>JARFXV010001071.1:0-603542 GCA_031761425.1 Cosmopolites sordidus | reverse complement strand
AATACTAAGGTTTGCCGTTGCCATTGTTAAGAGATTTAAAGTGAACCTTCTGACTTGTGAAAAGTTATTTGAAAAAGAGATCAACTACAACTTTGTATAATGGCCACACAACAAGCCTATTCAAGGAAAAAGATTTAAAAACAACTTGAAACACGCCTTCCAGTTTATATTTTTAGGCAGATTGCCTGTTTTCAGTATAAAAAAACATCAAGTAAATGAGGATTGTATCAATGGGACTAAACGTATACACAAAAATATCCTTAACAACGGGACATTTTCTCCTAGTTAATAATTGTACTAGATGAAGCTATCAAAAGCTACAAAAATAAATTGTCAATATCAATTGTCAATGTCAATGATAAGGACTTCGGAATTACGCTATGCAGATGACATAATTATTCTATAGTCCTGGCATAATCATCCTGTTATATGAAAATTAAATTGAGATCTTAATTTACATATAACACACACTTTTTTGCAAATTTTGACTTTATTCATCAATATATTCTCCTTGAAGATCAATACAACCATTCTAACGTTTTTCTAACATTTCTACATTTTTTTTAAGGCACGATTTTTCTTTACCTTCAAAATATCCTTCAGTTTCGGTAATTACCTCTTCATTAGAGCAAAATTTATTTCCAATGAACATTTTTTTTTGAGGTCTGAACAGGAAATAGTCGCTGTGGTCCAGATCTGGAGAATACGGTGGGCGAGGAAGCAATTCGAAGTCCAATTCATTCAATTTAGTCATTGTTGCCAATGATTTACGACACTGTGCCTTGCCTTGGTGAAACAGCAATTTTTTTGTTCATTTGGAACCGTATTAACTGATCTCTATCTTCAAACATACCAATAATCCTATGTTATATTCGCTATTGTTTTTCATTTTTCGAGATAATCGATAAACAATATCCTATGCGCATCCCAAAATACAGAGGCCATAACCTTGGCGTTATCAAGAGAATTTTTGTAATTAAAAAAAGAAATCTTCTGAAATTCAAATGCAGAAAATAAGGTAATGGATCAAAAAACCCTCAGATCAACTTGATATCAACACTAATACCTGTCAAAAATTATTCAAAGTACAAAAAAGTTTAAAGTTTGAGAACAAGGAGCTTAATTATGCATTACGAAGTAAACTCTCTTCATACGAGTGTAGACACAATAAAAGATGTTGATCTCACTTCGAAATCATACCTGGCCTGAAATATTAATACTAGTTATCTGTAATTCACTAATTCAATAAACTAATTAATTTACTAAAAAATAAGTTACTTTTCTGCAAATACAACAGACTGGCTTGATATTTATACAACAAAAATATTTGGCTTAATTTGAATCACATTTCATAGCAAATTTAACTCATATTTAAACCGATAATAGCTTCAGTATCACCACCCATACGACATAATTGATTCTGTATAATTAATTGCTAGGCCACGAACTAAATTTATAGGTTATTGATATAATAGCTAAAGAGGCGGGACTGGCTGTTTTTCCTAAGTTTCTATCCGATATTCCAGACTTTGATTAAGTTATATTTTAGCTTGTGGAATTGCTAGAAGAAGATAATATAATGTATCATATGCTTAATCTCTTTAATAAGCTTGATTTAATCCAACATATCATTATTGATATGGATAAATGTTTAATATTTATTTATAATCGGATAAAACCTAAATAAATTTTCTGAAATTAATGTTCTAATTAAATTATAACGAGAACGATTTGTTATAAAAAATTTATTTAATACCCAAAATAATTATGTAATAAAAATATGTCTCTCATGCCTTCATGAAGAATTGGTAATGCTTACAAATCAAGGACGTTGTAGTATCACTTAAAGCTTTCAAATCAACCATATAAATATAGGAATGTTAGATCACTTAATTAGATTAATTAGTCACCTATTCAAAAAAAAAGAACTGTGGTGAAAGTTGAAGATCGAACATCCGATGAATTTTGCCTCAATATAATAACCAGACAAGGATGCATCCTAGCGCCAATTCTATTCAACCTTTATGGAGAATAAATCATGAGTAGAGTTCTCGAGGATTTGGCATTAAATTACCAAAAAAAGAAGACCTACTCATTTGTAACAATTGACGTGGTATAACATTACTAAATCCAATTCTTAAAGTTGCAGCACAAATCATCCTAACATGATTGGTAGGACATATAGAAGCAGAAATGCGCTCAGGTCAAACAGGCTTTAGACCGGGTCATTAGTGTAGTGATCACATAAATACTGTTAGGATCATACTAGAACAGCCAGCTGAATGGAGATTACTACTCTACTTATTATTCATCAATTTTGAGAGGGCATTCGATAATTTAGCCTTCCCTGCCGGATAGAAAGTTTTAGATCCAAAAGGAATACCCGAAAAATTAATACGTCCTATTCGGGAAATGTATACGAATGCGCAGTGCTGTGTAGCTCATGATGGATATAGAAGCGAGGAATTTCAAAATTTTACTGGTGTGAGGCAGAGGTGAGTTTTGTTTCCTCTTTTCTTCAATGTTCTACTAAAGATGCCCTTAAAAATATCAACGAAAGGTAATCCGGCATTCAGTGAACCCTCAATTCTAGCTGGACGGACCTTGAATACGCGGATAACATAGACCTTATGTCGCATAAATACAACAATGTTGTCCATATGTTAATCATACTTGCAATGGATCACCCATAGAAGATGTAGAGAGTTTTATATACTTGGGCAGCATTCTCACAAAAAAAAATGGAGGTGGTGGTCAATGATCAAAAAAATCAGAATACAAAACGTTTTTGGAGCTCTAGCACTATATATATATATATATATATATATATATATATATATATATATATATATATATATATATATATATATATATATATATATATATATATATATATTTTTTTTATTAAATTTAATTATTAACTGACAAATATATACTTTAAAATGATTCTAAAGAATCATATTTGTATATGTTAATCTAAAACTGTTAATCTAAAGAATTACAACTTGTATAGATTTCTTATTTAGATTTAATAATTTTAACTTTAAAACAACTTAACGAGAAATAAAATCGCCTAAAATAACAAGCACTTGAATTAAAATCCCTAATTGTTATGACCAGATATTTGAAAGAAGGAAATGTTTTATTTGTTGAAAATTATAAAATATTTCTCATTTGCAAATAGCCCATTTTCTTATGGAAATGGGAAACGGGAAACTGGAAAAACGTCTAAATAATGACTGAGACTCCGCTGGCATTTCTTTCCCGTTCGTAAACTAATTGATTTTTAACTGACGTTCAATCGGGTAAAAATATCCGAGCTATTCATTTTAAAGGCATTGGCTTAGTGTCGTGGAATCCATTCTAGTTCAAATTAAAATTGTCTGTTATTTAAAGTTTTTTAAAAAGACCAAATAATAGATCAAAAGTATTTGAAAAATGTTTTTAAACATACAAAAAATATTTAGAATACTTTACAAACACGGGAACTAAATGATTTTTTAGTTGGCTGATTACGATAAACGTAGAATGGTCAGACATTTTCAGGTAAAATGTGCAATTTAACCTTCGAAATATAATGAAAAAACAACCACATACAGTTACCACTCCAAGAATTATATTATGGGGAGAGGAGCTATATACTTTGGAAGCCTATAATGTATTGTTTATAACCCTATATGAATTGTTTATTTATTTTAAAAAGGGATGCTTCGGGACAACAGAAATAAAATGTACAAGGCGATGAATAGTTTGGTTATATTAAGTGAATTAGTAGAATTAATAAGACTGGAAATGAAAATATCAAATAGCGCAGCGATATGGGAGCGGCATAAGTCAGAAGTTGAGATAAAGACAGGGTTTTGGTTAGGGGTCCACGTATGTACCGTATTATTTAACTTAAACTTGACGAAATTGTCAGTGAAAGAAGGCTTAAAAAGGAAGAAACCATCTCCGGTAATGACCTTCAATACATGGCTTTTGCGGATGATCAATAATCGGATGATGAATCAATAAGAATATTCAAAAAAATGGAGAAAAGGGCAAAAAAGTAGGTTTAAAAACAAATGAGGGAAATACCAAATATGTAATTATGGGAAATGCTGTTGGGAGTACAGTATATTTCCTAGATATACAAAGAAATATATGGTGGGGCAAGAAAGGAAGAAGATTAGAAGAGGAAAACAAATAGAGAAATTGAAAAATTATACATAGTCAATAAATCACAAAGAATTGGATGGCTGGAACTCATAGAAAAAGATCTCATAGAAAGATTGCGAGAGGATAGAATAACAACGCTGGCTCTATATATCAAAGAGAAGACCACGCAATACCAATTAGTATTCTTCAGAATAAAGGCTTCCTTTATTTATTTATAAACAAAAATATAATTATATATTATTTTTCACTACAAATATATTTTTTAGTCCATTCCATAATGTGTGTGTAAGGATAATTCATTATAGCTAGTATAGAGTATTATTCCTAGTAATTAAAATATTCCTATTTGTGTAAATTCAAATTTGTAGTAACTCAAATAAGGCCTATGTATTACAGTGAATTTCTGCGGAAATAAACTGATTAATGGACGCTATCTATAACATTCTATATCGTTTTACATGAATATGATTAAAAATAGCTGCAAAACAAAATAAATGTTTTTGATGAAGAACTTATGAAGATAAATAAACAGAAATCTGAAACCATGGTAATTGGAGAAAAGGAAGGGAACCATAATACGAACAATAGTTGGAGAAAATTACAAGTATATGGAGGTACAAAGGAAACAAAGTTAGTAGTAACAATGCAATGTTGTAAAATACCTAGGTTACATACCGACAGAAGAGTTACGTGCCAGACTCACTTAATGACAAAATGAAAAGGATTTGGTTTATAATTCTCAAAACTTAACTGGATAAAAATAAAATTTCTTTCTTGAGAACAAACTGCTTCTATATAAAGTAATGCTAAAACGCATGGAATTGAACTCTGAAGGAATGCAACTAATTCCAGTATTAATGTCATACAGAAATTCAAGTTCAAAATTATTCGTTCTATCATTGACGCCCTATAACACGGTTCTAACGAAATAATACATGTGAAACTGTAAAGCCAGAAACTTTAAGTGTGCAATACAAAGAGTGTTTAAAACACTACAAAAATGTTCTTACAACTGGTATACCTATCACCCACGATGTGAAAAGACTAATTAAGTGCGATACATTAAATAGGTCATGCACATTTTAAATTACAATTTATATTTCCATGTAGTTATTAATTTTAAATTTAAATAAAGGGGTCTACTTTTGCCTATTACAATATATATATATATATATATATATATATATATATATATATATATATATATATATATATATATATATATATATATATATGTATATATACAAATGTATATATACAAATTTCTTGAAACAAGAAATCCCAATAAACATAAAAATTAAAAATAAACAATAGTTAAAACAAGATGGATGAGTAAAATGATGTTAAAACCAGTTTCCAAAACGAAGGAAATTGAAAAAAGACCAAGGAACAGTTCGAAAGGTCTGAATATCCCGAAATATCCTAATCTGATCTAGAAAGTCTCAATATCCGCAGACAGGAGGAGAGCAAAATTGGGAGAAATTATACTCAGAGCAGAAAATAAAATAACTGGTCATTTTTAAGTGTTCAGGTCCCATGATCGGGAGAAACTATTTCATACTCATATTTTGAAAATCTTTATTAATCCTACCTTAATGACTTAACAGGTACCCCACACAACGACAAGAAACACAATTTCGTCCAATATTATTTTTTTATAAATTGTCCGATATGACGAATAATTCCATTACAATATCCTATCTTAAATAAAATTATGATAACACTAAAATATTCACAAACTTCACGACACACTTTAAAACTGTCATTTAGGACGAACAAAAAACACTGAACATTCGTTACCATGGAAACGATAGCTGTGGACAAAGCAATCTTGATTCTCGGGCCAGTTTTCTATATTATTTTCTCCTGGCTGCCATCGAATAAAAATATTTACTCTCGTAGTTGGTAGTTATTTTAATTTATACTAGTTTTTTAGATTTTACATTTTAACTAAATTATTCCATGAGTTTTTTTATATTTTAGTTTTAGTTTATTATATATAAATATATATATATATATATATATATATATATATATATATATATATATATATATATATATATATATATATATATATATTTTTTTTTTCTTTCATTTTCGGTCAATTATTAATAAATATTTTTTTTTGTTTTTTTAATGTTTCGATTTATTTATAAAATCACCCTCAGAACAATTCTATATATATATATATATATATATATTCATCATTTTTATAAACAATATACATTTATATTTAAACACCTACCAACTATATCTTATTGAATAATTAGACGTTCTTTATATAATAGCATTTTTGACTTTAACACATTTCACAAATTTGTTACCTTTATATTTTTTGTTTTTTTTTATTATAACCTAACATTTCGATTTTGGATTCTTCATCTAATGGAATTTGATTAAAAAACATAGATATTAATAAAAATTTATTACTTAATTATTAGTATCATTTCTGATATTAATGGTATTATTTGTTTTTCTTTATATATAAATCATTTCTTTCTATATATATATATATATATATATATATATATATATATATATATATATATATATATATATATATATATATATATACATACATACAGGGTGTCCCAATAGTGCGATATCGGTTGATATCTTAATAATGGCTGGAAATAGAGAAAAAGTTTAAGTAAAAAAGTTATACAACGAAATATACTGCATAATTTAAAATTAATTTTATCATTATAGGCTGTCTTCCAAAACTGTGGCGGGGTATAGTTTTGTTTTTTTATATCAACATTCTATATGTTCATCCATTTTTACATTCTTCTATTGATTCTAAACATATTTTTTGCAACATATCCTATAACTAAACCTACTGGTTTTTCCGATATCCGCCATTTTGTAAAAAACATGAGACTTAAAGACTCTATTTTACAGTGTCATAGATTATTTATTTTTTGATGTAGGATTATCATTTTTAGTAGGAATATTAGTGAAACTATGTCTTAACTTTTAGTGCAAGGAATTTTTTTTACGTTATACAGCATGTCCACGATAACAAATAAAAAAATCAAAACATCATATCTCAGTTTTTTTAAATGGAATATCTTATATGTTTGCATTTTACAATATTCCTAAGGCAAAATACTTCTATTCTTCAAGCATGTTAATAACGTCATAAAATTCAATTGAAATGGCAAATGTTGTGCAAAAAAAGAGTGTAGTGCTTTCATAATTAAATATGAAAATATATTTTTATGATCTATTATTCTGACTCTTGAAAAGAAGTCTTGAATATCATATTACAACTTAAAACAAGCAGATGCCATAGACGCCTTAGGCAATCATTGCGTAGAAACAAATGAGCCAAACGGTCTTTAATTCTTACCTTATGAACTGTTAAATTATGTAGACCGATGTTTATTAGAACAGAAAGTAGAACAAAAATAATTTTTTCTAGAAAGGAATTGATAAACATGATCTACGTTGTGCGCGCAAGAGATCAAAACTCTTTTTTAGCAAGTAGAATTTGTGCATAAGGATTCCCTATTGCCGAACATTATCCTAATGCATTACCGTTTCTACTGACTGAAACAGCGATTTGAAAGAACTGGACGTGTCAATTACGAAAAAAAACTTGGAAAGGCAGAAAAGAGTGTCAGTATCAGTGAAGAAAACGAATGTGTAGTTCTTCAGGGTGTAATTAAAGATTCGCATAGTTTATGCAGGAGGATAGAAAACGAGGTTGGCATTAAAAAAATCCACAGCGAACACAATACTAGAAATATAAATTTCATCCCTATCATATACAATTGATTCACGAACTAAATCAAAATGATTTTGATGGAAGACTTGAATTTTGTAACTGGGCAACAGCAAAAAATAGAGAAGACCCTAACTGGTGTGTGTGGTGAATATTAAAAATATTCAAAAAACCAGGAAACAAATGTCCTGTGCTCCACGTAAAATTATCAATCCTTCAGTCGCCATCAAACGCCAACAAGCATCTCCCTAGACTGGTTTCTGGCCTTAAGATTTTTTTTCCTTTGTTTTTTGAATATTTTTAATAATCTCCACTAGCCCACTGTGTATTTTCATACATATCTCATACCTGAATATAGAGCCTGGGTTTGAGTCCGAGCGGTTTCAGACAGTAGTACTGTATTTTAATGCTGCTTTTATCCGATTTGGCCAATTAATATGATCAGGACCCTGGTCAATCCTTTTTTTTAGAATTTTACGTGGAGCACAGGAATTTTTTTTTCCTTGTTTTTTGAATATTTTTATATATTTTATTCACGGACGAGGTAACATGGGTACGTCAACCGCCATAACTTCCACTATTACAGCAGTGACAATCCAAGATTCATTATCCCTGTAGATCGTCAGCATAGATGGTCTCTTAATGTGTGGGCTGACATTATCGGAGATCACATCCCAGGGCTATATTTTTTTGAAAATAGAGTTAATGGTGATAGTTCTCTTAATTTTTTGTAAAATAATTTTGAAGACTGGATTAAACAATTAACTTAAACTATCTTACTAAAAACTAAATAAATAATATTCTTTTTTGACTCTATAATAATTGCTTTCTAATCAAATAAATCTAAAAACATGTGATCACCTAAATTCTTCATGTAGAGTGACTTATGAATAGGTTCATTAGCTTAATAATAACAAAAAACCTAAGATGAATTCCATTAAAAACAAAAATGTAAAATCTCGGAAATTATGGCAGATAGGTACAGGACATGTTTAACAAAAATAGAGAAATTTTGACTGAGAATTGAGGATTTAAAATGAAAAAAAATTAAACATTTCACTTAAAAAATTGAGATATTTTTTGAATTTTTTCATTTATTTCAGTTATTCAGGACAGGGTTATTATCAGACCAGGACTGGAGCAGTGATGTCAAAGTATGCAAGACTCGCGATTTTTCTGAGTTTAAACATGTTACTCTAAACAAATTAAGAAAAGTTGTGTTTAGTTTAAAAAGCCGAAGTACGAGTGACAATGAAATTACGATAAGGTTAATGAAAAAATTTTTTTGTGTCATCGGTTATCCTTTATTGTACTTAATTAATACAAGTTTTGAAACGAATACATTTCCTGAGGACTTAAAAACCAGCATTATTGTACCAATTCCAAAAATACCAAAGCCTAGTATACCAAGTGACTTTAGAGCAATTAATTTATTAGCTGTTGTTGATAAAATCATTGAGACTATAGTATGTACAGAGTTGAAAACTTATTTTGAAACCAATAAATCATTATTTTCTGCTCAATCAGGGTTTAGGACAAAACATTCTTGGGAGACGGCTATTCAGTATGTTTGCGCAACATGGAGGAGCGATATAAAGGTCGGAAAACCTGTGCTTAATGTATTTATAGATTTAAAGCGAGCATTCGAAACTATTGACCGGGATAGACTGTGTAAAAAATTATTAAGTTATGGTGTAAGACAGACATCATAGGACGAGGGTTGAGGGAAAAGTGTCGGCAAAGAGGGAAAGTGCGTGGGGAGTTCCTCAGGGTAGTGTTTTGGGCCCGTTGCAGTTTTTGATATATATCAACGATATTTCTGCAATATTGGATAAATGTTTTATTAGTCTTTTTGCAGATGATACTCTCATATCTGTGTCTGGGTATAATTTGCCTGAGATGGTTGAAATATTGAATAGTGAACTGACAATACTATTTAGATAGCTATGCAAAAATAAACTTAAACTAAACGAACTGAAAACAAGGTGCATGGTGATAGGGTCTAAAGCAAACTGCAAAAGATTTAATGAGTTAGGGTTAAAAATAAATATAAATAATTGTGATATTGAAATTGTAAATGAAATTAAATACTTAGGAGTACTGTTGGATCAGTTAACATTTTGTAATCATGTCAGTTATCTATGTAGAAAGATTAGGAAAAAAATAGGGTTCTTTAGTCGTATATCGTCACATTTATCACCATGGTCCAAGAGGCTTGTATATAATACTATAGTTTTACCCCATTTTACCTATTGTATGTCTGTGCTGATACCATGTAATAAGGAGAGTATTGGTAGACTTCAAATACAGCAGAACAAGGCTATGCATGTACCGATAGAGTATTATTATATATTTCAAAAAAGAGTATTACACATCATGTTAAATATGAAACACCAGAAATAGGGCGAGAGCAATGGGTTGTCGACTCTTAATGCAATTTTTATTCAGAAATGCAACGATTTTTTTGTAAGACTCCAGAATTATTTTATAATAGTAAACCCCAGAAACTTATTCAAGGTGCCCAAAAAATAAAGTTTCTTTTTGATATAGGCATGTAAATAAAAGAGTGACGTCCTTTAAAAAACTATTAACTATTGAAAAAACCTTTTAGAAAATTACTTTCTGAAAATAATGTCAA
The DNA here is from genome assembly GCA_031761425.1 of Cosmopolites sordidus. NCBI lineage: Eukaryota > Metazoa > Arthropoda > Insecta > Coleoptera > Curculionidae > Cosmopolites > Cosmopolites sordidus. The sequence continues at coordinate 593,019 of JARFXV010001071.1, read as the reverse complement.
GCAAATGTAAACTCTCATGCTGCCGACACTCGGCTAAACGAACAGCAAAATTCTTATCGTATATTTTATTTTAACTGTACCAAAAAACCCGGCTTATTGATGTAAACTATCGATTTTAAATAGCCCTTCAATCAAAAGTCCATAGTGCCCAAATCAGGATTACCTATGATTCCTTATTCCTTGTCTACTGATCATGTATTTATGGTCCTCGCTCTCTTATTTTTCGCATTCCATCAACCCAGCTCTTAACCACATTATTTCACTCTAAGCTTATGAGTTGTCCAAACTAGCTTAGTTGCCTCTTTTCCATTTTTCCACTGTCAGCTCGATCTTTAATCGATCTCTAATTTGGCTCTTTTTTATTTTGTTAAACCTCGTAACTTTAATCTGGTTTTTAGAGTTTGTAACTCACTTCCATAAATTCCATTTGATCGTTTTACTACCCTCTCCTTTATTTAGAAAGACTAACTTCATAATCAATGTAGCATTTATACTGTTTATAATATCAATATCTAGGCTTTCAGCATTACTCAACATGAATTTCGTGTCACATTATTTACGTACAATATTAATACAATATTAATTTGTATAGTATTAGCTTTGGTCAACGATTTCTAAAAAGTTATGAATCGCGTCATACATCAACTAACAGTGATCAGCAAATAATTAAATTTTCACATTGCGACAAACATTATTCCTCTGTAGGTCAATGCGTATATTTATCTTCTATTTAAAATCAAAAATGCCTTCAGTATATGAATATCGCGATATGTTTCATATTTTATGGAGAAGCTCTTCAAAACTGCGAAAAGGCTCGGAGTATTTAAAGGCAAAGATAGACAGTAAAGCTGCTTCAAGCTCGGCAAATATTTGTCCAAGTTTTTCAAAGACTTGTGGATATGGGAAGAGATTCTTGAAGAGAAAGAACAAATTTGGAGATTCCTCAAGTGACTGAATTAATTGTTCATCTTGTTAAATAGGATTATACAAGAGATACTCAAGTTGTTGCGCTCAAGTTGGAATTTTCTATTGGATTGTACATATAATACTGAGCACAATTAAGTTACCCTTATGATGTACAAAGCGTTCAAGCACTCTTAACCGCGGTATCTTATTCTTGCAAACTTATTTTTGACACAGGCACAAATATTGTAAATGTTTTATTGGGTTAAACTACAAGGTTTTATCAATTCGCAAATTATCACGAACATCTGACAAACAGAAAAATTACCAGATGAATGGAAATGTGGTTTTATACACCCGCTGCGCAAGAAAGGAGACAAAACAGATGTGAACAACTACAGAGGAATCTCCTTACTACAGATCACTTACAAAATCTCAGCATGTCTTCTCCAGAGAACATAGGAACAACTAGAATACAAAATTGGCGAGTACCAGGCAGGCTTTTGCCCTGGTCGCTCATGCACTGAACAAATCGTTAACTTAAAAACAATACTGAAATACAAAGCTATCAGGAACGTCCCAATCATCTGCACGTTCGTTGACTTCAAGAAAGCATACGACTGCATTGACCGAAAATCTCTGTTCAACATCCTAGAAGAACAAGGTCTCGACCCCAAAACACTACGATTGATCAAGCAGACACTGACCGACACAATCTCTAAAGTGAAATTTATGGTAGAAATTTCCGAACCCTCCCTGATTAAAACCGGAGTACGCCAAGGAGATGGGTTATCCCCTCTCCTCTTCAACCTGGTCCTGGACAAAATCATAAGGGAATGGGAAAAGGAAATAAAAAATCAAGGACACTGGAAACCAATACGACTCGAACGAACCAAAAACAACATAGAAATATCATGCCTAGCCTTCGCGGACGACCTAGTCATAATCGCAGACAATGGAAAAAGGGCAACCAAACAGATCGAAGTCCTCAAGGAATGTGCAGAGAAAGTTGTTAGCCTACAAATATCTTTTCAAAAAACCGAATTATTCTGCTCAAAATTAAATGTCCAAAATTTGAACACCAAATACGGCAAAATAAATAGGGTCACTCAATACCTGGGCGAGATCCTCGAACCCACAGGACGAGAGAAGATATAACAGAAGACTCGATTGCAGAAGATGAAAAGGGCATACGGCAAGACACACAATATCTACAATAAGAATTGCCTATCCACACACGCAAAAATAAGACACTACAACACAGTAATCAAACCAGAGGTACTATACGCATGCGAAACACTTACACTCCATACAAAAAGCGGCATAGAAAACATACTAAAGGAAGAACGCAAAATATCGGTCCAAAACTGACAGAGGAAGGATACAGACTACATTCTAGTAAGACCACAGAGAGAATGTCCAACGTAGCGGCGGACATAAGAAAAAGAAGTTTGAAATTCTATACGGACATATCAGTAGACTCTCACCGATAAGACTCACCAACAGAATTCTTACGTACATACAAGGAGTCAAGTCAACAGTATCATGAATCGCACAAGTCAGAGCTGATGTGGGAAAGGCACAAATGGTTCTGACAGAGATTGAGGATAGAAGAACGAACAGACACAAAATACATATGTGGAACGTTGCATCAGAGAGCGAAGTTTCGAGGAGATCAGGAACAAAGTGGACGAAGGAGAGAAAAAGAATCCACGGAGAAAGGATGAGAGAGGTGTGGAGGATCAGAAAGAACACTCGAAAATTAGTCAGGATGCTTTGGGTGATCCAACCAGGTCCATACGCACCTAATAATATATATATATATATATATATATATATATATATATATATATATATATATATATATATATATATATATATATGTATATATATATATATATATATATATATATATATATATATATATATATATATATATATATATATATATATATATATATATATATATATATATATATATATATATATATATATATATATATATATATATATATATATATATATATATATATACATATATATATATATATATATATATATATATATATATATATATATATATATATATGTATGTATATATAAATATAGCTCAGCGTGACCGTGAAGAGAAATATTTAATACAGAAACCTTACACCTTACACCGTTACTACACGTGGTGCCACCGCTCGTCTCTGGTCAACTACCACCATGCGCCACCAGGTATCTCTCAGAACCGGTTTCAAACTGTTCAGCCGTAATCAATCCAGCTCAAGATAAACGCAAGGTAGTTGGGGGAGACGTTTGGGGCCGGACCATGTCAACTGGACATTTTGATGGCAGGTCCTAAGAGCACACAATTGAAGCCATATATATATATATATATATATATATATATATATATATATATATATATATATATATATATACTGAAAGTGTTAGTGTGTTTATACCATGGGCCGAAAAATATTCTACTAAACAAGGTAATGCTTCTTTTAATTTTTATAAAGTATAATTTTATATATAATTTTACAAAAATGTTTTACAAAAATCGACAAATAACTAACTTCATTTAACATTTTATAACTATACCTAAATTTAAAAACCAAATATGGTAGACAAAATAAATTTAATGTAAACACAGCAAAAGTGTTTTATGTATGTTTCTCTTAAATTTAAAATTACTTTAGTGATATCCTTCTATATGTTTTATCATCTGACTTTACGCCACTGAACTTCCAGAGACTTAATCGTTTTCTGTTTTACTGGGCTCAGTCGAGAATTAGAAATTTATTTCGTTCTGTGTTTCACATAGATTAGGGTGCTTTAATTAAGTCTTTTTAAAATGGTCTACAGTGTTAATTTCCGGCAAGAATAGTAAACGAGCCGATAAGGCATTTATTGATAAATGAACAGCCCGTTGAAGGTATTTAAATTATACGAACCCTATTTAAGATTCAATAATCTAGTTCATTTATTCAGATTAACTTGTTTCAGTTTAATTGCTTGTTCAATTTAATAATATGAATTTACAAGAATATTAATATATTTCAAAAGTATATTAATAAATTCAAAGATATATTCAGAGGGAAGTCCCAAAGGCGATCCGCACCAGGTCGAACAACAGTTTTTGAGAAGTGAAGTTAAGCGATGACGATCGCGATGAATTTCTGGAAGGGTGACCGTAATATAGGCGATCTAATAAATCGACACTTAGCGGAGTAATTATGTCATAAGCCAGAGGCCTCCCAGACCTGTAGAGCTAAATAATAATAATATTCATATGATTCATTAAAATTAGTCCACTGCTTTAATAATTTACAACATTTTACTTTGGTCATTTCCTAAAAATAAGCAACTTCACACAGTTTATACAACTATGTGAAACAACATAAATAACGACAAAATGGCAGGCTTGAAGATGAAGAAGGTTATTCAAGTTGGCCTATTCTACACTTATAAGGGTGTCCCACTAGTGTGATATCTGGCTGGAGATCCGGTCAAGTCACTAACGGAATGCTTATTTTGGCGGAAACGCAGGTTGTTGTACGTTCCACATGACATTATGAAACCCAGCAGTTGGGGGTGTGTAACACCCAATTACTACTTGGCCGCAGTCCAAAGAAAGCAAAGAATTGAATATATATATATACATATATATATATATATATATATATATATATATATATATATATATATATATATATATATATATATATATATATATATATATACCTCTTTGTGGATCAGACCTTGGCATGGTAAAGGGGCTTCCGTAAGTCAATGAAGCCTTGAGCTATGCCATCTGGAGCATATGCTACTGGAAGGGTAATCCATAGTGGAGAGGTCGAAGCAGAGTCGCATTGGCACAGCGTTGCAGATTAAGGATTTGTAACCCCCCCAACATGGCTTTACAATTTCAAACACGGTCCTCATTCTCCAGAGGCCAAGGGGCAACTACCTATGGCAGCGGGAATACCTGTCCCACGGCAGAGGATGCTAAGAATCACCGGGTTAGATCAGGCTGCCAATGGACTTTAAACATTGCAAATATTCGGACAATAAACACGGATGAACAACTGCAAGAACTGTTGGGTGAGCTGGACAACATACATTGGGATATCATAGGGCTATGTGATACCCGAAGAAAAGGTGAAGAGCTAATCAAATTGAAAACAACTGATCACATACTCTACACTCGGGGTACGGAGAATGGACTATGTGGTCGAATTGGAAATGTTTAAGCTTCAAATCGTTTAAGCTTATACACCAACTATAAGCTGTGGTGATGATGAAATTGAAAAATTTATGATGATGTGGCCCAGCCTTTAGACAACGAGAAATGCAAGTACAAAATCTTAATGGGTGATTTTAATGCTAGAATTAGAAAAACAACTGGTGAAACTGCAACTGGCCCATAGGGAAGTGGTGAGCAGGACAACAGAGGTGACAGACTGATTGATTTTGCTGAAGGACAAGAACTGTATATTACGAACTCGTTCTACATTATTAGTAGAAAATGGATATGGAAAAGTCCATCTGGTCTCACAAATGAAATTGACTACATCATGTCAAACGATAAAACAATATTTTGCAATTGTACTATCCTTAACCGTTTTAACGTTAAAAGTGACCATAGAAGGGTATGAGCAAAGGTAAGGATAAACTGTCGAAGAGAGCGTACAAGAATGGTAAGATCGAGGAAAGGCAAAGTGAATTCTGGGAAGCAGTTGCAGAGGGGCAGTGATTTTGAGATTATTTTGTCGAACCGCTTTACTGTGTTGCAAGACCAAGAAGAGTTGGAAATACCAGATCATTACGAAAACATCATCGACATGTGCTTGAAGCGGCTGCTGCAATAGCACCACCAGAAAAAAGTCTTAAACAGCCAAAAGTCTCCAATGAGACCGTGGATTTAATGAAGAAACGGCGGAAAATGAAGAATGCAGGCAGTCCTTTTAGCAAGGTCGGGTACTTTGAGCTTTGCAAAACTATAAGGAAGCATATTCGAGGGGAAACGGGTCGATTCTACATGCAGCTGGTGCAAAAAACACTAGAAGAAAACAAGGGAATAAACAAAACTAAACACAAAATGATAAATAAGGGGACACAAATGTTCGCCTTAATGCGTCAGAATGGCACAGTATGTAGCGAGCGAATGGAACTGCTAGAGGTTATCAGAAGATTTTATTCCAAGTTATATGAAAATCAGAACCAGTCAAACACAGCAATGCCCACGGAAGAGCAAATGCCAGATATCCTGTTGGATGAAGTGACAAATGCCATAGAAGCGATGAAGAATGGAAAGCCTTAAAAGGGTTAAAAGCAGGTGGTCGAACTTTACATAAAATCCTGGCAAAATTGTACTCAAAATGCCTCAAAGATAAAAAATACCCAGTTTATGGGAAAATGCTGAAGTGATTCTTCTTCATAAGAAACGAGCACATGAAGATTTAAAAAACTACCACCCAATAAGCCTCCTATCAGTAATGTATATAGTTTTCACCAAGATAAGATCCAAAAGAATATATTAGAATACTGAATGACAACCAAGAGAGCAGGATTCAAAAGTGGATTCACAATCAATGAATCATATCCAAGTTGTCTAACAGGCCATAAAAAGGTACACTGAATACACCATGCCACTGTGTTTGGCTTTTATTGAATATGAAAAGGCTTTTGACTCAATAACAATGCAAGCCATAATAGATGCATTGTTTAACCAGGGGATAGACAGAATCTCTGTGAACCTACTGCGATCTATGTATCAGAAAGCTACAGCTACAGTGCACATGGATAACCTTGAAGTCAAAATCAACGTAGAATGCGGTGTACGGCAAGGTGACTCAATATCGCCTGTTCTTTTTTCTGCCTACCTGGATGAAGTATTCCTTAGTCTGGATTGGGAACAGGAGGGAATAAAAATCAACGGTGCATACCTAAGCCATCTTAGATTCGCAGATGATATTTTTCTCCTCTTACAAGACCCAGATGAGCTACAAAAACACATCCAAGAACTGCAAAGAGCAGGAGAAATAAATAAATAAATAAATAAATACACACTTTATTTAGCATATACAGCTAATAATAATAAAACAAAATCAATATACAAAAAAAACTAAAAGTAAGAAAAATTCTAAAAAATCTTAACAAAAGAAAATACAATCAAAAGGCAATAACCAACATTGTTCAAACGATAAAACACTCTATTGCTTCAAATAATAATTTAACAGTCTATTAAATACATGCACATTAGGAGCGCTCCCTATGTGGGCGGGCAAAGCATTGAAGAGACAAACACCTTCCGAAAACAATGTCTTCTGGAGAGCAGTAGTTCTCACAATTGGTACATCATAATTGTTCTTAGAACGGACATCGTAAGAATGCATATTTACTCTTTGTACCAAAAAAGTATTCAAATAATCGGGCAACAAATTATGTTTTATTTTATATATCAATCGAATGTTAGCCCCTTCGATAACCCGCGCAACTGAAAACCAATCCAATGACCGCAACATTACCTCTATCGGTGTATCCCTATTACAGTTCAATAGTACACGCATAGCCTTGTCCTGCTGTATTTGAAGTCTACCAATACTCTCCTTATTACATGATATCAGCACAGACATACAATAGGTAAAATGGGGTAAAACTATAGTATTATATACAAGCCTCTTGGACCATTGTGATAAATGTGATGATATACGACTAAAGAACCCTATTTTTTCCCAATCTTTCTACATAGTTAACTGACATGAGTACAAAATGTTAGCTGAGGATCCAACAGTACTCCTAATTATTTAATTTCATTTACAATTTCAATATCACAATTATTTATATTTATTTTTAACCCTAACTCATTAAGTCTTTTGCAGTTTGCTTTAGACCCTATCACCATGCACCTTGTTTTCAGTTCGTTTAGTTTAAGTTTATTTTTGCATAGCCATCTAAATAGTATTGCCAGTTCACTAAACATTTATCCAATATTGTAGAAATATCATTGATATATATCAAAAACAGCAACGGGCCCAAAACACTACCCTGAGGAACTCCCCACGCACTTTCCCTCTTTGCCGACACTTTTCCTTCAACCCTCGTCCTATGATATCTGTCTGTTAAGTAACTCTTGATCCATTATTAAGGCTTTCGATCTTACACCATAACTTAATAATTTTTTACACAGTATATCCCGGTCAATAGTTTCGAATGCTCGCTTTAAATCTATAAATACACTAAGCACAGTTTTTCCGACCTTCATATCGCTCCTCCATGTTGCGCAGACATACTGAATAGCACAAGAATGTTTTGTCCTAAACCCAGATTGAGCAGAAAATAACAATTTATTGTTTTCAAAATATGTTTTCAATTCTGTACATACTATAGTCTCAATGATTTTATCAACAACAGGTAATAAATTAATTGGTCTAAAGTCACTTGGTATACTAGACTTTGGTATTTTTGGAATTGGTACAATAATGCTGGTTTTTAAGTCCTCAGGAAATGTATTCGTTTCAAAACTTGTATTAATTAAGTACAATAAAGGTTAACCGATGACACAAAAAAATTTTTTCATTAACCTTATCGTAATTTTATTGTCACTCGTACTTCGGCTTTTTAAACTAAACACAACTTTTCATAATTTGTTTAGAGTAACATGTTTAAACTCAGAAAAATCGTGAGTCTTGCATACTTTGACATCACTGCTCCAGTCCTGCTCTTCGATACTCTGTTCTACTTCATTCAAACTATCGAAGTAAAAGTTATTGAAGTTCTCCTCCGTAGGTCCGTAGTGAGTATAAAAGTCGATTCGCGAAAAATCGGCACGCCCCTTACCATTGCCCAGCAAATCCTTTATTGTTCTCCACATCTTCCTCCCGTCCCCCCTACAAGCATCGATATTATTATTAAGGTACTTTTTCCTCTCAAGTTGCATCATGGACAGTGCAATATTTCTGTTCTGCTTATAAATTCTCCAATCATGTTCATTCTTTGTGAAAGAAAACTTTCTATACGCTCTGTCCATCCCAACTTGAGCATTTCTTAGCTCTTTGCTCATCCAAGGGAACTTTCTAGGTTGTACTAATTTTAAGGGAGCAGCCATATCAATAGCATCATGTAGAGTTTGCATAAAATCAACATATAATTTACTAACGTCAATGGAATTGTAGTCCCAATCATTCCCCGTTAACTCAGTAATCAGCCTCGAGACTGCTCGAGAGAACCATTTGGTTTGAAAATACACCTAAGAAAGAGTCAGATTATGTTCAAGAAAATTGCTGTCAACAAAAGAACTTCTATTTTAGGAGGCGATTTGGAGGTTGTAGACCACTACATATATCTTGGGCAAAGGATTTCAATGGAGGATGGTACTGGCCGGGAAGTGGAACGGCGTGTAAAATGTGGCTAACAGGCATTTGGCAGGCTCAATATAGTGTTTAATAGCAAACTCTCTCTTTGTCTGAAGAGAAAGGTCTTTAATCAGTGCGTGCTGCCTGTTTTGACATACGAGAGTGAAACATGAACACTCACCTCACAATCACTTCAAAAATTTCGGGTAGCACAGAGGGGAATGAAAAGGTGTATGTTTGGTATGATGAATGATGATATATATATATATATATATATATATATATATATATATATATATATATATATATATATATATATATATATATATATATATATTACTAGCGGAACCCGGCAGGCGTCCTGCCAGTGTATATGTATTTATCTCTTTGTATTAATAGATTACTCATATTGATAAGATTCTATTATGTTTATTAGTATAAATTGATGATGAATTATATATATTTTTTTAATTAATACTTTACGTGAACGAAATATATGTTTAACTATTCCATTCGCCATAATCAAGCCAATTTAAAGTAATTCAAACAAATACTAACATCTAGCGTAACGCAAGTGGATACCCAATATTTTTGGTTTTCTGATTCGGTGTACAGAGTTTTTGTAGTTCCTTCTTTGGAACAAGCAACATATAGGTGTCTTTTCGATGGTCAAATAATCCAGATCGTTCGATTACATGTCGAGGGCTTTGTCCACTTAATCTACCCGCCCTACATAATTTCTTTTACTTTTATCTATATCCATTGAGCCACATTGTCTATCGTACGGTAGTATTTTTAATTTTAAATACTGTAAACAGGGAAAGATGTAGTTAAGGTGTGAAAGTTGATGCGTTACTCTGGAGCAAGTAATAACACTTTTCGATAGTCAACGAACCCAGATCGTTCGATTACATATCGATGACTTTGTTTAGTTAGGCTACCCACCGTTTACAAATTTCCTTTCACTTTTATCTATATCCATTGAGCCACATTGTCTATCGTACGGTAGCATGGTTAAATTTTTATACTGTAAGCAGGGAAAGATGTAGTTAGGAGGTAAAATAAAGTGGATAGCCCAAAAATATTGACCGTATTCAAATATCTATGTATACCAATTTTCATAGCAATCGGTTATATGACGTACAAGTTAAATGTGGCTGGCAGGCATTTGGCAGGCTCAACATGGTGTTTAAGAGCAGACTCCCACTTTGTCTGAAAACAAAAGTTTTTGATCAGTGTGTTCTACCCGTTATGACATATAGTAGTGAAATCTGAGTATCCAGGTTTCACAATCAATTCCACATTTCCACATCGCAATCAATTCAAAAACTTCGGGTGGCACAGAGCGGAATGGAAGGATGTATGCTTGGCATTACAAGACGAGACAGAAAGTCCTGCGCATGGATCAGGGGACAAACAAAAGTATGTGACATCATTGGAAGAGTAAAGCAATTGAAATGGAGATGGGCAGGCAATCCTGGAGTGGCTACCGCTTGATCGCAAATGCCCGCGAATAAGACCGAAAGCACGATGGATTGATGGCATCGTTAAGTATATTGAACCCGAGTGACAGAGGACAGCCCAGGACCGTGAAAGTTGGAGGCCTTCATCCTGCAGTGGATCGACACAGGCTAATGATGATGATGATGATGATGATGATGATGATATCACACTTCTTTTTTTGTTCTTTGTTTGTTCTTGCAACAGGTTGTTATGACCAAGTTGTTATGAAAACATGTGACAGCAAAACTCTCAAACTGTGCCTCAGTTCACATAAAACGTCAAAATTTAGCATACATATCTTTTTTTATTTTCCGACTTTTCCCCGGGATTTTCCATTTTTTTTTATACAAACCTTGTCCTGATAATTACGAACACAACAAAAAAAGAAACCAGTCAAATCGGTCGGGGCGTCCGCGAGTGATGCTTCGTCATACAGGTGGCAATTGGTTTTTATTTATAGAGATTTTACCATAATTGTTCATTTCACCATGTCAATCGGACGTCAAAGATTTTGAGGCAAACACTAAACTCGCATCCTAAAAAAATCCATTCAAAGAGCCGACTTATATAAAACGTTTCTCATCATATCCTTTAGGCTTACGAACACTTTTAACACTACTATCTTGCCAATGATGTATTTTGTTTTCTTTTAAATCAGTCCAGTTCTCATCTAGGAATATAATTTGGCGTCTGAATATAGTGTTACGATTATCCATATATTTGCGAAAAAAGCAAGCTCTTTATCCCTTTTATACTTAAAGCGTAGCTCCTTCAGGGGAGTATTGAGTGATATACGACCCATACTGACAATTTCCTTTCTTCTTAACTCCATATTAAGGCTTTTGATAGTTAGGTATATGCCTTCCTGCAAATGAAAAAAATATATGATATTATGAGACATAAATAAGTGCTATACTTGTATTTTTAGTTTATAAAACTGTTTCTTGAATATTAAGCTATATCATATTCTAGTTTTAGTCAACACACTTATGTAAGACATTGTAAGTATGACATTGTAAGTACACTGTATATACCAGTACACCTCAAGCTGATTTATTTTTGGTAATGAAATTTTTTGGTAAAAATTCTGGTACTATAAGTATTGTTAATACCTACATATTTTATAATTTACCAGGAAGAGCAGGATATGCCAAATATTTGTGCTAGGTATAAGTAAGATAGGTGTCAGCTCAATATTTTACAGTTTTCTGTAATTGTAAAGCCAAAATATTTGCGAATGTGAAAAATTAAAGAGCATATGTGGTAGGTACAACCGACAAACAATTAATATGTATTCATTATATTTAAATGACTTACTTTCTTTGTGCATACTATATAAGGTATTTCGAACTTCCATTGTATTTCCTTCAGATAAGTCGGTTATTTTGGTATTCGCGCAAGGTCTGCTTATTCCAGGAGAGGAAATAACTGGATTATGTTATTTTCATTTCTTAATAGAATACACCGTTTTCTTTAATAATTTTGTGATGTGGCTGCAACTCCCAAAAAATATATTTCAATGGGATAACGCAAAATAAGTAAAACGACCAAATTAATTATTCATTATCTCTTGAATGGATGAAAGAGACTCTAAACGCCCACTATCCATAACGAAAGTCAACTCTAAACAGATTATATAACAAATTAAACCAAGTCAGATTAAATATAAATAAAGTCTTATATTTAAACTAACCAAACCAGAATCAGAAAGCAAACAAACAAGAAAAACCTTTTAAAGTAACCCTCCCACCTGCTGAAAAATTTGGTGTAGTAAGAAAGATGTTAAAACAGTTCCATTTCAAAGTATCAGTGCATCACCGTCCCTCTTGTTTTTCCGTCTAAATCTAAGAGAAACTCTACATTTGCCACCAACGTGGAAAAGCGTTCTTAGACCAGCAGACCCAGAAGTACGACAACCAGAGCACGACTGGAATCAAAGACGACGCAAGCACCTCAGGGGGCGGAACCAGCGCGAGCCAACCGCTATCGACTTGGATCCAGACCACAACAGATAAATATCGCACGGGAAACCGATCCTTCTTCTCCAAACTACACCAAGCTGCTTGGTGGCGTGATTGTGACGTCACCGACGGTTTTTCGCAGTGGTATTGATTGTTTTTCTAAAAACAATTAATATTACACAGTTTTTAATAATTGTTCCGCATTTCGCGAACTATTTTTGAAGATTTCGCGGCAATCCTGCAGCTGGATTAGTCTTGGGGCATAATAAGGCATATTTGTCGGACCTTTGGGTCGCTATTTAGGCATTTTCGGGTGTCTATTTAGAAATTCAAGGTGTTCGGAAGTGTGCAGGTAATATTGGCTTCACGGTTATCGGCTCCGGCCTTCGGGTCCGATGAATCAATTGCAAGGCTCCAGGAGGAGCTCGAACAGTCACGGTATCGAATAAGACGATTTTTGAGCTCAAGGAGCTAATTAAAGACCTAAAAAAGTAAATAGCCGATTTAGCGGCTAAGGTCGACAAAAACCATCAGGAGACCGCCCGCACCAACGCGCCGGCTACGACTTCCCGCCTCTCAAACCTCCAAAAAGAACTCTTTCTCCGGTTAAAACGGATACCGTTACCCCCAAGTTGAATCACGATGTCAGCGAAGGCGAAATTGTCTCCATCGGTGGAGAATCGTTCGATTCAACTTCGAGACGTGCGCGGCGAAGAAGCGGCGTCGCACAAAACGATCCAGATGTTCCTCCGAAGAGGAAAAGAGCCAAGAGCAAAAGCCAAGGAAAAAGACCGCCGGAGAGGCATTTCCAAGCGGTGCCCCAACAGCGACGCCAGCAGCCAACGTGGCTACGGAAGCAAAAGTGACGGTCGCAAAGGCTGAAAAAGTACCTCCGGTGGTACTTCGGTCTAAGAATCATTATATGAAGGTAATGACCTTTATAGCCAAAGAGAAAATAGGAACGGACAAGGCACTGAATCGCCCTGAAGGGGTGAAGATTCAACCAAAGACAGCTGGCGACTATCGCAAGCTGACGGCATTCCTAGAAAAAGAAACAATTGCTTATGACACCTTCTGTACAAAGAGTGAAAAGCAATTACACGTTTTACTCCGAAACGTCGTGGAAACGGTTTCGGAACAGGAAATCCGCGAAGAACTTGGCGAACTAGGATTCACCCCCTCAAAAATTCAGAGGTGGAAGAATAAGAAGGGGCAACCGCTTGTTCTAGTATATGTGATCCTCCCCAAAGATCAAAAGGGGATTCATAACATCAAGTACCTGGTGAATGCAAAATGAAAAGAATGCAAAAAGCCGAAGAACGCTCCGGCTAAATGTGCCAACTGTGCAGGTCCGCACCCGGCCACCTCCAAAGCTTGTCCCCAAGGACCCCCGAACAAGGGTGAGGGAAAGAAAAACCAATCCAATACTCCATCTAAACCTCCGCCAATAATTCCACTCCCAACTTTCGTTTGGGGGACACAAAACAATAATAAAGCACCGGCTTCCGCGCCGGTTGCTCCCCCAATGCCCGCTTCTAGGATGGAGGCTCCAAGAATTCAGTTACCGAACTTCACGCTAATGATGGAGCAAATGATGCAGCAGATGGTTGCTATGGTCCAAGAGCAGCTAAATGCTGCACTAGCCATGTTCCAAACCAGCAATGAATAATAAAAATTCGTTGCGGGTTGTAACATGGAATTCCAATTCTCTGAACGGGAAAAAATTTGAACTCACGGTGTTTCTGGAAGATCATAGCATAGACGTGGCTCTGATACAGGAGACCTTCCTTAAACCGGGCGAGTGGTTCGGTGTGAGGAACTTCTTCTGTTACAGGGAGGACAGGTTAAGCGGAGCGGGGGCGGTCTGATGATTCTCGTTAAGAGAGGAATCAGACACAACCTGCTGCCTCCGACGGGCCTTTCTTCAGAAGTCATGTCTGTGCAGGTGGATCTGGAAGCTAATGTGGTCAACCTATCTTCATGGTACCAGAGAGCTTACCACGACTTCGATTCAGGTGAAGTTGGCAGGCTCCTGAATAACAACGCTCCATTCATTCTCATCTCGCTCAACGCTCCATCATAGGAGGAGATTACAACGTCCATAACCGATCGTGGGGTTCGGATCTGACAAACAGGAGAGGAGCTGAAATGTTATCTTTGGCGGAAAGATACGGGCTGAACCTCCTTGTTCCAGACGAACCATCCCGCTTCCGCAGCTTCTTAGATTTCTTTATCGTAAAGAATCTAACGAATCAATGCGAAGTCCAGGTTGTCCATCAGCTTACCTCGGATCACTACCCGGTAGTGCTAACAATCGGCTCCAAGTTGGATACCCTCCCGCCGAGAAAGAAGACTAATATTTGTTGGAGCATTTTTCGTATTGGTGTCGTATTGGTAACGTTCAGCAGCTTGAAGATGCGGTCAAAAAATCAACCCATGATATACTAGAAGCCACGCAAGTGGCTACTAAAACCTCTCCAGAATCAACTCGGACTACCTTGGACATCCCGTTCAAGGTACAAGAAAAGATTCGTATAAAAAACCGGCTCTACAGACACTATCACCTGACTGGCGACCCTGAACTCCGGTTTCCTGCAAACAAAGTCAAAAGAGAGTCCCAATGGGCTCTTCAGGAGTTTAGAGACGACAGGTGGGATGAATTCCTGGCGTCAATCGACACGGCTGATTGATCATTATGGAAAACAGCCAAATTCATGGTGGATAAGGTGTGAGCCCCGGTGGAGATAAGGTGAGAGCATGGCGGACTTTCCAAAGGTTCTGCGGGTGCAGACTGCATTTTATGCTGATGATACGGCTTTCTATACGTCGGACCACGCGCCCTGATCGATTACATCCAAGTTGCAAAGGCAGACGCTGAAAGCCTCGAGATGGCTAGTCGAATGGCGACTAGCAATCAATCACAGCAAAACCCGGGCTGTCTTTTTCACCCGAAGACGGCCGATAATCCGTCAGAATTTCCTCATTCACGGAGTCCCGATCAAGTGGGCCAAAACGGCTCACTATCTGGGACTTGAGTTTGACAAGGCCCTTGCGTGGTCTTCGCACCTCAAGAAAGTCACCGGAAAAGCATACGGAATGCTTCGTATACTATACTCCGTATACTGTACGTAAAATACTCCAGTCTTTTCAATCACGTGCGCTTCACACAATAGTAAACGCTCCCTGGTTTGTAAGGAACGCGCAAATCCATCGGGAGACAGACATTCCAGAGCTTCAGACGTTCCTGTCTAGACTACTGGACAAATTCCTAGCGACGGCGTCCATTTCGGACAATCCGCTAATAAGAGCCACGACAGCTTCATTGCCGGCCGTTGCCCCAGAGTGACCACTCACGTCGGTCATCACAATCTTGCTTAAAGAACGGCAAATAAACCTTCCGGATAAACGACATTGTCGCGACATCCGGAAAAAATCAAAGAATACAAGTCAGGGCCTTCGGGTCAAGTTACCATCCAGGAAGAATAAGTAAGTAACCGATCCTTCTCAGAAAATCACAAACCTCGCGACAGTAAGCACCGAAGATGTCAAATGAAATTTTGGCGAAACGTCTGAAAGATCCCGATAAGGAACAATTCGACAACCGAATGTTCTCCCGGAAAAAATCATAATACATGTTTTTCCATCTTTGAAACAGTACCCACAATTATTAAGCAGTAGTTTTTCTGCCCAAACTTGGTTATTTCCTGCTCTTCAAAAAAAAAATGTACTGCTGCTGTTCGATGAGGAGGTGCGTTCTCATGCATGAAAACAAATCAAGAGAATTTAAAACTTCCTCGATGTACACAGCACCAGTGACTCTACTCTCCAGGACCAGGAGAGGTGTCTGAGTACCCCTCACAATACCACCCTAAAACATCAAACTACCACCTTCAAATGGGATACGTGGTTGAGTTATTTCTAGTCCAGCTTGTCAACACGGAGCTCTCTAAACCAATGTTCTTAGTAAATCAGAAACCAAGCGAATTCTCGTCCCATCAGAAAACATCCCGTTATTCCAGTTAGGTCTATGATCCACCATTTCTCGAGCCCATTACACTCTTACAATTTTTTGTTCGAGGGTTAGTTGGGAATACGTATAGATCTTCTAAGATGTAAATTTACCGCTTTCAGTGTGCATGTTATCGTTTGTCGTGAAACATTTATTCCTTCAAACCTAACAAACTCCCTTGATATACCACTCGTAGATTCCAGACGATTTCTTCGAGCTGTCATTGATATCTGCCGGTCTTGTGCAGCTGTTGTACATCGTTTTCTACCACTTCTGGGGCGATCCTTTAAAAAATTAATTTTTTTAATGAATTTTCGATACAGCACTTTTGGAAACACCTACAATTTCATTTACATTTATTGTAACAATTTTATTGTTACATTTATTCTTAAACGCATTTATTGAAAATTGAAAACTAACTGAAATAATCTGTAAATACCAGTAACCACGGAATGAGTATAAATAGAAAAACCTGTGTTATCAGCAAAAAATCAGTTAGTTTTAATTTTTACCGTAATATTAAGTTAAAAATTGGTCTTAATATTTTGGTCGCAATCGCAACCGCAACAATTTTATTTAAAAAATAAAATTATCTATTCAGTATCAATCATCATAAATGTTCTAATCCTGACCTTGATAATGTTTTCTAATTTAATTACATAAGCGGAAAAAATGCCTTTCCCCAATTGTTGCATTTTCTCTTTTGTGATGCTTAAATACTAATTGACAGAATATTGAAATCAATCATTAATAAATATACCTACTCTTTCTTTTAAACTAAATGAATGGATGAATGAAATTATGCGTTTTCGGGTTTCCAAATAAACGCATGCAATCCTTAGGTACATTACACAAAGAGTGTAAGAAGGGAACCATGGAAAGAAACAAAAAGAGTCAATTTAACTTGTCAGTTTTGAAATGCATTACATTTTCAACATTGCATTTATTGATTATTAATAATTATTATAATAATATCTAGCAATGCCTTTTACGAATAACGAGGCCTATGACATGTTGGTGGTGTATTTCCAATGTTTTGAAAATGCATGTATTGCAGAGCGGCAATATGCAAGTCAATATTGCCGAAAGAAGGCATTATTCGAAGAAGGTGTTTACACGTCTAGCAAGACGCTTACGAGAAACAGGAATTGTGCATCCAGATCCAGTCCGCACTGGTTACGTTCGATTCGTAAAGGAGATAATGTCGTAAATGTTCTGGCTTATGTTGAAACCAACCCCCATTTAAGTATCAGACAAACATCTGAAGAATTAGGTGTTAGCAAGACATCCGTTTATCGAATCTTAAGAGATAACAAGCTGCACCCCTATCATGTTGTCTTACACCAAGCCCTTTTGGATAACGATTTCGACAAACGGTTAGACTATTGTCACTGGTTAAAAAATATGTGTAGTGGAAATAAACAATTGTTAAAACGCATAATATGGACTGATGAAGCTACTTTTAGCAGTGATGGAGGCATTAACTTACATAATATGCACTACTGGGCAGTTGCTAATCCACACTGGATGTCAGAAATCAACCACCAAAATAGATGGAGTGTGAACGTATGGTGTGGTGTTTTGGGAGACAAAATTATTGGTCCCTTTATTTTTAATGGACATTTGAATAGTGAAACATATTTAAATTTTTTACAAAATGGACTGCCAGAACTAATGGAAGATGTTTCTTTGGAAACAAGAAGACAAATGTGGTACCAGCGTGATGGATGCCCTGCCCACTTCTCGCAGGTGGTTCGAAACTTCTTGGATGCTTCGTTTTGAAATCGTTGGATAGGACGGGGTAGTTTATTTTCGTGGCCGGCACGCTCAACGGATTTGACAGTCCTCGATTTTTACTTGTTTGGAAGACTAAAAGACCTTGTTTTTCCAACTCGTCCTACCACACAAAATTCAATAACCAGCATTTCAAGAGCGGAAATTGAAGCTGCCGTTTTTAGTACTCGTCGAAAAATAAATATTTGCATTTCTAAGGATAGAAGGCATTTTGAACATTTAGAAAGGCGTTAAAGTTCAGATTCTGTTAATTATTAGACTGTTGTGCTGTTAATTTTATTTGACTGTTGTTATTATTATTATCTTCGTTGTGGGCCCGTTGGCCTTTAAACACGCTCTAAATTAATATGGCACGAAGAATTTGGACCAGTCCTACGCCTGGGTAAAGTGTGAAGGAAGGCAAATATTAGGTTAATATTTTTTTAACTTAATGCAGGTAGTAGTGAAATAACTAATTTTTTCAGAAAAATCGAAATATCTCTTGACATGTCAGAGATATCGATTTTGGGTTTTCACTGGATGATTCCTCTTTAAATTACCTTTCTAGCCATGTAATAAAAGCTGTACCATTCCATTTGAAAAAACTGAACAAAACTTCAAAAAAACTATTGTTGAATGTAACGCCACCTCGCGGTTTCATTTATAAACTAAATAATTTATCTCCCAGATTATCTGATTGTCCCAGCAATTGCCTTTTAAATGAATACAAAATGAGGAAAATCGGTTTAGGCAAACGGACATTAGACGACTTTTTATCTAAATAGGTAACCCCCCCCCCCCCCCCCACTTCTTTATCAGCGAAGTTACGACAAAATGTAATAAAACAAAGTTGTAGGAGACAGTTTGCTAATTATAACTGAGAATTTTTCTTACTCGGTTAACACTTGAAAATACACAAAAAAAAAAGATTTTTAAAAATGTTTAGCTCGTCACGCCCTCTTGCGGTCGTTTTAGAAGCTTAAAAATATTTTTGGTGAATTTCTCATGATCATTTTTAGTACAATTCTTTTTTTCCCAAAGCTGTGGGATAAATAGTTTTCAAGATACGGCCGCGATCCATCCTTAATGGGACACCTGGTATATATATATATATATATATATATATATATATATATATATATATATATATATATATATATATATATATATATATATATATATATATATATATATATATATATATATATATATATATAATCCCCTTAATGGGACACCTGGTATATATATATATATATATATATATATATATATATATATATATATATATATATATATATATACAAAAGTGTAGTTGACAGGACTATTGTTGAATGAAATAGGTTTGAATATGAATTCTTTATATCAGGTCAGCCGTAGTTTTGCTCTAAGCTACATTTATCATTTAGGGTCTGACGGACGGTATCTTGACTATCTCTGTGCGTTTAAATTATTAAAATAATTGTTTATCTGACTAGCAAACCCAACTTTACGTTGAAGGTTCAGAAACAAACCGTTATTTGGTCCCTTCTCCGGTTACATAATTACGATGTTCCTACCAGCCTCCTACTTTCACCTATATTAACAAAACTGTGGAAAACTTCTTCATTAATTAAAATTTAGCTTAAATTACGGCGTTTTATTGATGTGAACTCAAGTTAGCACGAAACCCAATATTTTTATATGTGAAAGACTAAGAGCGGTATGGCAAGGATTCGGTTCCCACATAGCCTAACAGAGATAAGCTTCAATAAGGAGTCACTTCAACTTATTTCGGGTTTATTTGAAACTTTATCGAATAACTATTGCAATTACCCAGCAATCCAACATCAATATTTGCTGTATTGTGATATGATTTTTAGAATGTTTTACCTTTACGATAGTTTACTTTTTTTGTGTTCAAAGGTTTATTCGATTATTTGGTATTGCTAAGGCTTCAAATCGGATTTTATAGGATAATTTTTTTAGTGCGTCCGTCCTAAGTCGGTATGTGAAATAAAATTCAATAACATTAACCTCTTCAAGGGCGAATTTATCTTAAAAAATAAATAAAAAATAATGTATATTTTTTGAGTCTGCACAAGGTTTTTCAAAAAATGTTTGCTAAAAACTAAACGTACACATATGTGTCTTCGATCCGGTAGTTTGCATTTCTTACAGGCACACCTTGTTCATCTAATGCAATTTTTATCATGATATCTGGGAGGATTTTTGTAATTCCATTTTCAGTGGGTAGTGACCAATTCCATCTGTTCTTACTTCGACTGAATTTCTTAGCTAAACTTTTTTCTTCGCAGGCTTCAATAGAAGGAGGACGCCCCCGTTTGCCATGTAGTTGAATTAGGGTGGTTACAATAGGGGTCTTGAAATCCAAGGGCGACATAGTAGAGTCTTTCCTTCCTCTGAATAAAATCCAGGCATTTATTGTTGAAATATTTAAAAAATGGTAAACTTCTCATATAATATTCTCATATAATATTTTTTACATTCCACTGTATGTGGATAGTGAGCAATAATTCGGTCTGTCATATCGACACCAACCATAAATTTCATGTATTGAACAACACATTCGGGTCGTGATGATTTCTACACGAGTTTTTGTTTTCTGGTCCCATCTTTGAACGCGATCATGTGGTTCTTTCCCACAAAACGAGGAAACCATATGTACTATATTATTATTAGCCCAGCGAACTAGTGATATGTTATCTGAAGAAGTTGTTACTTGAGAAGAAATTTACCGTCAATAAGTTTGTTATTAGCACCTTGAAGTCTGTTGGTACGCACAGTTCCAACGACGTAAATGTTTTTTTTTTCCTTCAATTTTAGTAAAGTATGAATTGAAGTGAACAAATTGTCCATAAAAATGTTATGATTGCTCCCCTCTAAGCACTGGCAAAGCCTCATTACTCTCTCCTATAACTCCCAAACTTATGGTTGAATCTTTGCTGGGAGATTGATATGAACCCACACTTTGAAACCCCCATTTTTTCGGTTTTGATTTAATGTATTGCTTCATTTTATGCCACCCTTTGAAAGGAATCATCATTTCATCTATTGGCATAAATTCTATCGGATCGCCGTAGTCAGAATAGGTTTTTGACAGAATATCCAGCAACGGACCTATTTTTATAAATGAGTCCTTATTATTTTCAGAGATATTTAAATTATTTGTAAAATACAATCTCTTGATTTCTTCATATTTTTTTAACCGACATTGTATTAGCGATAATATCAAATCGCAAACCAGAAATTAACGACCAATACATCCGGTAAGCTGGATATTTTAATTATTGCAAAAAAATTGTTTTATTTTGCTCACCGATATAGAAATATTTTCCTTTCCTAACTGAACCGCGTAAAAATTAGTTTCGTAGGCAACCATTTCAAATATTGCTTCTGGAAATAGTCGCATGAAAAATGAATACGGCGTATCCCCATCTATATTTATACGATTTTGTCCTAAGAATGGAGAAAGATTATGGGAATATTCATTGTATTTTTCTTGAAACGATACGCGTTGTTTATTTGTGTATGTCGAAAGAGTCTTCGGCTCAAAAACATTATTAGAGGTACGTCTTCATCAGCGCTGTCTTCATTTATGTCATTTGAGCTGGATTCTTCTGACAGTAAACTATTTTTATTATCTGGCAATTTATATTCTAAAGGTTCCCCATCTTCTGAGTCGTCATCAGTAATATCAATAGCTTCCAAATCGGAGTCGTTAGGTTGGATACTGAACTCAAAATATGAACTGAATCATGTCCTCTTCTCTTGTAGAGTCTAGAAGAAGGTATTTCTTTTCATTCGCCATCCTAAAAAGTGTACAAAAACATGGTTTAAATAATTTTTTAGCAGATTTGTTCAAAGTACACAAACGAGGATATTTAATATAATATAATGCGCTACTAGATATGCTTAGACAACACTTACCATTTTTTAGATGGCCAAAAACTAATAATTTTTAGTAAAAACAAACTAGAAAAACTAATCTAAACACATCGATTCACGAACAAACATCAACCGCCGAAGAAATACGAAGATGTTGCGCCACGCGCCATCTATAATGTTCGCACGATTACACACGTATCTGACCACAATTGAGGTCCGTGGGCACATTGTCAGCACAAAAAATAACAAAATTATATTAACTGGCAAAGACGTACACATATGTGCCGTTGTCCTTGAAGAACTTAATGTTTGAAAACCCGAAATCATTTTCGAATGTCCGCCGCGGCTACTTCTGAGAAAGTGCATTCTGTCCATCCATTTTCCGATAACTTTTTCAAGCAATTGGGGTCTTATACCCGCAATCGTTTGAGTTATATTGGCTTCCAAGCCGTCAATAGTTGCTAGTTTATCGCCATAGAACAAACATTCAACATAACCTAAAAAAAATAATTTAAAGGCGTTAAATGACATCACCTTGGTGGTCAATACCATTCAAATTTGGAATTAAATAATAATTGATCATTGCTCTATAACGATCCCAATTAATATATTGACAAATTTGGATCTTTATCAACACTGCCAGCTACAGTGGCAATATATTCTTCGCAACGTACAGTTTTTTGTCTGGTTTTTGTTTTAATATCGAACAACGTGACATGCGTTCGGAATTTGTAGATAATTCGGCGAAACATCGCTCGGTTGGGCGATTATGTTCACCATAAAAGACTCTATAAGGTTGGCGCACAGAACAATTGAGAGGCGCACAGAATTTTGATAATAAATTTCAACAATTTGCAAGCCCTGCTTTGATGTTAAATGTTCCATGATGATTTGTCTGACATTTGATATGCCATGATTATTACGATAATGATTGACAACGACCCTATCGGAAACTCGAAAGCACGAAAAAAATCACCCTTTATTAAACATGTTAAGGCCCGTTTTGTACCTCTATGTCTAATCATTTTGTACATTTTTCTTTTTCCCATCTGGTGACCTGTTGATGGAAACTGAAAATGTCGTTCGATAACCTGCATTCACGCCACATATTTTACTTCGCGCTTCACGCTTTTTTACTTCAAAGAGCAAAACAACCCCTTCTAAACAAAAAAAAATTGTACCGTTTACTCAGAGTATTTTGTAGTGGAGACCACCACCACCACCTGGAAGACCAGCCCACCAGCACCTGGAAGACCGGCATAAAAACGGAGGATCCACGTACCACGGTCTACGAAATAGCAATCTAGATAGGTTTTGGCCATCAGGAAAAAAAAGATATGTCTGCCAGAAGATGTGTGGATCTATACTTTGCGATTTTTTGCGATTTTTTACTGACTGAACTGATTTTTTACTGAAAAAAAAATCTGATGTTTCCTTTCTGAAGCGGATCGGGTAATGGAAAGTACAACATGCAACGAAATAATCAAGTGGATTATCAGGATCAACGGACGAAAGACGGCTTTCATCTGAAAAAAATTATGTCTTACGTGTGGTGGGATTGGAAGGGGCCCATATACTTTGAGCTTCTTCCATGTAACCCTACATCAACACCCACCTCTACTGTTTACAATTAGATTAGCCGAAAAATGGCTATGAAAAACAACCTGTAGGCATAAAGTGACAAGTAAGAGGCTAGTTTTTTTACAAAAAGACGTTATGGACCTAGCTCTACATTTGCAAAAACAAACAAATAATAGAAAATTACATAATGGACTAAATAAATATTTACACAAAATATTTGCGTTTCTCTTTCAATTAAAAGAAAATCCCCACGCATTCCGACATACCAATTCAATTTTCCACAATATTTTCATTTGAAATGGTAGAAAATGGCCTCCCGGTGGAGCGATGGGGTGGCTTCCCGGTAAAGCAACCAACAAAAATGTTCATTTAGGCGGAGACGCAGGTTGTTGTGTGTTCCACATGAGATTGTGGAACCCAACGGTTGGTGTGTGAAGGCACTTAGCTACTGCTGTCTCAGTGGACGCAGTCCAAGAAAATCTAACACTAAATATGTATATATATATATATATATATATATATATATATATATATATATATATATATATATATATATATATATATATATATATATCTATATAACAACACTTGCCACATTTGCAGACGATACTGCCATCACGGCTTCGCATACCACACCAATCGCGACATCGAGAGATCTGCAAATTAATTTAGATAAAATTGAAAACTAGTTTAAAAAACAGTTTAAAAAAGTAAAAGATAATGAAGCAAAATCGCAAAAATTAACTTCGCTAAGATTAATGGCTCAAGCATATCTTCAGAAAACGTGAACAACTTGAATTGGAATTAAGACAGATATCTCGGTTTTTCGGAAGGAAAACAAAATTAACTCTAGATAATAAACAACTATTTTGCATAGTCATACTTAAGCCAGCTTAATTCCTGGACATTTTTACAAATTTGTTGGACAAAGTTATGCGTATAAACATACATACTCCAAGATATGTGCCCAATTTCATCATCCAGCAAGACATCTCAATGTCATCTATCAATGAATCAATTAAACAATATAGCAAATATACAATAAAAGACTAACAGTGCACCCTAATACGTTAGTTAACCAACTAGTGTAACGTGATGGTATTCGAAGACTCAAAAAGTTCCAATCTTCACTTTTTCTGCGCAGACCTTAGGTTATAATTATATATGGAGCTCGATTAGTGAATCGATCTATACATATCATTTTTGCATTAGCAAATTGTAATTTTATTGTATGTATGGACAAATTGTTTTATTTCATTTTATTTAATATAAAGAGTTATCAAACCAGTACTACATATTTTTGTAAAACGTCCATTTTTTCTTATTCCCGATAAAATTGATATTTCTGTTTAAAATTGTTTGACAAATCATCATGAAAAGACAGAGGAAAGTCCCCCTGTACCGTCACCTCAAGGTCTATTTTGAATAAAATAAAAATCCCCTAGGATACATGTCTAATAATTTTTGCTCGTTTGCTGTATATATAAAAAAAATATTAATATATTCAGAAATAATCAACTTTATTAATAAAATTCCAAGATATAGAAAAATCAACAAAAAAAATTGACTCCCGTCTCAGCCAGCAAAAATATCATCATTTATTGAAGACAATATTTGTATAGATTTGACAGCTCTTATATGTTAGCACAAGCCTCGTTGACTCAAAGTTTGTACTAAACTTGAAGAGATTTACCACTAAACACCAAAACACTTTTTTTGAACTGCTCGACGCACGTTTCGTTAACCATGTTAGCATCATCAGGAGATGATTTAATCTAATTTTAAAACTAAACTATGTTATATTTATATGAAAACCATACCTAACGAAGCGTGTAAAAATCATGAACCGTGAAGTGTACTAAGCCTTACATTAATAATTGAAAAAGTTGACTGAAAGGAATCGGTCCTTTATCTCGGTTTATGATTTTCTTACATTTTTCTATTTGAATGCTTCCATATGCATCCAAAGCCCTATTATTATTAACACTTAATTAGTCTTAAATTACTAATATCTATACTGTGGTCATGTTCGAGTGCATGTTGGACAACACAAGATTTTTCATTTCTCCCATATCTGATGTGGGCAATATGTTCTTTATATCTTGTCAATATGGATCTTTTTGTTTACCCAATATACCTTCGATCACAGTCTTGAAATCCCCGACTTTTCATGCTGCTCTACTTTATCCTTTGGATTACCCAGAACTTCTCTTAATTTATTATATGGTTTGTACACAACCTTAATGTCCACTTTTTTCAAAATTTTGTCTAGTCCTCTTATCAACTGGGCATCAAATGGTATTACCATGAATTTCTTTGTGTTCTGATCCTTTTGAAAAGTCGAAGATTATTTCAATAATTTTCTGAACTTATGTTTTCTAATTAGTTTATCTATAATATTCTTATTATAACCATTCACTTCGGATACCTCCCTAATTAATTTTAATTCTTTGTTATAATTATCTTTATTTAAAGGAAAATTAATTAATCTATTTACCATAAAATTTAAACACGCCTGCGTGGGCTGCGTTTTTCTTTTTGGCCTAACTTTCGGATATTTTTTCCTGAAAGCAAACTCCTGCCTTTCGTGCATTCAGAACATCTTGTCCCAAAAACCAATTCTTGCCTCGCTTAGCTGGCGCAATAATTTTTTTATCTACTCTTTTCTGTTTTTCCATCTCTTTACATGGAACTTGTATTGAACTTGTGTAGATTTCACTTCCCTCAGCTTTACAAAGTCGTGCAATAACCTTTATTTTCGAAGCATCAGGAACAGATGACAATTTTGCAACTGTTGTATTAAAATTATCAACTGATTGGTCAATATCAGCTCTAGTTTGGAACTCAGATTGCTGAGAAGCGGCAATTTCAAATTTGAAGTCAGAAGTGTCAGTTTGAGCACAGGGTATCATTTCTAGTTGTCAAGAGTTTAAATTCGTCAGTTCTGACTGTCCAGAAGTTGAAGCTGTCGGTTGAAGCGATAGTTCTGACACTGACTGAGGATTTTCTGTAACGTTAGTCATATTTGAAGTGATAAAATCTAAATCATTAAAGGGACTCCTAGTAAAAGAGTGAATGTCAGTGCATCGAAATCCAATAACACCAATATCCATTCGAGAAACGCGATTTAAAGCAGAAGTAACCAACTCTGAGATCTCATATTCACTGTTTATTAGGACATCAACCACAAGGCACAAGCATCATTATAAGCATATAAATACGATTTTTTCTGGCAAATTCGATGACATTCAAGTCTTTATAACTGGCCTGTCCAAGAATGAATAGAACTGGTTCCTGTTCTGTAGGATTCGAATATTTCTTGAAGTGGCACATCCAATTCAAAAATAATTCGGCATATATCCACCTACTTGGCTGCACTTCACCTATAATCTCATTAGAGGTATTAATTATGACTCTTTTATTCATTCCGGACCTTGGACATATGAAGAATGGCTGTACAAACTGACCTCCAGCACTCATACCAAAAAGTACAGTCGCGTTTTTGCCACGCTCTGCAGGTGTGAGTTTTCCAATTTATTTTTGGTTTTTAGTAGCTAAAACTTTAGCATGTTTCTGGACAATGCTCACACTAGTCTCATCACAATTCCATATTTAATAGGGAATGAATTTAAACCTTTACTTCAAACTCTCGAAACTTTCAAAGAACCGCTGTACCTGAGGTTTATTAAAACCTACAGCATATTCAGCAGTCCGCTATGATCAGCCGGTGTCTTTCCGTAAAAGAATAATAGTAGTTCTTCTCCGCAGAAATATTTTCTTTATTAAATTGGTGAGGTAACTTTAACATTTCCGCAAGTTGGAAAGCGACTTGAAGAAATTATTGTCTGTAACCTATTTGCTAAGTCCTGGTGTTCCCTGTTCCCTGTTCTGCCAACACTTCTTTATGTTCAGGCAAGAAAATTTTGTAAAAACGACCCATAGCTGGCTTATTGAACACCTCTTTATAATTCTTAATTGCATTAATTCTATCATTTAAAGTAGTTTTTAGTACTTGATAACGATCTGCGGCTTGACGCGTACTCATTTCTTTACGCGACACCTTTTTTCACTGCTTTATGCACATTGGCAGAATCCCAGGTGTCTCTCTTCTTCTTTATGTCTCCATTATTTTCATCGTCTGCCATTTTTGTGGCAAAAATAACCCACTTAAAAATGAATTTTCTCTTATGAGAATTTCAGTGGACATTTTCTTTGTTTGGAAGGGTTCGATAAATTCCGCCCATCACTGACATCAGCGCTTAGAATGTCTGAGAATGGGGCAGCGCCCAAGATATGAGGTTATAAATGCGTTTAATCCCCGGGTTACTAGCGAAACGATGCACTGCTGTCTTTATTTTTCGCACGCGATAGTAAAGAAAACAGTAGCGGCACAAATTTTCTTTGCCTAAAGCACGTGTTCTTTAATCGGTACTCTTCGGCAACCTACGACCTATTTTGTTACCGCGAATGACATTATGGATGTTAGACTATAGAAGTCGCAAGAAGCGTAATCATAGAACAGAGAATGTAATCAAGAACAGAGAATAAATTAATATAAAATCTGAAACTATCATTTTTTATTGTTTACTTCTTCATTTTTTAAAACTTCATTTTTTATTTTTTAGGTAGGGCACGTACCCACGTGCCCTTATGGCCAACCGTCTCTAGTTTACGGGCTGGAGGTGTAATTGGGCCATACTTATTTGAAAACGAAAACGGAAACGCAGTTACAGTCAACAGAGAATGTTACAGAAACATGATAATAGATTTTTTCTGACATGGATTCAGTGATTTTGATCTGGACGACATGTGGTTTCAACAAAATGATGCAACCTGCCATACATCCCGTGACACAATCAATTTATTGAGAGAATAGTTCAATGACCGTGTAATCTCAAGAAATGCTGATGTTATTTGGCCGTAATGACTTTTTGACTTTTTTATCTTGGTTTATGTGAAATCATTGGTTTACACCAATAAACTACAAACACTCAATGACCATAAAACCAACATTGGTCATGTCATTGGTGAAATAAATGCCGATTTATGTGGCAAAATGCTGAAAAATTGATATTTCAGAATATATTTTTTTTAATCCGGAGACGCTTATTTATTCGAAATTATTTTTACATGAACCAATATTTAAAATAAAAAAATAACGTTGATATCTTACACTATTTTGTTTTTATTCCAAATAAAGATATATAGCTCTTATTTGATAACCCTTTATATTAGATAAATATTATTCAATCAACTGAATATTAACTCTAGTTAAATTTCATTTATGAGAAGCGAGACGTAACTAAAGCAACAATGTGCAATTTCAATGTCGAAATCCAAATCTCGACTATCGAATTCCAATTTACGATAAGATGAAAGTTAATGTATTAAGTTTCCGAAAGGAGCGCTTCAGTGCTAAACCTGTTTCTTATATGGTGCCGGTATTATCTGAGGCCTTTACTTAGTAGTTGAGAGTATAATATTTCGCCATTATCCATCTCTAAGCTAGTTATAAAGTTTGCCGGTACGAGCAGTGTAAATAGCCCAATACCACGGCCCGAAGTGTAAATTTCACGGGGATATGGAACGAAAAACTTTTCCGACTCCGTTATGGAACTTGGAGGAGCGAAATTAGCTGTTGGCGGCAATAAACCTAAATGGGCAACATTTGCAGTTATTCCGGACAGATGTTATTCGAAAGTTTGGGGAATGGCAGGGATATTGGTCTGCATTTATTTGATAAATATATTTTATTATAGAATTACAAGCGCATCAATAAATTTCTAAATACGCCATAGAATTATAACTTTTTCATGTAGTATACAGCAAGTCCAAAGGATAGGATGATGTAAAATGTAATACCAGACGTAATTTATGTATAGATTTCGATTATTTTTAATTCGAAATAAACTCATTGTGGGTCGAGGCAAGGCTGTCAAGCATACCCATAATGTTATTTATAATAAATACTTCAAGTAATTAGTTTGCTAAAATTCCTTTAGCAAAGCAAGTAGCGAGCAAGTATTTCATTTCGAAAGAAAATTTCGAAATCGTTTGGAATGGTATTTCCATCTAACCCAAATATCAGGTGAGTATGGATAATCATTGCGCGATTTCCTTGCTTTCAACCTGCAGTTTTTTTTTAATATGCTCCTAATTGCACATTGAAATGAAGCGGATCTAGGAATACAAGAGTTTCTATTTATGTATCTCGAATAATAAATAAAAACAAATATTTATCATTGAGAAGTTTTATTGTTTTTTAAAATATTCTCCGCGATGATCGATACACTTTTGCTTACGTACCAACCAATTTTCATACCACTTTTTCAATTCCAAAACATGCATTTCGAACGCAACAACCGGTTCTTCTGGCGTCAAAAATCGTTGACCAGGTAGTTTATTCTTCATGGACGGAGACAGAAAGAAATCATTGGGTGCCAAATCAGGACTGTACGGCGAATGACCCATCAATTTGATGTTTTGACCGGTCAAATATTGAGTTGTTCGGTCAGATATGTGAAAGCTCGCGTTGCACATGGTGAAAATGATCCTGCGTGGCTGGTTGTTTTTTCTTATTTCTTTAAAGACTTCTGGCAAGCAAATGATTGTGTGCCATTCAGAATTGACCGTTCCACGATTCTTTAGTGGCAGTGTAACCACATGCCCATTTTTCCCAAAAGAACAGACGACCATTTTGCTTCGAAGAACTTCTTGCGCGAATAACTTTTGTTGGGCTTGGCTCATTTTGAAAAACCCATGCAGTCGACTGATGTTCACTTTCGGAGTCATACGCATAGATCCAAGATTCGTCACCTCTGTAAATGTTATACACGGCTTTTGACGCACCACGATTGTATTTTTTGAGCATTTATTTGAAACTATCGACACGAGCCTTTTTTGAGCCATTGTCAAATTATACGGAATCCAACGGGCACAAATCATTTTTACGGCTAAATATTCATATCAAATTATGTGTATTCTTGTCATACTAATGCCTATAGATAGCTCAATATCACGTTATGTCACATGACAATCTTGCTTTATCAGTTCACGCACAATATCGATGTTTTCTGACACAACAACCGATTTTGGATGAACATCTTTAAATTCGACCGTGAGCGAACAATGACCACGATTTGAATTCACTAAGTGATTTACAGTAGTTTTAGATATTGAGATAATCCACATCGAAATTAACCGATAATCCACATAGCTAGCCTAGTGCATATTAACAGACATATAATTTAATATACTGATATTTGAGGAAATAAATATGATGTAACTGAACATAATAATAAATACAATAAACTGATGCCTGAGGAGCGATTTCTTGTTCGATTTTATATTCTTACCTAAGGAGAAATTAAAAAAACAATGCACAAGCATATAAACATAGTACAAAACATACACACCGTGAGTAGCGGTTGAATCCGCACCACCGGAGCCGGCGTACTATCGTGCCATGCCTACTACCGTGCCATATTTATTTTGGAAATAATTTAAATAATGCATTCAATAAAAAATAATGCCTATATAATTAGTCATATTTCTGAAAATTAAAAACGTGAATAGTATTGAAAATGTGCCCCAATTAAGGACATAATAGATATAATAGGCAGGAAAAGCTCGAAAAAGTTAGGGATAAATGAAACATATTTATTAAAAATTTCTCTATAAAAGTGCATGGGTGGGAGTATTGTAAAATATACCATTCCACAATCCAAAAAACATTATTTTATAGTAACTATGCTTCATTTAATAAAATTGTGTTTTTCGTTGTCATAAATGTATTTAAATCGATAATACATTCAAATAAAGCATGTATACAGGGTGAATTACGGTGGATGGTATATTAGACGTAGATGGAACAATATACGTTCAAATAAAGCGTATATACAGGGTGATTTACGGTGGATGGAACATTAGACGTTTACGGAGGACTACCTGGGGTAATGATTTTAAATTTTGGGTACTTATGTAAATATAAATTAAAAAATACCCTCTATTTGATATATTTTCTGCGCAGCAGTGTTGCCAGATCTACTGGAAACTGATTCCAACTATGTTTTTTTTAATGGAATACCCTATATGTTATTACATTTCTAGATTCTGTAAAGCATTTTGAATCTTTTTTTTGACGCCTTTCAGAAATAAAAAATATTTTTTTAAAATTGGCAACAAACATCCCTGAATAAAAAAATATTTTTTTCATCCAGCATAGCTAGATACCTAAATTTTTGAATACGGTTTTTTAATAAGTTGCTTAATAGGTTACTATCAATATGACATGATAATTAATTTATCGCATACAGGGTGTTTACAAAATAGTGACCTTAGATACAACTTAAATATTCACGTTTTGTAGGAATTTTAAATAGAACACCCTAT
Source organism: Cosmopolites sordidus (assembly GCA_031761425.1). Taxonomy (NCBI): domain Eukaryota; kingdom Metazoa; phylum Arthropoda; class Insecta; order Coleoptera; family Curculionidae; genus Cosmopolites; species Cosmopolites sordidus. Next base: position 560,668 of record JARFXV010001071.1, on the reverse strand, counting down.
ATTTTATAGTGGAGCTCAAAAGAACAATAAATTCTGTATCTAAAAGTATTAAGTGATGATATGCCTATTTTTAACGGTTTTCGACTTATTAACAAGAAACCACAATAATGCAATTAAAGCAAAGATAACGCTTTATTTTATATTAATAAACAATAACACAAAATTAAAATTAGAAATTATTTCTTCTTCTGTGACGGCTGTTCTTATCTCAATAGGATCTAAAGTTGCGAATGCTTGATCCACCCGAAGTTCTAACTTCTTTCTAATGTTTACTGGCGTTTTGTAGATTATATCTTTTTTAGTACCCCAAAGATAGAAATCAAGGGGAGTTAAATCGGATGATCTCGGCGGCCATTTCCAAGTGCCCAATCGTCTTAGCCACCTATCTTGGAATAGTTCATAGAGTTGTCTGCTTACTTCCTCTTCACTGTGCCTTCAACCAGCACCAGCTGCTAGTGATAGGTTTTCTGTCAAATCCTCTGCTACTGTTGTTACTATTTCTAGATACTTACATTAAATTAACTGTTCAGCGTAAACAAAGTATAGAATTTGTTTGTCCATGATTAAACAAAAAACATTAAAACTAAATTATTTTGGTATACGGAATCCCTGGTAAAATGAGGAAATTTGTATTGATCTAGAAGTAACAATTCCGTCTGTTTCGTCTCGAAAATTTGGACTCATCAGACCAGATTATTTTTTGTAACAAATGTGGATCTTCCTGAAAATAAACTAATACATTTTCACAAAATTCCACTTTTTGAGGGCAGTCGTCTGGCTTAAGAAACTGAACTATAGAAAATTTGTAGTGTTTTTTCAGTATTCTTTGTATTGAGGACAATGTTATATGCAGCTCTTCTAATAGAAGACTGTGGATATGCATGGAAATAACCCAGACTGGATTAACAGACTGGATAACGAGATTTCGTTATCCTCATCAGATGTTACTGACTTGGTTAAATTCCGGGGTGCCTTCGAAAAACCAAAATGTCGGTCTAAATTTTCTTTTATCCATTCGTGCTAAATTCGGATACATTGCGTTAAATTGTCTGAAGATGCAGTCGATAATTTTCTCACAATGTCCGTATAAAATTAATAAATGCACGATGAGACAATTACTTACTTAAATATGCTAATTAGGAATTATCAAACTAATAATGTGAAATACATACATTTTTATAATATTTGTTTAGAAGTAATGTCACCCTAGCCGGCCGTTCCCCATTACAAAAATAATCCATTATCTCTGCATTAATTATATTATTTAGGTTTTTTGCTTATAAGTCGAAAACCGCTAAAAATAGGTATATCATCAATTAACACATATAGATACAGAATTTGTTGCTCTTTTGTGCTACACTATAAAATACCGGGCGTTTCATTTAAAATTTCTGCATAACATGAATTTTTAAGTTTCATCAAAAGCGCACAAAATAGTGCGCTTGTATGCTATTTTTACATAAGATGAATTTCTACATAAGTTCTATTAAATGCGCACTATTTTGTAAACACCCTGTATGCGATAAATTAATTATCATGTCATATTATCATAAAGCAGCCTATTAAGAAACCGTTTTCAAAAATTGAGATATGCTATGCTCAATTCTTCCACTAGAACCTTTGGTGTGAAACACTACACTTGAAGAGATTTACCACTAAACACCAAATCACTTTTTTTTAACTGCTCGATGCACGTTTCGCTAACCATGTTAGCATCATCACGAGATGATTTAATCTGAGAGATTAATGGGATTAAAGAGATCGAGATTAAATCATCTGCTGATGAACATGGTTAGCGAAACGTGCGTCGAGCAGTTCAAAAAAAGTGATTTGGTGTTTAGTGGTAAATCTCTTCAAGTTTATATGCTATGCTGATTGCAAAAAGAAATATTTTTATATTCAGGGATGTTTCTTGCCAAACTTCTTAAAAGATATTTTTTATTTCCGAAATGGATCAAAATTCATATAGCATATACTATATAAAAAAGTTTCAATATACCTCATAGAATCTAAAAATGTAATATTATATAGAGTATTCTATTTAAAAAAACAAAGTGTGTATTAGCTACGAGTAGATTTGGCAACACCGCAGCACATATAATATTTTAAATGGAGAGCTCATGTTTCTTTACATAAGTGCCTAAAATTTCAAAACTTTATTTTAAGTAGTTCTCCTAAAACGTCTAATGTACCAGTCACCGTGAATCATCCCGTATCTACGAACATAAAGAAAGTGAAAAGTCAGATAAGTTTCCTATTGATGACGGTTTCCATCGCCAAGTAACTTCCTTTCTACTAACGCTCCATGAATTTCAAGCATGACGTTTAGTTTTGTTTTTACGGTCTTCGAAAGCAAATGAGCTCGACATTTTTGCCTATCATGGAAAAAAATCGAATTTAATATATTGATTAATGACTACATTTTGAGGAAGCTTTATGGGAACCCTGGTCCTTCACATTTCAACGTTCACAAGTGTTTTTTCTGAGTTTCGATGTCGTCCAATTAACACTAGTGACGTCTCACGCTCCTTCTGTGGAACACTATTGTGGAACACTATCGTGGGACACTATTGCGGAACACTATTGTGGATCACTACCCTGGAACTGGAACTCTGAAACAATACTGTGGAACACTACTACGAAATACTACTGTGGAAGTTCTCAAGTGTTTTTTCTCAAGAAAAAAAATCTTAATATTTTAAATTTTAAAATTAAAAACATATATTTTCTTCCACTGCTTAGGGAGCTAATTTATGACGAGTATTTAATGCTTCGTTATATGCTCGTATTTATTGCTTCATTTTGTGCTTTGTAGTTAGCGCTTCATTAAGTAGTAGCGAGTATTTAATGCTTTGGGATTTGTTTTAATTTTTTTAAATAATATTTAGATATTCTTAACTCTTGTTTGCATTGAGTCCTTTTTCCCTTCTTGGCAGAGCAGGTGGCCAGCCAGTTGAACGATGAGTTCCGTATGTTTCGCCGAACCTAATTAACTTGGACATCGATGAAAAACTTCGTTATAATTAGCGTCATATATCCCTTCAACTCATCCCGTCTGCATGTAACGAAAACATTAATCTCGTTTTTTCTGCTAGAACCATAATTTTTCCCATAATAGATTTTGGAAACTGGTTAACTCAAGATAAAACTGATGAATAACTGAAATAAACTGATAAAATCTCTAGAGGAATAAGAAATTTTATATATGAACAAGCGCATCCAATATTTTGACGCCAAGAAAAGGGCATATTTACTAATAGTTATTTTATATTCTGATCAAGGTCAATTAAACTTTTTCCTTTTCGAGATATGTTAGTTTGCATTTATCAAAGATAAAAAAAATAGAATTGTAAAACTTAATTATAATTAAATTATTTGAAATTTCTAACATTTTGTGTGCTATCATTGTTTATAATTAATTAAAATCTTATAAATAAAAATCAAATGCTGTTCGTTGGTAAGCGCATCGCTTCAGAACGGCTGCACCGATTTAGCTATTTTTTTTTAATGTTCGTAATAGTCCGAATAAGGTTTTTATGGAAAGAAAAATTTGAAAAGTTTTCCGCAAAATTTAAATATTCAGGAAAAACTAACAGTGCTTTTTTCTATGGGATTTATGTATGAGCTCAAGCCGATTCGAACGATGAATATGCGTAATTATTTTTTTGTTTTGTTCGCTATGGTCTTGGAAAAGTTTTTAGAAAAATAAAACAAGACAATTACAAAGGAAAATCGGAAAATTTGGACAAACTGCAAAATACATACATTTTTATAAAATAAAATTACATTTGTTTTTACTTTTGTGTTGTTTTTATTCTAATTTATTTCGCTACATGCCCAAATGTCATTTGACAGATGATTGTTAAATTGTGAATCAAGTTAATCGATTACATAGTGACGAAAAATTGATTAATTTGTTTATTTTTAATTAAACTATTATTCTGTTGTAAGTTCATCGCAATCATTTCATGAAATGAATTAAGTTTCGTCGTTTTATCTCAAACAAATTTAAGATTTGCCTACGAAATCCGGTGAGTTTTGAAGTGATAAACGAGTATACAGTAACAACAAAGTGAATCAATTGTCCATTTTAGTTGATTTGTGATTCTTCGCATCGCACATTGTGTCGCAATCAACACAATTGAATTGACGCAATATAATGGCATTACAATGCCAATAAGACGGAGCAATTTAGGTCGCAGAACTCGCAATGCTACAAACCAAATTAATTTTCGATCTAATCGAACTTCAGAGCAACGCGAAAAGCGAAATGAAATCGAACGGAATCGATTATCACAAACACGTTCAGCACATACACAAGAAGTAAGAGAAAATGCAAATGAAAAAAAATTGACAAACAAACAGATTTTTACTTTGTTTACACATTTTCAATAGCTTCTAACAAATTCACAAAACGATCACAAACAAATTTATTGAAATTTGGACAGGACAACGTCTGTTGTGGTCAGCTTGTTATACAGGGTGTCCGCTAATTAATGGTACGCAGGAAAACTGCAGATTTCTTGGGTGAAAATACTGCGATTTAACCCAACTTAACTTAATCCAAAAGTTGATAGTAACCAAGATACAGGGTGTTAAGGTTAAAATTTTGTTTTCAATTTCTATTGAAAATATTATTTTGTTCACCTTTTTTAGGTAAAAAAAGGTATAGCTGCAAATGTCGCTCCGAGTTACCGTTTTCTAGATATTTGCGTTTAAATTGTTCATTGCACCGTTTAGCCTCTAAAAGGTTTAGAAAATTATGTCGGGCCTCCATCCTGCATGAACAACATGTTTCGTCTTAGTTCTGGAGCAATGTTATCTAAATATTCGGGTCACTGAGTTTAAAGAAAATTAAGGTACAGTTCGCCATTTAAATAAGGTGGTAATTCGAACAGACCCAGTACTTAATTACCAATAGGATCACAGCAAACGTTAATTTTAAATTCGTTTTAGAAATGACGTTCGGATACTAAGTGTGGATTTTCTAAATCCCACGCATGTTTATTTCCAAAATTGAATACACCTCTACGTGAAAACGTTTTTTCGTCTGAATACAATATTTCTTTTTTAAACAAGGCTCGGCATTTTGCTGGGTACGACAGAAACGGGCAAATTTCAGTTTAGCTGGTAAATCAGCTTCCAGTGGATTCTACACAGGCATGAAATGAAAGAGATACAGTCCCTCCTTGTGACAAATTTTCCAAACGGAGGACTTGCCTACTCCAACTCGCAGAGCAATGCGTCTTGTGCTTTTTTCAGGGTTTTCGGTTACGCGAACTAAAATTTATTTTTCGTGATCGGTGGTTAGAGTCTTCAGATGACCTGCCGTGTCTCGTTTCGGACGGAAAGAACCTGTTTCACCCAGTCTGTCGTTAAGATTTATGAAAATCTTAAAATCCGGCAGTCTTTGGCAGTCTTGCTTTAATCATAGCCCTTAAAAAGATGCAATGAACAATTTAAACGGTCACTCGGGGCGACATTGGCAAGTTATACCTTAATTACGTAAAAAAGATGGGCAAAATAATATTTTCAATAAAAATGCGAATACACTAAGACGCAAAAAAGTTGTGACCTTTCAAACGTAGAAAAGTGTCGCAGATAGCACCCTCTGCAATATACATAAAAAAATTCGAAACGCTTAAATTTCTTATCTTAAAAAAACCCACTACTAAATTTCGTTCAAGAAAGATACTTGTTAAGAAATTTATTGACGAAAATTGAAAAAAAAATAACTTCAACATCCTGTAGCTTAGTTACTATTAACTTTTGGACTAAGATAAGTTGGGTTTAATCGCAACGTTTTCACCCAAGAAATCTGCAGTTTTTCTGTGTACCATTAATTAGCGAATACCCTGTATATAAATAAGAAAATATTAATATCTACAATTTCCATTATATTTCAAATTTTATATGTAATAATTATTTCAAATTGCCTTTATTAAATATGAATTATATTAAATTAACAGTAAGATAAGTAAAAAAGTTGGTTGGAAAAAATTTAACATAGTTCGTATTTGAAAAAAGCAATGTGTGTCGACTCAATTGTTGTCCATACAATTTTAAATATAGTGGATATTTTAGATATTAATCTTTGATTATTTATTTTAAATGAATTTCCATCAGTATTGGCTACCTCAGTTAAATTTAAAATTATATATTTTTTAGATATAGTAGTAGCATTTTTTTAGTTTAGTATTATTGTTTCTTTTAAATATCCTTGAATTAAAATTTTTTACCTGAAAAAAAAAAGCATTTTTATTTATTTGTATAATTGAATTTAATAATTTTCAAAAACAGAAAAATTAAACAGATGGTCCTGCTTCTTTTCCGAAATATTTTAGAAAACTGTATAAACAATTAATTCCACCGGTTTAATTATGTTTTGTTAATGCCGGACAAAAAATCATTGCGTTAAACGGGGCATTTTCGGTTTATGAAATATAAAAATGAACCTTAATTAAAAATTCCAATTATAAATTTCTTTCGTTTTTCTTTCGCTCAAAGACAACCGAATAAATTTGAAATCGCTGTGCATTTTTTTCTTTTGTTTAACTTCTAACACGACAGATTGTGAAACATTTTTAATAATTATCATTCTTTTATATAGCGACCATGCTCACCGTCTTATTTTATCGTTTTGCAATATTAATTACGGACCATTTGGGAATTCGAAGGGCGCCCTTAAGCCTTCATTATTATTTTTCCGCAGAAAATTGTCTTAATACAGTATATTTTCCTAATTATTGTTAATCATCATGATCATAAACCTTTTCGCCCTTAGAATCTTTTAAATTTGGTTCCTTAGCAGAACGAAAAATGTTTATCCTTCTTTTTCAATTAATAGATAATTTCATTCAAATGTCTTATATAATCGGCTTTGATAAATAAGTTATTAATTTGTACAATAATTGACTATTTGTAACGTTAAACATGGGAGTAATGTTTCCATAGGTTTCCCATACGAGTATTTTATATTATTCCATTTATTTTACATTTATTATTATTATTATTATTCACGTATGGACCCTAGTGGACCACGCGAAGTACAATTAGAGGCGTTTGTTGTTGTTAGCCTTCCTTTCTGCCCATACTAATTTCATTCTTTCGCTATGAGCTTTTTTCCTTTCGTCAGACCAAGTTGTTCCAGTCTTCCTACATTTTTCTCTCTGGGCAACCTTCCAAACGTTAACCTTGTGTCTGAAACAGCCTCTATCCTGAATTTCACTTTGTGTAATATTTGCTGATCTTAGGTCCTCTTTAATTGCAGCAATCCATTTAATTATTTCTACTTTAGCTTTACTCCTATTTTCATAAAATTCGACTATTTTTCTAGTTAACCTACTCGGATTCATCCGTTTTATGTGTCCGTAAAACTTAAGTCTTCTTTTTCTCATATCGCTATGTATATCTGTGTATTGTTTGATTTCTTGGTTTTCTCGAAGTCGGTATGTTGTGCTATTTGTTTGTTTGGGGCCTACGATTTTTCTTTTCTTCTTTTCAATGTCCTCGATGTCCCTCTTTCTATTCAAAATTAGCGTTTCTGCAGCATATAGACATTCTGGCTTAATAACTGTGTTGTAATGTGTCAGTTTTGTGTTTTTAGATAGACATTTTTTGTTGTAAATATTTTGTGTAAGTCTCAATGCCGTTTCCATTTTTTGACATCTACCCTTATTGGCCGCTTTTTCCAACCCATTTTCCATGATTATTTCACCCAAATATTTGAATTGAGAGATTCGTCTGATGTTCCCATATTTTGTTTTTAGAAATGGAGTTCTTAGTCTGTTGCAGGTCATGTATTGTGTCTTTTCAAAGGAAACTTGGAGTCCTACATTTTCTGCTGTTTCTTTTAGAATTTCAATCTGTTTCTGTGCGCTTAATACATCTTGAGCCAAAATTGCTAGATCATCAGCTAGTTGGTTCTCCCCAGTTTAATGGGCTGGTCAATATTCAGGGCCAACTTTTTTTTCACGCCACTCCTGTATTACTTTTTCTAGAACACAGTTAAATAAGAGCGGCGAGAGTCCATCCCCTTGTCTCACACCAGTTTTAATTTCGAAGGGTTTTGAGATGTCACCCATGAATTTAACTTTTGACCTCGTGTTAGTTAACGTTGCTTTAATAATTGCCAGCGTTTTCAGATCTAGTCCTTGTTCTTTCAGGATTTGGAATAAAGATTCGCGGTCAATAGAATCATATGCTTTCTTGAAATCCACAAATGTACAGACGAGATTTTTATTGTACAGTTTTTGATGTCTTAGTATCAACTTTAGATTCAGGGCAGGATCTGCCCGGTCGAAAACCTGCTTGATATTCACCAATTTTAGGTTCTAACTGTCCCTGTGCTCTGTCTAGTAGACATTGAGATAGAATCTTGTAACAAACTGGGAGAAGAGATATCCCTCTACAGTTGTTTACATCCGTTCTGTCTCCTTTCTTATGTAGTGGATGGATTAGAGCATCTTTCCAATCTTCCGGAATCCGTTCGGTTCGCCAAACTTCTTGTAGAATTTTGGTTATTTCCTTGATTGTACCTGGACCAGCGGATTTCAAAAGTTCAGCAGTGATTCCATCTTCACCAGAAGCCTTGTCATTTTTAAGCCGCTTGATTTGCCTAATTATTTCATCTTCATTCGGTGGTAATGAATCTGGGTTTGTTTGTTTAGGTTTTAGTGTTGTTAATTTGTTTAAGGGCTCAGAACAGTTTAATATTTGTTCAAAATATTGCGCAAGTTCTTTGCAATTGTCTTGGTTATTTAGAGCTAATTGTCCGTTTTCCTTTTGGCAGCAAAGACTTTGCGGTTGATAGCCTGTTAATTTAGTTTTAAATGTTTTGTAAAAGTTTCGGGTGTTATTTTTTTGGAAATCTTTTTCTATTTCATTAAGTTGATTGTTTTCATATTTTCTTTTAGTTTGTCTAATTAGCTTCGATGTTTATTTTCTTACTTCCAAAAAGATGTTATAGTTTATTGCTGTTTTTTGACTGTTCCAATCTTTGAATGCTTTACTTCGTCTTAATACTGCTTTCTCGCAAACTTCATCCCACCACGGATGTTTTCTACGATTTTGTAAAGGGACGAACTTTAAGGCCGTTTTAATAATTTTTTGTTTCAATTCTTGCCAGTTCTGTGCTGGTTGTTTATCAAGCTCGTCTGTTAGGGCTGGTTTTATTTTCGTTGGGTCAAACTTTGGTATTAGCAGCCTCTTTTGAATAAGTTTTCGAGGTTTTAAGCTAAGTTTGATTCTAGTCAAGTAGTGATCCGTGTCTATATTTGCTCCTTTCCTGACTTGAACATTCAAAATCTCTTTATAATTGGGGTACGAAATGGCAACATAGTCAATTTGAAATTCACCCATGTACGTGTTTGGGCACCTCCTGGTCTTTTGTTTTGATATTTTCTTCTTAAAATGGGTTGACATTATTTTTAGATTAAACTGCGAACATAGTTCAACCAATCTTCTACCATTATGGTTAGTCCATTTATGAGCGGGAAAACTGCCGACTGTTTTCCTGTACTTTTTTTCTTTCCCAAGCTGGGCGTTGAAATCACCCAATAGGATTTTTACATGGTTAGAGGGAATTTTAGAGATAGTCTTTTCTAGAATTTCCCAGGACTTATTTACTTTTTCAGGATTAGATTTATTTTCTTCATTAACTGGGAGGTGTGCATTGATTAATGTATAGTTTTTGTTAGCACACTTGAGGGATAGTGTCATAAATCGATTATTTACTGGCCGGACATTAGATATAGAACTAAGAATGTTTCTTGAGACAGCGAAAGCAACACCGAGATGTGGTGTATTTTTGAGTATTCTTTTGTCAGTTTTACTTTTAAAAAGTCTGTAGTTGCCGAATTCCAAGGTGTTATCATCTGTCAATCTGGTTTCTTGCAAAGCTAAAATTTGGATTTTTTGCTGATTTAATGTTCGCCCCAATTCGTGTAGTTTTCCTGGCCGCAGGAGAGAATTGATATTTACCGTTCCAAAGAAAGTTTTTGTTTTTGGTTTCAGACGTTGGCCAGAGGTCTCCGACTCCCTCTGAAATATTTTGCGTTTAAGCCCGGACGCCCCAGAATCCGAAAGTCCGGTTGTACCAGCAAAGCTGGCAGAGGATTGTCTACCTCCTGGGGTAATTTTGTAATTACTAGAACGCTTCATCTTGTACTTTGAATTAAAGGTTTGAACCATGACGGTTCAGAGGTTAAGACTGGAGGGGTTAGTTCCAGAATTTAAATATCAGCCGCACCACTGGTGAACAGACGCTGACCACTCAACCGCTTGATACAAGTCAGACGCTAAGTGGATTTTGTTTTCTTTTGCCTTGGTTCGGGGCTGCTTATTTTGGGATATTCGCAGCTGTCCATTAATATCTAATGGAACTTTCACTATCCACCACCCGTGACCCGTCCAGTACCTTAGGCGAGGTATACTGGATTTTTGGATATTTCTGGATATTTTACATTTAATTATTAAACATTTTATTTTATCCCTTAAAAGCCATCTTCCTAACATGTGCCATAAATGTTCAATAAGACTGAGATCTGGTGGTTGTGCAAAACCTTAAATTCGTGATCTTCGAGATATTCATGTATTGTCCTAGCCACCTAACCATATAAAGACAATCATTGTCATACATCGGTGGAAATTGAGAACCAACTCTTTATGCAAATGATGCTACAACGAGCTCAAAAACGATTTTGCGATAATCAGTTTAGTTTAAAAATTTTTCCAATTAAACAAGGTCAGTTCTTCCACCAATGGTGATACCACCCCAAACCATTACGCTCGCACCATTCTGTCTGCAAACTGTTGACAAGTATTTCAGTGCACCCACACTCTTGCTTGACGTGTATCAAGAATCCAGTCGTGCTTATCCAGTTTTCGTATTCTTCAGCCCACTAAAGTGTATTGAAGCGAGCATGAAGTCTTGGAGCACGAAGTCTGCCTTCATGGAGTCTATTCCTGATGATTTATTAACTAACTACCAGTGTTGGCCCAGAAGGGAGGGTGTAAGGGTGCCGCCCCTCCAGCATTTATCACAGTAAACATTTTTTCAGAGCAAAACACCACAGGTTCACCTTCTGTATAGGATTTCAACAGCACAAAAAGTAAAAAGGAGGAAGGGGTAAGCAAAACAAATCTTCAGCAGCACTATTTTCTTCTACACCCTCCCACTTTAAAAACCCACGAACCGCCATTACTAACTACCACTTGAAGTGTAATAGGCAGCCGATTTGCTGATTATGATACTGTAGTATGCGATCCCGTAAAGATTCTAGTCGAAGAAAATAATCTTGAAAATGATTAGTGCTTCTTCTACGGAATCTGCTTTTACACTTCTGTGGGCGTCAAGAGCTTGAGTAACTGCACTTTCTCCCATACCCACTGCACCGTTGAGTGTCACTATCAAAGTGTTCTCTCTCCATCATTAACAAATGCAAGATTAAACGAAAATCCATAGGTATACCGAAAATAAACAAGAAATCATCAATATAGTTTTCAGATTTCTAATAAAAAATATATGTTTTTCTTGCATTTCTTAATTTTACAGGTATTTCTTATCAGTAATTCAATAAAATGTTCTATAAACAACTGCCAATTTGCCCAAAAATACACAAAAATCAATGTGGCATCTATACATTAAATTAAGATGTTGTGCGGAAAATTAAGATTGCTTCAAATATCTCAGATGTTTCCTTCTATATTAGAGAATGTACACTAATAACATAGGTTAATAAATTTAAACTTTTTTAAGGTAACTGATGAAAATGAAGTATATGAAGTATTTTGTACTCCTAAATCCGAAAATGAGATTACTCTAACACGTACAGTTTTTTAGTTTTTTTGTTACAGGAGGCCGGTGGCAGGAAAAAAAAGGAGACGTTATATTTTTACAATCTAATATTTATTTAATGTAAACATGTACAACGTGTTAAATATATGCAAATACATTCCTTGGATTATGTGAATAAAAAATATATTACATGAGATGTTATACAGCGAGAAAAACTTCCACTTTTTCCTCTTGTGTTCTGTAGCATCATCTCTATTCAAAAACCTGCAGTAGTCGTCCAACATAGTTGGGTTCCAGCATCTCTGTTATCTTGCTTCTGTCGTCCAGATATCCTGGGGAAACCTCTCTGATGATGAGATGTCCTGGTGAACTTATTCTCTGTTCTGTCTATGATCACGCTTCGAGCGACTTCTATAGTCTAACATCCATAATGTCATTCGCGGTAACGAAATAGGTTGTGGGTTGCCGAAGCGCACCGATTAAAGAACACGTGCTTTGGGCACAAAAAAGTTTGTGCCGCTACTGTTTTCTTTGCTATCGCGTGCGGAAGACAAAGATAGCAATGCATCGCTTTGCAAGTAACCCGGGGTTTAAATACATTTATAACGTTATATCTTGGGCTCTGCCCCGTCAATAGTCAGGTGTTTTTCACCATCGCGCTTTTCGACTTTTCGACTGATTGCAAGGTGAATGTTTTGAAATATTACAATAGTGAAGCTAAATTCAGTGCAATATATGAATAGAAATAATGTCACACTAACATTTGAGGACCGAATTGTTATCAAAAATCACTAATTAAATCCAATAATTGAAAGGTGTTCTACAATAGAAAAAGGTGTAAAGGTGTTTTTTGCAAATCTGTCTACATTTCCCGCTTTCTTTTCTGGGCAACGTCCTGAAAAAGCGTCCACCCCGTGCGGCCTCTATCAGATAAAACTTTACGTCTAAATGTGTGAATAATGTTCACATTTACAAAGAAGAATTGTAAACATGCCTTGAAGACATTGTAGACGCCGAGTCGGATAAAAATTCTATTAATCAAGCTCAGGGGTTAATAAATTATTTGGTGGATGATTATTTTAAATTTTGGTTGTTTTTCTTGAATAAAATAATGCCTCACTACGATATTATGTTTGATCAACTACAAAACAGGCAACTAGATGCACTTACAGTTAGGAAAAATTTGATAACTTTTTCAGTATAACAGATAACTTTCTCAGCCATTCAAAATATTAGAGTCAATATAGAAATGCAAATTAATTAAGAATTTGGTAACTTAACTGGTGAAGAATCTACAACGATCATAGAGAATCCGAATGTCAGGATATGCAAGGAAATCTGTAATACCTTAACCATACAAGTTTATAAACGTTTTAGTTTTGATGTATATCTAACTGTTGCAGATTTATTTGAAACTGAAAAATTTGGTGAATATCGAGCCATCTTTCCAAATGAAGACATTAAAATTAATAATGTACGCATGGGACGATTTTATGAAACACAGTGGGGTTGTGCTGCTGTTACAAATGTTTATCCAAAACAATTTAATATTAACATTTAGTAAATCTGTGGAATTGCTGATTGTTTTGTGTACCGTCCCTATGAGGACTATGGAAAGCGAAAGATGTTTCTCTATCCCCAAACGAATCAAAACATTTTTAAGAAACACTATAGGCCAGGAACGGCTGTGCACGTTAGCAATGCTATCAATTGAAAAAAAAAATTGAAGTCAATTTCAAATTTTAATCATCAAGTCATCGACCACTTTGCTGCTCAGAAATTTAGGAGGATGGGCTTAAACTAAAAACAGATTTAATGGTTATGGTCCAATAGTGACTTTAGCAAAATTTTATCATCTAGGTACGTATTTGATGTCTGAGAGTTGTACTCGTATTTCTACACAGCAACGTGTGTGTATCATGCTAAGAAATGTAAAATTTTTGGTATTTTCGTATCGCCATTCAAAAATTTGGTCAAAATACGTGCCCCATCTGTTTTTTCCCTACGAACCGCCTCTAAGGAGGGGGATATTTTATGTTTAAAGCACCAGGTTCAAAAAATTATATGAGGCCAATCTTTCTTACTGTAATATTCTTTTTATATTCTTTTTTTTTATTTTATTTTCTCTTATTCTTTTACTGTAATATTCTTTTTTTTTGTTACCCTACTGTCCTACTGTCGTAAAATACCTTAAAAATACCCCCTCTATGGTCTTGTGGTAATTTCTACATTTGTCCAGTCCAAAGTCAGGTACAAATAATTGTAATGATCCCATAAAATAAAGGAGAAGCAGGAACTTGAAAATGGGACGTGCTAGGCCATTTCTATGAAAAGATGTTTTAATAACTACCTAAATGAAACGTAAAACGAGCATTCTCGTCAATGTTACAAAAATCATTTCGACCTGTGTAATTGGTGTACTCTCATATATTTCATAAAAAGTTTGCTACTTGTTTAAATTAAATATATCTCTATGTTTTAATTATATTGAGCAGTATACACAGATGTCTGTCCTTGCACCCCCATTTGGTAAATAAATGTTTTTGTTTACATCAGGGGTTCAAATAAGTTTTTGTCTTACTGCTTTCAATTTTTAAACTTCTATGTTGACAAAGATACTTTTTCAAGCGAAAAAATAATGCTTTAGGGTCGCAACATAAAAGAGGATAAGCGATAATCGTCCAAAGAAGCAAATGTCCAGGCTCGATCTCGGTCGGGGTTGGTCGGGGTCGGTTGAACAAACAGAAATTTTTAAATTTTATAAATATTTCAAACCAATTTATGGAAAAAGTTGTTAATGTTTATAACAACTTTAAGGAAACATTTTGTTTAAAATAACGATATAAATAGTGTTTTCAAAAGTAGCCACACTCGTTATTTTTTTTTGCAATGAAAATTAGCTCCATGCAAAAAAACACGTCAATTTAGGTTTCAAGAGGAAAGTTCAAAACCAATGTCCGTTATATTTTACCTCTATATTACTTTACTTCTACCTAAAAATTTTAAATTGCAACCCTATCTTGTAACATATCACTTTAAAGGTCTTGAAAATTCTAATTAAACTGCGTTTGGAAAACTGAAATCGGTTGATTCGTTCTCGCAATAGAGAGAAAAATTTATTGGAGAGAATTTAATGGAATCGCAACAATGTGTTTACAATGTTTGTTTTAATTTTTTTTACACACTTCATTTATTTTTTCGTAATATAAAAATTAAGATAAGAGAGTTTTTATTTTAAGTCGCCGCTCATTTGAGGTTTAATGCACACTGTATTCCTCATTGCAGCTAAAATTAAAAACATTTTTATAAGGAGAGCCGACTTTCAACTGTTCGTCAAGTGGTGTCAGCTGCAGTGATATAATTTATTGATGTATACTCTGCAACAGAAAATTGAAATTATTTTTATTTATGGTACTGAAGATAGGTGTGCTCGCAAAACACTCCGAATTTTTAATGAAAGGCATCTGGACAAAAATATAGAACATCAATACGTTATAAAAGTTGTTGCGTGTGGTCCGTGTGTTACAAAATAAATAAAAGCTGGGAGTTCATGAAGAACCCACACAGACTGGTCTGAAAATGGCTTGAAATTTCAGGTCAAATTCTTAAGAAGCTCAGCGAAGATGATTATGTCAGAAGGATTCAATTTTGTGAAATAATGACTGGAAGAATCCAAAATAATCCGACTTAAATAAAGAATATTTGTTTCAGTAATGAAGCAACATTTTTCCTTAATAGGTTTGTAAATAAACATAACTGGGGATACTGGGATAATAACAATCCACTTGTGTTTCGAGAAAGTCATACGGAGTTTCCCCAAAAGATTAACGTTTGGGCTGGAATTTTGGTGAATGAAATAATAGGTCTAATTTTTATTGAAGGGATGAATTGTTTTTAAACTCATTGGAGAACGAAATCGATCTACTCATAACAGTGCTTAGAAAACCAAATCAATGAAAAAGAAAATCTATTCGATGAACGAGGAACACGATTATACGAGGTGTGGCTATTAAATAACGAGACTGACGCTGCTTCAGAAGAAGTACGCATGCGCCAAATGCCATCGACCAACGGCTGTTTAGCGTGAAAGCTTCTCTTTCAAATGCAGTACCTCTCGCTTCTGTAAACAAATCCATATAACCGTAACCTTCGTTCGCATTAGAGTTGTTTTTTGGTTTCGCCGGAAAAATGTTAAGTGTAACAATAGAGCAACGAATTGTTGTGAAATTTTACTTGAAACTTGGAAAAACCGCTACTGAAACTTATAATTTATTGAAAGAAGTGTATGGCAATGAATAGTTATCGTGTGCACGTGGTTTTGACTGGTTTAAGCGTTTTCAAGATGGCCGAAAAGACGTTGAAGATTATCCACGTACTGGTCACCCTTCCACACAAAAACGGATGACTATCGAAAAAATCGTTGATCTGGTTCGATTTGGCCATCGGTTAAGTATTAGTACGATTGCTGAAATTGTAAGAATTGACAAAGAACGCGTACGGCAAATTTTCCATAACAATTTTAACATTCAAAAAGTGTGTGCCAAAATGGTGCCTAAAATTCTCACGTTTGACTCTCGCAAAAATGTTTGTACTGGCACTTTGAATGCCATTGAAAATGATCCAAACTTATTGAAAATGATAATAATATATGACGAATCGTGGTTTTTTACTTATGATCCTGAAACGACGCGCCAATTTATTCACTGAAAGAGCTCAAATTCACCGAGAGCCAAAAAGCTCGAATGAGTATATAAAAATTCAAAGCAATCATTTTTTCGATATTCATGGGATTGTGTACCTTCACTGGGTTCCTGAAGGTCAAACTATTAATCGACATTACTACCTTCAGGTTCTTGCTGAACTACGAAGAATAAGGGAAAAAACGACCCGAATTGTGGGAGTCCCCAGGCCTAATGGGTTCTCCACCAAGATAATACGCCTGCTCATTCCGCATTGTCTGTCAAGGCATTTCTAGCCAAGTATACCACCCCAGTGTTAGACCGTCCGCTTTATTTGCCGGATCTTGCGCCATGCAACTTCTATCTGTTCCCTAAGGTAAAATCTGCATTAAAGGGAACAAGATTTGAGTCAGTTGAAGCTGTGAAAGAGAAAGCGGCACGCCGTCTGAAGGAGCTGACAAGAGAAGACTTCCAGCACTGTTTCGAATAATGGAAGATTCCCATGGAGCATTGTAGGGATAGAAGAAGGGTGTATATTGAAGGTGATGAAAAGTAAATATGTATGATATCAAAATGTTTTACAGCGTCAGTCTCGTTATTTAATAGTCACAACTCGTAGTTTCAACATGACGACGCACCACCACACTACGTATTACATGTTCGACAATGATTGGATCAAAGGTTTCCTGACAAATGGATAAGCAGAAGAGGCGCTGTGGAATGCCCAGCGAGATCTCCAGATATAACGCCACTGGATTTCTTTCTTTGGGGTTATTTAAAGACAGTTGTATACAAAACTCCGCCGCAGGATATTCAGGATAATACTATTGTCTAGCTAACAGTGATGGAGATTTTGAACACTTAATAAAAAAAGATTGTAAAATTGTATAAGTCTAAATAGTTTGAAAAAATGTTTTACCAAGTACATTTATATATATATATATATATATATATATATATATATATATATATATATATATATATATATATATATATATATATATATATATATATATTTATTTAATGCGACTTTCGGTCAGTTAATAAGCTTTAATTTTTTATTGTTTAATTGACGTTTCGGTTCCACCATCCTCAGTTCTGGTATATATGGTAAAAGTACGTAATACCTTGCAGATCAAAATATATAAATAAAATCAAAAAAACACTAAAAGATAATAACTATTTAAAAAAAATTTACGAACCAGTAATTAAAAATAGAATACATAGAATATATATCAATAATAACATAACAAATAAACCTAAAAATGAAAATTACATACCTTTACCATATATACCAGAAATAAATAATACATTAAAAAAAGTACTTAAACCATATAATATAAATATAGCAGAAATACTCAATAATAACACTAAACAAATATTTACAAAATTAAAACCACAAAAACTCAAAATGGAACAAACAAATTTAATTATTTTCGAGTCAAAAAATGACAAGGTACCAATTGCCTTCAAAAGTAATTTAAAAATAGAAAGAACAACTTTCAAGAAAACTAATAAGCAGCAGTTCCTCCTTGGGTCAGTATGCATGCCTGTTAGCATGCTGTCGATTAAATGATCAATTTGGGTTTGTGGAATTCGATTCCACTCTTCACGAACAGCATCTTTTAATTCTCGCAGGGTAAGAGGAGCATTGTTTCGTTTCTTGATGCGTATTTTCAGAATGTCCCAAACATGTTAAATGGCATTCATGTCAGGGGAATTTGCTGGCCACCCTAACTTAGTTATTCCCTCTTCTTCAAGAAAATTTTGTACTGCTTCTTTTCGATGAGAAAGTGCGTTGTCATCCATGAAAACAAATCCGTCGCGCACTGCGCCTCGGAACAGACACACAACAGAATTTAAAACTTCCTCGATATACACAGCACCAATAACTCTTCTCTCCAGGATCAATAGAGGTTCCGTGTACCCCTCATAATACCACCCCAAAACATCACGCTCCCACCTTCAAATGGGATACGTGGTTGAGCTGTTTCTAGTCGGACTTGTCGACCTGAAGCTCTCCAAACTAATGATATTCATGAATCAGAAACCAAGCAATTCTCGTCTCATCGGAGAACATCACGTTATTCCAGTTAAGACTATGATCCACCATTTCTCGAGCCCATTGCATTCTTACATTTTTTTGTTGAAATGTTAATTTGAAAACACATAAAGGTCTTCTGTGATGCAAATTTACCGCTTTCAGTCTGCGTGTTATTATTTGTCGTGAAACATTTACCCCTTCAAGTCTAACAATCTCCCTTCATATACCACTTGTAAATTCCAGATGATTTATTCGAGCTCTTATTGATATCTACCGGTCTTGTGCAGCTGTTGTACATCATGTTCCACCACTTCTGGGCGATCCTTCATTTGTCTCTTGAAATTTTTTATGAATTTTTGATACAGTACTTTGATGGATTGGTTGAATACAGGATTGATTGGAAATTGAAAAAGAACTGAAATAATGTGTAAATATGAGTATTAACGGAATGGACAAAAATCGAAAAACCCAAAAAAAATCGAAAAATTATTCACGTATGGGCCCTGGTGGACCACGCGAAGTACAATTAGAGGCGTTTGTTGTTGTTAGCCTTCCTTTGAGCCCATACTAATTTCATTCTTTCGCTATGAGCTTTTTTCCTTTCGTCAGACCAAGTTGTTCCAGTCTTCCTACATTTTTCTCTCTAGCCAACCTTCCAAACGTTAACCTTGTGTCTGAAACAACCTCTATCCTGATTTTCACTTTGTGTAATATTTGCTGATCTTAGGTCCTCTTTAATTGCCGCAATCCATTTAATTATTTCTACTTTAGCTCTACTATTTTCATAAAATTCGACTATTTGTCTAGCTAGGCTATTCGGATTCATCCGTTTGATGTGTCCGTAAAACTTAAGTCTGCTTTTTCTCATATCGCTATGTATATCTGTGTATTGTTTCATTTCTTGGTTTTCTCGAAGTCGGTATGTTGCGCTATTGTTTGTTTGGCGCCTAGGATTTTTCTTATGATTTTTCTTTCCTTCTTTTCAATGTCCTCGATGTCCCTCTTTCTATTCAAAATGAGCGTTTCTGCAGCATATATACATTCTGGCTTAATAACCGTGTTGTAATGTCTCAGTTTTGTGTTTTTAGATAGGCATTTTTTGTTGTACATATTTTGTGTAAGTCTCAATGCCGTTTCCATTTTTTGACATCTACCCTTATTGGCCGCTTTTTCCAACCCATTTTTCATGATTATTTCACCCAAATATTTGAATTGAGAGACTCGCCTGATGTTATCAAATTTTGTTTTTAAAAATGGTGTTCTTAGTCTGTTGCAGGTCATGTATTGTGTCTTTTCAAAGGATATTTGGAGTCCTACCTTTTCTGCTGTTTCTTTTAGGATTTCAATCTATTTTTGAGCCGTTAATACATCTTGAGCTAAAATTGTTAGATCATCAGCAAATGCCAGACAATCAATTTTAATGTTGGTTCTCCCCAGTTTAATGGCCTGGTCAATATTCAGGGCCGACTTTTTTTCACGCCACTCCTGTATTACTTTTTCTAGAACACAGTTAAATAAGAGTGGCGAGAGTCCATCCCCTTGTCTCACACCAGTTTTAATTTCGAAGGGTTCTGAGATATCACCCATGAATTTAACTTTTGACCTCGTGTTAGTTAACGTTGCTTTAATAATTGCCAGCGTTTTCAGATCTAGTCCTTGTTCTTTCAAGATTCGGAATAAAGATTCGCGGTCAATAGAATCATATGCTTTTTTGAAATCCACAAATGTACAGACGAGATTTTTATTGTACAGTTTTTGATGTCTTAGAATCAACTTTAGATTCAGGATCTGTTCAGGGCAGGATCTGCCCGGTCGAAAACCTGCCTGATATTCACCAATGTTCGGTTCTAACTGTCCCTGTGCTCTGTCTAGTAGACATTGAGATAGAATCTTGTAACAAACTGGGAGAAGAGATATTCCTCTATAGTTGTTTACATCCGTTCTATCTCCTTTCTTATGTAGTGGATGGATTAGAGTATATTTCCAGTCTTCCGGAATCCGTTCGGTTCGCCAAACTTCTTGTTATATATATATATATATATATATATATATATATATATATATATATATATATATATATATATATATATATATATATAGAATACAAAAAAAATCGAATTAAATTAAAATATATGTAAACTACATAATTTGTAATAAAATAAATAATTTCAAAAAACAAAATGCAAAAACTCTTCCATATAAGATTTCAACCACAACAAACAATGAATAATAACGAAGCAACGGGAGGGAACGAATATTTGCTCGAGTCTCTCTGCCCCTTTGAGGAACAAAGCAAAATTCAAATGGAACATTGCATAATTCCAAAACAAAATGCTATCGAAGTGAAATGAGATTTTAATGGAAAAACAGTGTATGTGGGGGTTTTCTACCTATGTGCCACTCGTCAATTTTTCCTATTTCGTTAGTTCGAAATGGAATTTTGCATTTCGCTGCATCAATAATAGACTTAATTAGATTCATCTTCACAAGTGATATTCAGATGTTTCAAGCAAAAATATTTTCCCTAATTTATTACAACTGGATTACGAAATTGAAAACTTGCAACAATAAGTATTTTAAAGCATATTGCCTCATTTAGAAAATATGTTTTAATATTTTTATATGTTAGGAATGGTCATAAAATCATACGGATTTATGTCTTCCAAAGCGGACGACTTGTCGAACTGCATATAGTATTCTGTTTCGCCGATGATCTCTTCATTTGATGTGAATTTCTTTCCAATCAATCATTTGTTCATATTTGGAAAGAGAAAGAATTAATTTAGAGAGGACCAAGTCCAACAAATAGGGTGGATACGTAGCGTAAATTGACCAATTTCGATGTTACAATGGCGGATGCATATTCTTGACGGAAGAACAGTTTTTTGTTCTTCAAATGATGGCATTTTTTAAAAATATGTGAAGTTTGACCACTATTAAAACATAACATTCCCCTGTGATTACATTTTTCATTTCCATTTAGTCGATGAAGATAATGCCTCTTGCGATTCCCAAAAAATAGTGGTCATGGCCAATGAAATCATCTTCGCTAAACCAGTCTAACACTCCTTTGACTGCTCCTTCGTTTCTGGTGTATAATGATGTTCAAAGTTTCATCAACAACCACGAAATACTACAAAAACTCTTTTGGATTAAACAGATCTAAACATCGTTGTCAAGTGGTTACCAGATTCCGTTTTTGGTTCGCTGTCAGCAAACGTGGCACCAACCGGACTGATAATTTTCTCATTCCTTAATGTCCTAATTCGTACATATTCATCCGAGATGTTTGTTAACTCAACAATATCTCTTAGTTTCACTATGAAATCAACCACAACAATATCATGCATTTTGTTGACAATTTCCTTTCTAATAACCTCATCTTGGAGTCCTGAGTGCGGAGCGTTGAGCTGAACTGAGTGGGGAGTCATCAGCCTCATACTGGTTCGAGCACATCAAAACTCAATAAACCATTTATAAATCGTGAAATTTGTGGAATCACGCAATACAAGTAACAAACCAAGTGCTCTAGTATATCAAGGGCACCCTATCTGCAAATGATCTGCCGGGATGCTCAAGAAAGATACTCTGGGCCTACAAATACACAAAGGGTGATTTTTTAGTATATCCGAAATTCCGATAGGGGTCGCTATCAAATGAGCATGGCATATGTCATCATGGCAATCATCACGGCACATTAAATGTCTGGCAAATCATCATGGAACGTTTAACATCAAAGCAACGCTTGCAAATTGACAAACAGTTTATTGTTCTTCAAATGAGGAATTTTAAAAACATGTGAAATTTGACCAATATTTCAATATAACATTTCTCTGTGATCACATTTCCCTATTCCATTTAGTCGATTTAGAAGATAATGACGTGCGGATCCCAAAAAAGAGTGGTCATAGCCAATGCAATGGCTCCTTTGTTTCTGGTGTATGTTTATTATCAAGATCAAAGTTTTGTGCGCCAAACTTATAGAGCAACTTCGTAAATTTTATGGTGCCCAACCGAGCCTACTTATCGGCAAATTCTGAACGTATTTCACACTACTCGATAATAAAATAAAAACAAGATAGAAACAGTGTTGATGAAGATCCAAATTTATCATTTCGTTTATGGGGATTATTACAGAATGATGCTCAATGATTATTTAATTCCGAATTCCGAATTTGAGTTGCATTGATCTGAAAGAAATATGGTTTCAACAGCATGGCTTCACATGTCATACAGTCAACGCAACAATCGAATTATAAGGGGAAGAATGTTTATAGTTCGAACACACTAAAAAAACACTCTGTTCAAACAGGAAACAAAATTAATCAATAGCACAGATACAAAACATGTATCAGGCTTATTATGCCATAGACAAGAAAGGAGGCGTCCTGAAACCAATAATATAATATGAGTGACCGAAAGGAAGACCCCAAAACCTGGTTCCATTCCAGTTGCATTCTAAGTTCCATTCAACTCTAGCTCTGTACCAATCTACATCACGGATTTAGAAATGTACTGTGAGAGGAAGCATCCAGTAGGAATGATAAAGGATTTAGGTCAATGTGGGCAAAAAAGATTGCTGGTGATGATAGATACAGTACTTTGACTGAAATACCGGGTGGCCCAGCGGAAACGAATTATTTTTTTTGGTAGGCTGGTATTTTGCAAAGATAGCTCAGATAATGCAGTTTTAGGTATGGCACCGTTTACCTTGGAGCATCGGGTGTTTGTTGTTGCGCAATTTTTTAGAAACGGTAATTCGGTAGTTACCGTGCAATGTCTTTTCCGTCGACAGTTCAACGTTAAACGCCGAGGCCCAGTTCCAGATCGAAACCGACACTCCGATAGGTTAAAGAATTTCAAACTACCGGATTTGTCATGAAGAGGAAACCAACTGGCCTTCCCCGTGCCATCCGGACATCAGACAATGTTGAAACAGTGAGAAGGGCGGTTTTTGCTAGTACTCAAAGTTCCACTAGGTGCCAAGCTTCAACTCTGGGCATCTCTCGTCGATCCTTACAAGGCATTCTGTATAACAACTTAAAATGTTATACCTACAAAATAATGATTGTGCAACAACTGAGCGAAAGGAATTTTGCATAGCGCAGAGAGTTTTGTGCGAGAATGTGCGTCATTTTTGCTGTTGTGGTGATAATGATGAGTGACAAATTATTAATTGATTTGTTCGTTACTTTGTTCATTACGTTACATAGTTCATTTTTTAAAAAGGAATAAAACCAGGAATAAAAATAGGACCAGGAAAAAGGGTAACACTTGAATCACATTATTTGCCGCTATTAATTTAAAACACACTATTATTACTTAATTTTACTGTAATTAGAAAAAAATATCTTGAAAATAAACAATGTTATGCTGGGCTGACAAACATACATTTCCTCGGCGCCACCTCGGATAATAAATATTTCAATAAATATATTTTTTTTAATTTGTGAGAAAACAATCCACAATTTATAGTGCGCACGCTGATATAAATCATTTTAGTATGTCCCTTTTACAGTCCCATATAAAATAACAAATATTTAGGCAACACAAAACCATTTATAATTTTTAACAATGTCGGCATTTAACGGAGATACTGACAGGACGAAGGTCGTGTAATGATACTTTGGCTAGTTTGTAGCAGAGCGTTAAAGGGGTCTTTAGTAAACAAATTGTTTTTGTTTGAAAGTTTGTACCACGGCCCGAATTTCACACACAAAGATCGAATTTCCTGCCGCTATATAAACACGTTGGAAAGGGAAACTTTGATATTGGATTGGTATCAGGGACTTAATTAAATTGCGGTGTGGGAAAAGTCATTCAAAATGTTGGCACTTTTTTCTGCGTCGTCATTCTGGATCAAAGTGAGAGTCAAATTAACTCTGAACTAAAAAAAGGTGATTAGTTTTGTTTTTTGAGTTTTTGACTACCGCTATATTAACACGTTTCCTCGTTTTTGAAGTAAAGCAAACTATTTTTCTCACTTGAATGCAAATCTAAGGAAAGCTATATTTGTATTAAAAAAAATCAGAAAGATTTAATTTATTTTAACTCAGCTTAAAAAAAGCTCAGATTTAAAAATATTGAATAAGAGAAAGCAATGTTTTATAATCTAGAATTACTGATATATGCATGTATTGAGAAATGAGGTCATGGAGACACTTGCAAGCATTATGGTGGTGACCGAAGGATCGAGTAAAGAACCCATGTGGAGTACAAGTAAATTTTCTTTGCTTGTATGTGATCACACCCGCCATCCTACATGGGCATACTACATTTATTAGTCAGGGTCAGGGCTCTTGATCATTCCTTCAGACGCTTTTCATGCGTTTAGCTTGAGTCCAGCTGATGATGCCTATAAAACTAAAAACCGGCATTGGAAAAATACTTTCTGACAACATAGTGGCGTCTGAAGGAATGTGTCCAAAGCACACACCCAAAAATATGGCTACTTTGCTTATATATATATATATATATATATATATATATATATATATATATATATATATATATATATATATATATATATATATATATATATATATGTATATATATATATATATATATATATATATATATATATATATATATATATATATATGAGCATTTTGTTATGTGCTTGACTCGGCACGAGCCCCACCTATTCGTTCAATTGGAGGGTATATGTTCCCTCTTGATGTTCAGGCTCGTCGGAGTGCCGACAGATGCTCTCTCGTAAAGAATAGTGAGACCCTATCCACAGTCAACAACCCAAGCTGTCCAAAGAAATCTAAGAGTTTGGAATATTTACAAATAAGATATCTACGCCTATGATACTCTAAAAATTGAGATCGGTATTTATTTTAGACCATTTTTAACACCCTTTTATTAGCTTCACCTGTATCTATCGATGTAACGGAATCTTTGAACGTCCTTTTCACCCACTTTGAAACGTCAGATTAAACTGAAACATTGCATACCTATCAGGGATCGATGATAATACAATAATTTAATAAGTTCATCCCATTATCCTAAACACCATCGTCAAGATCAAGGATTTGCTTTCGGAGAGGGAGCCTGAGACCCGGTTACAACGCTCAAAGAACGCAGTAAGCGCGCAAGTTACCGACTTCCGCCGCAAGTAGGTAGTGACGAAAAATAAATAATAGTTTGAAAAACTAAAAAAAAACACGCTTTTCTAGCAGATCGAACTAAAAAATGAAAAATAAATTATAGGTTAAAAGATTTAAAAAAACACGCTTTAATGGTAAACCGAACTAAAAAGTAAAAATAATTTTTAGTATAAGAATAAAGTGATATACTTAAAATGATAAACGAGAAAATAAATGTGTCATTATATAAAAACACAGATTTTTCGATTTTTGCCGATTCCGTTGATACTGGTATTTATACATTATTTCAGTTCTTTTTCAATTTTTAATCAATCCCTTTTAAAATGGCTAGGAATATGATATATCATTTTAACAGACCAAGAGTAACTGCTTTGTTATAAAAGGGCTTTAATCAAAGTGATATCACGGAAGTTGCAGGTGTTTCCCAAAGTGTGGTATCGAAAATTCATAAAAAAATCCAAGAGATAAATGACGAAAAGGATCGCCACAAAAGTGGTACAGTACGATATACAATAGCTGCACAATACCGGCAGATATCAATCATAGCTCGAAGAAATCGTCTAGAATCTACAAGTGGTATATCAAGGGACCTTGTTAGGTTTGATGGAGTAAATATTTCACGACAAACGATAACAGGCAGAGTGAAAATGGTAAATTTACATCGTAGAACACCTTGACGTGTTGATAAACTAACCCTTCAACAAAAAAAATGTAAGATTACAATTGGCTCGAAAATGGTGGATCATGGTCCTAACTGAAATAACGAGATGTTCTCGGATGAGACAAGAATTGGCTTGGTTTCTGATTCACGAAGAACATTAGTTTGGAGAGCACCAGGTCGACAAGCTCGACTAGAATCAGCTCAACCACGTATCCCATTTGAAAGTGGGAGCGTAATGTTTTGGGGTGGTATCATGAAGGATACACGGACACCTCTACTGGTCCTGGAGAGAAGATTCACTGGTACTGTACATATCGAGGAAGTTTTAAATCTTATTGTGCGTCTGTTCCGAAGCACAGTGGGCGACAGATTTGTTTCTATGGATGACTACGCACCTCCTCATGAGAGTGGAGAAGGAAAGAAGAGGAGAGAATAATCAAGCCAACAGCATACCAAGTCACGTACAGGCATGCATAGAGAGTCATGGAGAAACTACTGCTTATTTGTTTTATTGAAAGTTGTTCTTTTTATTTTAAAAATTACGTTTGAAGGAAATTGGTACATTGCAATTTTTTGACTTCAAAATAATAAATCAATTTTACACGCATTGGTCATTTGGTGTAGAATTTTATTTACCATTAAGAATTGTAATAAAATGATGATTAGTAAACGAGTAAAAGAAAAAATTAATATCAATAAAAAAGTGAAATGTTTTAATATTTCGAACTTTGGACATGTATATATATATATATATATATATATATATATATATATATATATATATATATATATATATATATATATATATATATATATATATAGATATATATATATATATATATATATATATATATATATATATATATATATATATAGATATATATATATATATATATATATATATATATATATATATATATATATATATATATATATATATATATATATATATATATGTTAAAATAAATTTAAGAATGTGCTCAAAAAAAGTGTCGAAGTATATTAATAACTTTCGTTCACATTTTATCAGAAATTGGTATTTATTCTTTAATTGACGTTGTTAGTGTAAGTTGTATATGTATATAAATACTTTAAAAACAATGGGTCGTATTAAACATTGCAATGACGAAGAATGCTGGAATTTTGCAATTGCACGAACAGAAAAAATCTTAATATATTTAATAATATAATAAATTTTATTTGCTCCAGTATACCTCGCCTAAGGTACTGGACGGGTCACGGGTGGTGGATAGTGAAAGTTCCATTAGATATTAATGGACAGCTGCGAATATCCCAAAATAAGCAGCCCCGAACCAAGGCAAAAAGAAAGCTAAATCCACTTATCGTCTGACTTGTATCAAGCGGCTGAGTGGTCAGCGTCTGTTCACCAGTGGTGCGGCTGATATTTAAATTCTGAAACTAACCCCTCCAGTCTTAACCTCTGAACCGTCATGGTTCAAACCTTTAATTCAAAGTACAAGATGAAGCGTTCTAGTAATTACAAAATTACCCCAGGAGGTAGACAATCCTCTGCCAGCTTTGCTGGTACAACCGGACTTTCGGATTCTGGGGCGTCCGGGCTTAAACGCAAAATCTTTCAGAGGGAGTCGGAGACCTCTGGCCAACGTCTGAAACCGAAAATAAAAACTTTCTTTGGAACGGTAAATATCAATTCTCTCCTGCGTCCAGGAAAACTACACGAATTTGGGCGAACATTAAATCAGCAAAAAATCCAAATTTTAGCTTTGCAAGAAACCAGATTGATAGATGATAACACCTTGGAATTCGGCAACTACAGACTTTTTAAAAGTAAAACGGACAAAAGAATACTCAAAAATACACCACATCTCGGTGTTGCTTTCGCTGTCTCAAGAAACATTCTTGGTTCTATAACAAATGTCCAGCCAGTAAATAATCGACTTATGACACTATCCCTCAAGTGTGCTAACAAAAACTATACATTAATCAATGCACACCTCCCAGTTAACGAAGAAAATAAATCTAATCCTGAAAAAGTAAATAAGTCCTGGGAAATTCTGGAAAAGACTATCTCTAAAATTCCCTCTAACCATGTAAAAATCCTATTGGGTGATTTCAACGCCCAACTAGGGAAAGAAAAAAAGTACAGGAAAACAGTCGGCAGTTTTCCCGCTTATAAATGGACTAACCATAATAGTAGAAGATTGGTTGAACTATGTTCGCAGTTTAATCTAAAAATAATGTCAACCCATTTTAAGAAGAAAATAACAAAACAAAAGACCTGGAGGTGCCCAAACACGTACATGGGTGAATTTCAAATTGACCATGTTGCCATTTCGTACCCCAATTATAAAGAGATTTTGAATGTTCAAGTCAGGAAAGGAGCAAATATAGACACGGATCACTACTTGACTAGAATCAAACTTAGCTTAAAACCTCGAAAACTTATTCAAAAGGGGCTGCTAATACCAAAGTTTGACCCAACGAAAATAAAACCAGCCCTAACAGACGAGCTTGATAAACAACCAGCACAGAACTGGCAAGAATTGAAACAAAAAATTATTAAAACGGCCTTAAAGTTGGTCCCTTTACAAAATCGTAGAAAACATCCGTGGTGGGATGAAGTTTGCGAGCAAGCAGTATTAAGCCGAAGTAAAGCATTCAAAGATTGGAACTGGAAAATTGGAACTGGAAAAGAAAAGAAAGATTGGAAAGCTTCTGGTGAAGATGGAATCACTGCTGAACTTTTGAAATCCGCTGGTCCAGGTACAATCAAAGAAATAACCAACATTCTACAAGAAGTTTGGCGAACCGAACGGATTCCGGAAGACTGGAAAGATGCTCTAATCCATCCACTACATAAGAAAGGAGATAGAACGGATGTAAACAACTATAGAGGAATATCTCTTCTCCCAGTTTGTTACAAGATTCTATCTCAATGTCTACTAGACAGAGCACAGGGACAGTTAGAACCGAACATTGGTGAATATCAGGCAGGTTTTCGACCGGGCAGATCCTGCCTTGAACAGATCCTGAATCTAAAGTTGATTCTAAGACATCAAAAACTGTACAATAAAAATCTCGTCTGTACATTTGTGGATTTCAAAAAAGCATATTATTCTATTGACCGCGAATCTTTATTCCGAATCTTGAAAGAACAAGGACTAGATCTGAAAACGCTGGCAATTATTAAAGCAACGTTAACTAACACGAGGTCAAAAGTTAAATTCATGGGTGACATCTCAGAACCCTTCGAAATTAAAACTGGTGTGAGACAAGGGGATGGACTCTCGCCACTCTTATTTAACTGTGTTCTAGAAAAAGTAATACAGGAGTGGCGTGAAAAAAAGTCGGCACTGAATATTGACCAGCCCATTAAACTGGGGAGAACCAACATCAAAATTGATTGTTTGGCATTTGCTGATGATCTAGCAATTTTAGCTCAAGATGTATTAACGGCTCAAAAACAGATTGAAATCCTAAAAGAAACAGCAGGAAAGGTAGGACTTCAAATATCCTTTGAAAAGACACAATACATGACCTGCAACAGACTAAGAACACCATTTCTAAAAACAAAATATGGTAACATCAGACGAGTCTCTCAATTCAAATATTTGGGTGAAATAATCATGGAAAATGGGTTGGAAAAAGCGGCCAATAAGGGTAGATGTCAAAAAATGGAAACGGCATTGAGACTTACACAAAATATTTACAACAAAAAATGCCTATCTAAAAACACAAAACTGAGACATTACAACACGGTTATTAAGCCAGAATGTCTATATGCTGCAGAAACGCTCATTTTGAATAGAAAGAGGGACATCGAGGACATTGAAAAGAAGGAAAGAAAAATCATAAGAAAAATCCTAGGCCCCAAACAAATAAATAGCACAACATACCGACTTCGAGAAAACCAAGAAATCAAACAATACACAGATATACATAGCGATATGAGAAAAAGAAGACTTAAGTTTTACGGACACATCAAACGCATGAATCCGACTAGGCTAACTAGACAAATAGTCGAATATTATGAAAATAGGAGTAGAGCTAAAGTAGAAATAATTAAATGGATTGCGGCAATTAAAAAGGACCTAAGATCTGCAAATATTACACAAAGTGAAATTCAGGATAGAGGTTGTTTCAGACACAAGGTTAACGTTTGGAAGGTTGGCCAGAGAGAAAAATGTAGGAAGACTGGAACAACTTGGCCTGACGAAAGGAAAAAAGCTCATAGCGAAAGAATGAAATTAGTATGGGCTCAAAGGAAGGCTAACAACAACAAACGCCTCTAATTGTACTTCGCGTGGTCCACTAGGGCCCATACGTGAATAATAATAATAATAAATCTTATTTGCCAAACTTTGAAAAAATCTCCTTGCGTTGTTTTAGATGTATAATAAAAAAAAACATAGAGCAAAAACCAGATTTCCAAGGCTGAATCGAAAAACTTCTAGCCGAGAAGTTGCTCGTTGGGTCCGCTCAAAAATCTATTTTTGACTTCGATGGTGGCCAAACGGGAAATACAGTTACCAATCATTACGAGAAGTATTAGGAGACGATGAATTTGTTTGTAACAATTTAGGTATAATGGCATAAATTGCAAGAAAAATTAAAACTTATTGCACTTAAAACAACGTAAGTTTGCACGAAATAATTTAAATAGAGAATATTGGATTTTTTTTGCGACGAAACTGAAATAAATGAATTTGTTAAAAATGGACGAGTAGGTGTTCA
The DNA here is from genome assembly GCA_031761425.1 of Cosmopolites sordidus. Classification (NCBI taxonomy): domain Eukaryota; kingdom Metazoa; phylum Arthropoda; class Insecta; order Coleoptera; family Curculionidae; genus Cosmopolites; species Cosmopolites sordidus. The sequence continues at coordinate 529,659 of JARFXV010001071.1, read as the reverse complement.
GCGTCGTGTGAATGAACATTTAACTCTAAAAAGAAAAATTGTATTTGTTGTGCCAAACATGGTGGTGGCAACATTAAAATTTTGGATTCATTTTCATATGCCGGAGTTAGTCCAATTCTCAGGATAAAACAAAACACGACCAACGAAATTTACTTAAACATCTTTCAGAATATTATGCTGCCTTACGCCGAAGATCATATGCTATTACGTTGGCACTTCCAGCATGATAATGATCCCAAACACACTACCAAAAGTATATAAACTTGGTTGGATACTCACAATATCATTTGTTTACTTTGGCCATCCACATGACTCCTATAAAAAATTTGTGGAAAATTTTAAAGACGCGTGAACTTTAAGGAAAATATCAAATACCAAAAAATTATGGGGACTGTTCATGAAATCTTCTATTCCATTCCGATTGAAGTTTGCCGCAATCAATGCCTAGATTCGCTCCAGCAAATTTTGCCAGCTTATTTCCAACAATTTTTTTCGCGAGGAACCCACATATCGTATAGAATAACGTACCCATTTCGTTTTCAGATGGTCAAAAACGTTCGATTTGCCAATATTTAACTTATCTTCTACCTGGATCTTCGGCTATTATGGTTTTATTTACTCGACATCACTAGTTAAAGGACGGCCAGAACGATGCCGGTCATCCAAGTCAAAATATCTGCTCCTTAACCGACCAAACCACTTTTGCACTATGGTATCCAGAATAAAACACTCCCCGTTAACGGCACAAAACTTGTTTTTTGTTTCTTTCGCTTTCTGAAATAATAAAACATAATGTAGCAGAAATACAAGTTATCGAGACAAATATCGAGGCAAAAAAGATCAAGAATACAAAGCAAATCTGAAATTAAATATTAAAAATACTACAACATTTAATAATATGTGAATAAACATTCTAATCCAACACTGATTTTTGTTTACAAGCGTTAAAAGAGCGAGTAATGGAAAATCCCTACAAACTTTCCAGACCAATATCCAGCTTCAAGAAAATATATTAAACCAAAAATTACTACTGCTGTACAGTAACTATGAAAATTGTAATAACTAGACTATATTATGACTAAATCAGATTTAATTCAAAACATGCATTAGCATGTATATTTCTCTTTTATATTGATTTGTTTAAAATATTTCGTAAATGATTTATTTTCCTTACAAACTGTAGGGAACATTTTTATCTTCCCCTTGAAATAGCCACTGAAACTGCGACGACTATGACGGATCGGCAAGAGTCGAAAAACGTTTCGTTGTTGCTTCTAAGCTTACTAATAGTGTAACCGAAACTATATTTTACCATCCAGAAAAAGGAATGGCACCAGAGAGTCTAGACAATGTTTTGGTCAGTTTGCGCGTATGATGGAATTTGAGTTTAGAATTTTATAAAAGCCCCAAAGTTTTGCTCGTTTTTAAATTTTTAAATAGGGTAAGTCCGAGGTAATTGGCCGTAATTTCTTCAAGGTCCAGTTAAAATATATCTACATGTATGTAGATTGTAATTATTATTTTTAATTACACTTTGATTGTTTTACTACAGGTTAATTAACAAAAATATAATCACTTCTAATAGGATCAGCCTTAAAAATAATAAGATGTAAAAATTATAACTGGTCATTTCTCCTAAAGTGTCCTGGAGAGATGGCTTTAGTAGTTCGGGAGAGTTGGCCAGTACTTAATTGTACTGTTTCTCGTTTTTCCCCGCGCATTTTTTGAGTTTTAGTTCCCTTTTTTCCTTTATCCACGTTTTGAATTCATATCAGTGAAATTTTTCAGTGCAAAATTCATTCAGTGCAATTTTTGTACACCCAAAATTGGGTGTACAAAATCTTCGAGATGACGTGTTCGAAATAATTCTCTCTACAGCTCATACAGTTATCTTCTTCTCTCCCTTCACCCTCTTCATCTGATTCATCGCATAAAACTTGTTCGTCATCGTTGCTACTATCCGATATCCTTCTTAAGGATTTTTTCTTTCGTGGGACACTTCTCAAGGCTGTTTTTTTGTCTTTCCCAGTGTTGTGTTTTTTTTTTGCTCAATTTTCTTTTCTTTTTTTACGCTTTCTTTATCCATACTTTTTGAGCATTTTGGAATTTTTCATATTTTCTTTACGTTTCCTCATTTGAATGTATTCTTTTGATGTTAAAAGTCTGCCAACTTACTTAGTTGAAGTCAAATAAATTCGGGACGTCTTTTTTTTGCTGGAGTTCTTGATGTCAACGGAAGCATTGCGGCAACTCCAGAAGTATAGGTAATATTTCCAGGTAATCCTCCAGGTAATCCTTCAGGTACTTCAGATAATATTTCAGTGCTTGAATATGAGATTCGGTGTTCCTTAACACAAAATATTGGCTCAGAGACTGTCACAGATTCATTTACTGACTCTTCTAAAGTTCTTTAAAATTATTCCATATTTGTTTAGATTGAACCGCTGGCACCATTAGCAACCTATTCCTAAACTGTGATTGTGGCTGGGAAGTCATTTTGAGAGGCTGATGTGATTTCTTTTGGTTATTGTGTAAAAGCATAATCCGGGATTGCACTTAAATTAAAAGAATCGACTCCTGTAGCTTTGAATCATGCAATCGCATTCTCTGCAGAAACTGCTATTCCACACGCTTTCTGAAAAAATGTTCCCAATGACAGTCTTGAAATTCAACGACCAGAATTTTGTTTCAGCTACAATCGATATTGTTCATAGAAATGGATTTTTAGTGACTTGAACACCGCACGATCCAACAGATGAAGGTAGTGAAAGTGTGACTTGGTATTGAAAGCAAAACTATGTAATTTTGTTCTGCGTATTTCAATATTTCAACAGAATTGCAGTGAGCCGAATGGCCATCCCACAAGCGAATTGAGGGAACTTTCCTTCCAGGTTTCCTTGAGACGAAGTGTGTTTTCAACTATTCCAAAAATATGGTTGAAGTATGTATGCAGACTTCTGAGACATAAAAAATCTTCGATCGAGATGACATTCCGTTCTCAAACTAAGCTTTTTTATTTACCCTTCATAATGTAAGCAGGTTGTAGCGTTTAAAAATTCTTGATCGCTACTGGTAGGTTTGTTTCGGGCGAAATTTTAAATGAAGGAGCTCCTGTATTGTTAGGACAACGCCAAGACAGTCTAATTCCCAATCTCCAGGTGAACGGACGTTTTCGCGCCTTGTCCTTCCGACAGCGATACGTAGGTTTGCTGGCCAAGTCATGCTAGGGCTGATTTTTATGATGTTTTTCTAGAGGGTTTTACGACCCGGCAGCAGAGAATCCGATCAAAAGAGACAGGCTATTGAAAGACCACCTATTTAAGAGCCCGACCATTGTGGAAACATTACTCTTTTTGGGGCCACATGGCACAATGCCCGGTTAGTCAGATCGAGATTATTTCTGGACCCCCGTATAGGGATACCCGATTGCCGGTAGTCGTACGCAGGACACCCAGTACGGGATAGGCAAGAAGAAGAACATAAGGAAATAAGGCCAGATAAACACATTAATATTATTTTTTCATATACTGATAAAGATCACAATTACCGATTATTTTTTTGTATTATCTAATTGCCGTCTGACCATGTTTGGTTACCCTCGAGTTATATATATTTCTTTTTACTATTGTCCAAATAAAGGTAATCAAAAAAAACGAAATAACTTCTAGTATATAAGTATAGGGACTTAGAGACCAGCTTAGAGCGATTTGTTTTATTTTTTACTTCTTTCACGGTAAGGTTTAAAGAATCACCTTCCGTAAACCATCCTGTGTCCTGATTTGATGGTTTTATTTTTTCCATTTTTTTTTAATGTGCCTGGTGTCGTTTTTTTTTTAGTGTGTTTTTTTGTGAAATACATGTGTAAAATCTATTAAACAGTTTTATTTAAGTTAGACCCCTTACCGGTTTACCCCTTTCCCCCTTTCCCCTTTCCCCTTTCTAATTATCAGATAAATTGACAAACCGTGTGGCGCTCAATTTGGTATCGCAGCTTCATTCTGTCCTGTACCTGCTTCCCGGTGCTCCCGGCGAACAGCTGCCGTCGCTGTGATCTATATTTTCAAATTTTGTTCACAAATGAGAAAAAAATAGGTTACAAGGTGGTAAAAACGTACCTTTACGTTTTTACCACCTTGTAACCTATAACCCTAACGTACCTTTACAACAGGCTATACAGTTATTGTCTCTCTTTTTTTAGTGTAACTGTGGATACAGTTTGGACCCCTTCTCAGCACATACATGTTCAGGACGTTTATTGAATTGGAGTCCCGTCTCGTCCATGTTGAAGATGTGACTTGGTTCCAACATCCCGTCGTCGACCATTAAGACATTTTCAAGAAATTTAAAATAAACTTTTACCTCCGACATGTTTATAGCAGTCGATCGCGCTAAGGAAACACCTTCTGACTTTCTGACTACAAAATCAGGTGTCTGCTCAAAAACAATGGTACAAAGTCGTAGCCGGCTTTTTCGGTTTCCTTATTGAACCTGTATTTTAAATTTAATTGTTCAGCCAGCAGATAAGCGATCTTGCTGACATCTTCAATCGTTAAAGGAAAACCTTTCGCTTGCATGACTTTAATGTGGTTTGCAAGCTTCTTTTCATTTTCTTCGTCAAAAAAGGAAGGTCGTCCCATAGGTCATCAAAAGATCGACTTTCTGACTACAAAATCAGGTGCCTGCTCAAAAACAATGGTACGAAGTCGTAGCCGGCTTTTTCGGTTTCCTTATTGAATCTGTATTTTAAATTTAATTTAAATCTATCTATTTAATCGATCTTTCTGACATCCTCAATAGTTAAAGGAAAAAATTTCGCTTACAAGACTTTAATGTCTTTCATTTTCTTCATTAATTCATTTCATTCTTTTCATTTTCTTTGTCAAAAAAGCAAGGTCGTCCCTGTAGGTCCCAAGAGGTCCCATAGGTCATCAAAAGGTCCCATGGGTCCTTTTTTGATATTAGTGTTTTCGAAACGCCTTCTTTAGGTTTTCCTTATAATCTAATAGACTTTAACAATTGCATAAACTTACATTTTACAATTTTTCAAAACTTTTATTGCGACCTTTAATGCCTCTTCTTCATTAGCTACCCAATTTCCTTGGGTAGCTAATGTTTTTCTTTGATATTTATTTGGTACCTGAAATTCATACAAACATGTGTGTCTTAGTCCAAAAAATATGAAAACATCACTAGCCATCATAACCCTTACTGAATGTGGCCATCTTTCTTAATTTTCTAGGAGAGATATCTACACGAGCCACATGACAAACTGTAAGAGTCCTTGTAGTTATTTTGAGGTCTTTTTCAAGCACGATTTATAAGCCAATCCGAAATGACTTCAAAGCAAAAAATTGAAATCAGATAAAACCTCTGAGGAGTAAAGTATAATCCTTTATTTTCAAACAAAAGAAAAACGCATTTTTTATATAAATAAGCAAAGATTAATATCTAAATATTTCCACTATATTTACGCCTGGAGTGTTGACGTGACTCAAATAAAATAAACAAACAATAACAAAGGTTTCGACACACAATGCCTCTTTCAAATACAAACCATGCTAAACTAACAGTGAGAAAAGTAATTACAACCCAAAGTATCCATCGACCTAATAACACCATAAAACGTGATAGTTAGGAAATCCGTTTTTTGTCGGCCTCCAGGCCATTTCTTCCCCAAGGCAATACTCTCCTTGACTCCCAGCAACTCATCACTTCACTCCAGAACTTCATCCTCGCCAAGCTTGCTTCACTCATTTACATCACTCAAGGACAAATTCAATCTCCCCCCTCTAGACTGGTACCCAATTACTCCTTCAAAACGTCCTCCATGGTCCTTTCATTCCATTCCATTTGACTTCTCACTGCTCCAATATGATAAACAACACACCTCAGTATCTACTTTCAAACATCTCTTCCGTTCTATCCTGAATACACTTGTCCCGACTACCATTATCTTTACAGATGGCTCTAAATCTAACTCCGGAGTGGGATCCGCATTCGTATATTACTCACAAGGCTCCTTTACTCCCACTTTGGTCTCCCACTATCGATTAAGCTCCCAATCCAGTATTCTGACTGCAGAAAACATAGCCATGGAAAAATCCCTTTCATTCATATATACTCAACCTCCTTCCAAGTGGGTAGTCTGCTTGGACTCCGCTAATTCACTAAGATCATTAGAAAAAGGGTCAAAAAAACATCCAATCGCATCGCTTTGCTTAAACCTCATTGAAGATATTCTGGCCCTTGGCTCCTCTCTCCGATTTGTATGGGTTCCTGGCCATTGTGGTATTACGGGAAATGAAAGAGCGAACACTGAGGCTAAAATAGCCTCCACTATAGGATCCCCTTGTCCCACTATAGTATCTTCTGATCTCAACTCATTCACCAAATATCTTATTAGAAAAGAGATACAAAATAGTTGGAACTCTTTGGAAGGTTGTAATAAATTAAAAGAAATTAAAACAGACTTTTATACCAACAATTTTCCGTCATTCCCTTCCAGAAGAATATCCACAATTTGGTTCAGATTAAGATCGGACACAGTGCTATTACTCATCAATATCTTTTGAGGTCTGAACCTCCTCCCATCTGCTCTCAGTACGGTGACCCCCAGTCTGTCCGGCACGTCCTAACGGAATGTCGCGCCTTCACTAACATCAGGACACGTTACAACCTCTCAAACGATTTGAAATCACAACCTCAATTTGCTTCTCTCATACCTGAGAGATATATCCATCATAGACTTGATATAGTCCATCCCTTTCCAACAATAGCATCATTCTCTCTCTCTTCTCCTTGCTTTCAATCTTGAGTCCTCCAATCAGTCTACTCCATTCTCACAAGCTTGAGTAACATCCCCCAACACTAACTGTATCGCCTAAATCTCCACTTTAAGAACTAACAGCCTTCTTCAACAATATAATGTGGTCGCTAAATGGTCACTGTTACCGATGCGACCTCCATTAAATCTTACTTACTTACGTTTTTTGTCAACGTCTAGGAGGGCAATATAAGTTTAATAATGGTGAACCGAACCATTCAAGTCAAGCTGGTCGTTTAGCAAAATATCCAATTTTTTTGTTTTATTATTTTCTAGGCTCTCTAAAAGATTTAATTTTTTGGATTTATTCTCATTATGTAACATTTTAAAATTATCATTGAAAGTATGCTTTTCTAACATTAAGTGGTTAGCATAATGAGAATTATTTTGTTGTTTAGTGTAACTTCTTTTATGTTTGTTGAGCCTAATAGAGAACGATCTTCCTCTTTATCCAACATAGACTTTTGAACATGACCCGCACTCAATTAAATAAACTCCTGATGTATACAGTTTATTTGTTTGACTTTTATTGTTTTTAATGAGGCGTCCTAGACTATTGTTTGTTTTAAAGCAATATTTATATTGTTTGTTTTAGATAATAACATGTCTCGATACTAATTTGGTAACTTTTCCCGTATATGTAATAGTTGCGACGCTGTATTTTTGGCATTATTGAACGGATATATTAAGTTAACGATTTTATTATAACTTTTTTTATTAATTATTTTATTTATAATGTTTGGGTCGTATCCGTTATTTAATGCGATCTATTTGATGACGTTCAATTCTTTATTATAATTATCTATTAACATGGGGATATTTAATAATCTATGTATAAAAGAGTAAAATGCTGGAATCTTTTGTGAATAGGAATAACAAAATTTATTTTGTATTACTAAATTTGGTTGTGATAGTTTATAAAAAATTGCAAAATAATTTTGCAATTTGTGTTGCAATTTTGCAATTTTTGTTGTGCTCGCTTACGAACGGAAAGATTCAGATTGTCACGAATTGACTCATTTACCATTTCCACATTTTCGTCACTTCGTAATGACCTTCGTTGTATATCCATAGTTGAATCGGTTTCTTCAAACTTCTTAACCCATTTTCGGATGAGGAAAATACTTGGCATATCTTTAATGTTACGCAAACCACGATGACTGCAAAATTTCCTCTGCGTTACAGTCGCCTAATCTTTGTTTTTGTAAAATTCTCACATACACAGCGCACGACCTGCCCCGAGAAACACTCCATACCGACTAAATTGCTAAACGCGGGGCTATCAGTTGATATGCGCTACGCCCCTCACACTTACGTGTGAGTTACGTTTGCGCAGTAAGCCAATGAATAAAATAGAAACTTTTTTATGGGACACCTTGTACTTATACTTGTACCATTAGAGGAATAATAAAATATCAGCTCACAAGAAATGCAGACTTTTTGCTTTTGTTTTACAAAGCAATATTACTTTTATAATATTCTGCGTTGCATGTCCAGCCAAAAATCGGGAAAGTAACATGTTTAAAAATATATGCTGTATGAATTTTAGCAGGGAAGCGGTACCACAACAGCTTCAAAAGCTCTTGTGATGTGGACTCGGAAACACTAGATGTGAATTAATAAAATATTAAAGATGGTTGTAGAAGTTTAGATCGATATATTTTCACCAAACTGATGGTGACCTGAAAGGTTTCCATAGGTCTGTTGAAATTTTGCAAAAATTATCGTCCAACTGTACCCAAGTCTGAAACAAAACTTTATAGCACACCGTTGCTTTAAATTGTTGTAACTCATTTTTATAATGCACCACCAAACAACTCCCTGAAGTTCAAATTCGCGCTGAAGGTACATCAGATGTCCTCCCGTTTAAAGAGACCCAAAATGGTTCGCCTTCCTTCCAAGTCCTATTACTTTATTTACACACCTCGTAGAAGTCTAATTTCAAATATATTTAATATATTTCTATATACTAAGTAATATGCATGTAGGAAAAAGCATTAGGAAATTTAGGAAAATTTATTACTGAAAATTAAAAAATAATATGATGGAAAAAACTCTTAAAAAAGTTTCCAGTAGGCATATCACTTTTGTTTCAAGTATAGCATAAAAGCATTCATCTCTCACATTCAAACACAACTAAAATCAAGAACACTTCAAAAGAAATTAGGTACTGCAGAAAATGTTTATTCCACACAACTGAAAGTTTTATTCTAGATAGCTGTTGGTTACATATTGCTTCCTTATAGACTAATAATTAAACACACTATATCACATCGTTAAATGTTAAAAATAGTTTAACTCAGATACATCAAAATAAATACCATTCGAATCATATTTCACCACATTTGGCTTTGAGAATGTTCTTGACAATTTGGCGGTAGTAATTTTAAATTAAGTGGATAAACATAGCGGTGAAATGTATTAATTTCTGCATAGTAATGCAATAATTACTCTGGTTTGGCCAATAAAACAATCATTTTATGTTGATGTGGTTCAAGTTCTAGACAAGGAGAAGTGTAGATACAAAATCCTGATGGTTGACTTTAATGTCAGAATTGGCATTAAGGAACTGGTGAAAGCGCAAGAACTGGTGAAAATGTAACTGATCCTTATGGAAGTTGTGAGCGGGACAATAGAGGTGACAGATTAGTTGATTTTGCAGAAGAACAAGAACTTTATATTATTAATTCGTTATATAAGAAAAATATCAGTAGAAAATGAACATGGAAAAGTCCATCTGGACTCAGAAGTGAAATTGGTTACATCATGACCAACGATAACACAATATTCTGCTATTGTACTGTCCCTAACAATTTTAATGTTGGAGGTGACCACCGAATGATATGAGCAAAAGTTAGGATTAACTGTCGAAGAGGGTGCAAAAAGAGTGTTTGGGGGAAAGTGAATTCTGGAAAACTGCTAAAGAGAGGCTGCAATTTTGAGATTGCTTATCGAATTATCGAATCGCTTTGCTCTGTTACAAGACCCGGATAAGATATATAGATAAGATAACAGATATATAGATAAGACAACAGATCAATATGAAGAAATCGCCAACAATGTGCTTGAAATGTCTACTTGAATAGCACTAAAAGAAAATTGTTTTAAACGGACAAAAATCTCCAGTGGGACCATTGATTTGATGAAAATAACACAAACAATGAGGAATCCAAGGAGTTATTTTGGCAAGTTCAAGTACGCTGAACTTTACAGCTGATGCAAAAAAATCTGAAAGAAAGCAGGGAAATTATCAAGGCTAAACAGAAGCTGAGAAAGAGGAACACGCAAATTTATACCTTAATGCGTGAAAATGACACAGTGTGTATGGTGTGTACGGAAATATTAGAGGTTGTTCGAAAATGTCATTCACAGTTATATGAAGATCAGAACCAGTTAAAGACAATACCTATGGAAGAACAAATGCCAGATCTCCTAGTGAAGGAATTGACGATGCTATAGAATCGATTAAAAAAAGGCAAGGCTACAGGAAATGATAGCGTAACTGTTGAAATGCTAAAAACTAGTGGTCGGACTTTATATAAAACACTGGTAAAATTATACTCAAAATGTCTAGAGGAACAAAAATAACTAACTTATGGAAAAATGCAGAAGTGAGTATTTTGCATAAAAAAAAGGAGCGCAGGAAGATTTAGAGAACTAGCATCCAATAAACCTTTTATCAATAATGTACAACGTTTTCGGCAATATTATGTCTAATAAATATAAAGAAAACTAAATGATGTTCAACTAAGAGAGCAACCAGGATTCAGAAGTGGATTCAGTACAATGGATCAACTCCAGCTTGTACAGCAGGCCATAGAAAGGTTCAACGAATACACCATGCTACTGTATTTGACTTTTATCGACTACGAAAAAGCATTTGACTCAATTTCAAAGCAGGCCATAACCAGGCAGGGTATACGGCAGGATGACGCAATATTGCCTATTCTTTTCTCAACCTGCCTGGAAAAAGTATCCCGTAATCCAGATTGGGAACAGAATGGTATAGACGTCAATGGTGTATACTTAAGCCATCTTAGATTTTCAGATGATACCGTTCGGCTTTAACAAGATCTAGAGGAGCTGCATAAAAGGTATACAAGAGCTTCAAATGGCTGGAGAACCATTTGGCTTAAAAATAAACCTGAAAGAGAGTCAAGTTATGTTCAATAAATTTGCTGAGGATGGAAGAGTTTGCCTGAAAAGAAAAGACCCTTATGACAAACGGAACTGAAACCTGGACATTCCCATCGCAATCAATTTAAAATCTTCGGGTAGCACAGAGGGGAATGAAAAGATGTTTACTTGGCATTACAAAAAGCCAGCCGATAATAATAGGCCACAGAATGACCTCGGAACAAATGATTGGACGCTGTCAAAGAGGATATCAGAAAAGTCGGAGTACAGTCCTGGTGAAAGGAAGTTCTCGACAGAAAAAAAAATGGAAAAAGAAAGTGAAGAAATTGAAGCAGAGGGCTATAAGGCCTGTAGGGCTGATACTGTATGTGTTCACTATCCATATTTCAGAATTCAAAACGAAATAGGGACTATTAATAGTCCAATCTAGTATTTACAATAAATGAAAAAAGAATTGCCAACACAACGAATCCTGAATAACATTAAGAATATCCAAAGAACTTTACAAAATTATTCAAAACTACTGATGTACTAGAATGCATTAAGTTTATAATGTTGTTATATAATAAGAGAGTATTTAATATATAGTTGGCCAAATGCAATCAGACAACTAAACTTCCTTAATTTAATTTTCCTTAGTTTAGTTGTAACGAACCCACCGTAATGAAGTGCATATTTGCGAGTATAGCGTTCTAATGAGAATTTAAACTGTGTTCCTGTACTAAGTCACAAAGCAATTATACATTTTACCATGATACTAGCCAAAAATATAAAAATAATATTTAAGAAATATATCTATGTATAATTTTAAGCTAATAATATTTAAAAAATATAGTAAGTATCAAAAAATGGGACAAAATTCTATTGAAATCAACTAATAATGCGAAGGTAATATTATGTGATGATTTATTTTTCTTATATTGGTTGTACGGTGACTATTTTAACATTGCCGATTTATCTTTTGATATAAATTTGACATATGTCGTTCGAACATTATTGATTGCAAAATGCGAATTAGATCATAAGGATCATGTTAACAGACATAACTGTAGATACTGTGCTAATACTAATCCGCAATAGATGGAGCAGGTTCATTCATAGTATCCTGAAAAGTTAAATGTTTGGATGTGATTTAGTAATGAGACCTTTTTTCATTAACGGCAACTCAATTTTTGTGTCTGTTTCCAAATTTAATTAAGCAAAACCAAAAAATATAGTTACAGCAAGATACAGCAGCAGACTATGGTATTAACGTTAAAAATTTTCTTAATACTAGTTTTCCAAACCGATGGATCCACCCGATTTTTTTTATGGGGCTATTTAAAACGTAGAGTTTATTCAAATTACGAATTCGACAAGAAATTGCCGATATACCTCTTATCTGGTGGGAAAACGCAATTCAAGGCTTCATTCGATGTATCCATTACAGCCAGGAGTTAATGGAGGACAGTTTGATCACCTTGTGTAAATAACACTGGGGAACAATTTGAAAAATAATTTCTGTGGAGTTCGATATTTAAGCTGTTTTATACGTAAATTGACATGCTAATTCCAAAACTGTATTTAGTTTTTTTCTATCACGTCAAGTTTTTTCTCTACAGTTGTTGCGCATCCGACTAAGTTTGGCGAATGACAGAAGTCACTACTGCTCTCCTACCGGCGAACCTTCTTCGACCTAGGAATGGAGGTGTGAGTGACGTTGCGTCATCCAAAACTAGTTCGGTCAGTTACGCATGAGATGCTAAAGTACGCGGGTCTGTGTCGCTCTGATATAGTGAAGTCAAAGTATATACACACAACTACAGATTTTCGTTATGTCTGCCTCTGGTAGTTCTCGTCGTAAGTGCTTAAACAGCCCTGATTCATTTTGTTATATATGTGGCAGTTTTACCATCCCCATTCAACGGACTAATATTAGTACATTTGTCAGGCAAGCCTATTTTACTTATTTTAAAGTGAAAATAGGTGACCAAGATAAATCATGGGCCCCTCATAAAGTGTGCAAGCAGTGTGTAGAGAGTTTACGAATGTGGACGAAGAGAACACGTAATAAACTTTCGTTTGGTATACCAATGGTTTGGCGAGAGCCCAAAGATCACTTAAGTGGTTGCTACTTTTGCATAGTGAAAACATCAGGATTCAACAAGAAAAACAAACATAAAATTGAGTACCCTAGTTTACCGTCAGCTATACGCCCTGTGCCTCATTCAGCTGAAATTCCAGTGCCAGTTTTTCAAAAATTACCTTCTTTAGAAATACGAGAATGTGAATCAAGTGAAGATCGAAGTGACTCCACCGACGAAGATTTCAAAGTTTCCAATGATTCTGTTCGTAAAGGATTCAATCAACATGAATTAAACGATTTAGCATGAGATTTGGGACTATCCAAAAAAGCACCGGAATTATTAGCATCAAGACTGCACGAAAAAAAATTGCTTGACAAAGGATCTAAAGTCACTTACTATCGATCCAGAGAAAGTGAATTTAGGCAGTACTTCAGAAATAATGACGGATTTGTATATTGCCAGAACGTAGAAGGTTTAATGAAAGAATTAGCCATTTCTAACTATAACGCAACTGAATGGCGATTGTTTATAGATAGCTCAAATCGTAGCTTGAAGTGTGTTCTCCTACATAATGGAAAATTATACGGTTCAGTCTCAATAGGCCATTCAGTTCCTTTGCGTGAAGAATATGGCGACATATAGAAAGTCATTGACTTGTTGCAATATAATATGCACCAATGGATCATCTGTGTTGACCTTAAAATGGTCTGTTTCCTTATTGGCCAGCAACGCGGGTATATCAAGTAGTCCTGTTTTTTGTGCATGTGGGACAGCAGAGCTCGTGAGAAGGATTGGGTGCAATCGAACTGGCCGCCAAGATCTGACCTAAGACCTAGTGATCCAAACATTTTAAATCAGCCACTTGTCGACAGAAAGAACATTGTATTTCCGCCTTTGCATATAAAACTAGGTATCATGAAGAAATTTGTTAAGGCTTTGTCAATTGAAGGAGATTGCTTTAAGTATATCATTTCGGCATTCCCTAGCCTATCATATGAAAAGATAAAGGCTGGTGTGTTTGATGGTCCACAGATTCGGCAACTCGTTAAAGATGAAAATTTCACTGAAACAATGACCGAATTTGAAAGGAATGTTTGGTTGGCTTTTAAAAATATTATTAAAGACTTTCTTGGAAATAGACGAGCCCCGAATTACATCGACATTGTTCAACAACTCTTGGAGAGCTTTAAAAAGCTTGGCCACAAAGTGAACACTCCAGGAAAAGCTATAAGAAGACATTTTTACCATAATATCTTTTATTTATTTTTTCTATAAACACAATTTAACTTTTAATAATATGTTAACCTCTGTATGAATAAAATATTCTAATCTATTTGGTCAGATCTCATCTTATTTCCTTTCGTATGTACACTTTTAAGAACATGACATGGTAGAGAAAAACTGTGAATATTTTTGAATTCAGAGATAAAAAATTTGTTAAAAATAAGTCACAGATCCAAATCAACAAAATTGCTGTTCCCCAGTGTAATTCTTTAATAAAAAAATATAAGTTTAATATTGTTTTTCTTTAATCTGATGTTGACAAAAGAGAGCGAAACACCTTTTAGCCATGTTTTAAAATCTATTTTGAAAAAAAATCATAAAATACTTACTTAGTTGAATTCAGAAAAAAACTCTTTCCAACAATGGCAAATTGTACTGTATCATTTACAGTACTGTACTGTATCTGTACTGCACTGTATCTGTACTGTATCTGCAAATTGTACTGTATCATTTACTGTACTGTATCAAGTACTGTTATCATTTAAAAAAAAGTTAGCTTTGGATTTTATATATACAAAAAAAAAATTAAAATATACCCAAAAAGTTACAAACATTTCCTGATGGTCTGTTTATATATATATATATATATATATATATATATATATATATATATATATATATATATATATATATATATATATATATATTGTCTGATATATATATATATATATATATATATATATATATATATATATATATATATATATATATATTTAATATATATATATATATATATATATATATATATATATATATATATATATATATATATATATATATATATATATATAAAATATCTCAAAGCGTTCTCGAGATATATGACCGTTTCCATACATAATAGCAAGCCTGTATAATAACACAATAATACAATAACTTCCACTATATAAAAACACAACTTATATAAAGTAAAACAGGCTTAGAATCGGGCACTGTTGCACACATTTTCATCTAATAGGTAGTGAGCCTCCTTCAGTATATACCTTATGTGGTGCTACTCGTTCTGTCCGCCATGTCCTGGTAGATTGCTCCTCGCTCTCACTGCTTGCGCAAAGATATGCACTTCCCAGGGACCTTCCGTCTATTTTGTCCCCTGATTACCCAGTTCTCTATTTGAATTCCTTCATTTCTCTTTTTTATTTCCTCTGATATAGCCCCTCCCTCTTATCTTTAAACACCATTTTCCCTAATACTTTTATCTATTCCTCTATTCTTAATATATATTTTGAGCTCTATTCCATGCATTACACCTGACGATTTGCATTATTTTCCTTTATTACCTACTGCCGGTTAACATTTGAATTCCATTAGGAATATAACCATAGAGATTCTTCGTTTATCTGCGAAGGGGGGAGGGGAGAGTCGTGACATGCGTAGGCAACTTAAAGGTATGGTAACGAGGAATTAGTTTATACACGAGATCGCGACATGGCGTTATCCACTTGCTGTTAAAAAACGATTATTAAGAATTTGACGCAGCAACTATAACTTTTGCCATTGCGACAAAGATTGTCACAACGTACTGAAGATAGTATTCAAGGTAAGGCAAGTTTTCTTTATGTTAGTAATTTATTCAAGTTCACTGTTCAGCATAATATTTTAGGTTGTGTTTGGTATGGGTAAAGTTATATGAGTATATATAATAAATGTCGGTCGGTCCCGTTGCCATAAAATGCCACAAAATTATCCAAGGAAAAAAACTTGAACGAGCACTTGTTACTGAATTACAAATTTCTGGAGCAAATGGACTTATAGCTAGTGGAAAAAGTAAAAGAGCTGCTGCAAATGAGATCGGTATCAGTGAGTCTTGTCTACGAAAGCGACTTAAACTTGATACAACTGCTTCTTGAATGGTCGGTGGAAGTCATCGTTTAACGAAGAACAAGAAGCAGAATTTGTAAATCATTGTAAGCAAATAGACGAAAGATATTTCGGTTTGACCATAACCGATTTGCGACGGCTTGCTTATGAGCATGCTGCAGCTAATAACATTGAAAAATCGCTTCGATTCAGCTTGCAAAATGGCGGGATGAGACTAGATAAAAAGTTTTTTAAAACGCCATCCAAAATTATCCCTCCGTCAATCTACAGCAGCTAATCTAGTTCGAGCAATTGGATTTAATAAAGTTCAAGTTGATCGTTTTTATAACAACTTGTGCAACTTGTATCTATAATGTTGATGAAACAGGAATAAGCACTGTTTCGAAAAAAACTCCTAAAGTTGTGCCAACAAAAGGAAAAAAAGTGGTGGGTAAAGTTGTGTCTGCAGAACGAGGCATCTCAGTAACAGCTATTTGCTGCATGAGTGCTACTGGACATAATGTTCCGCCTGCATTTATTTATCCTCGGAAAAAATATCGTAATGATTTATTAAATGGTGTACCTTCTCAGAGCATGATATCTCATCTGCATGGTATCTGAAAGTGGTTTTGTCAACACAGATCTGTTTATCACCTGGTGAGAACATTTTTAATCATTAGTCCACCCTACACTACAAGATCCAGTACTGCTGCTTTTTAACAACCACTCTTCCCATATTAGTTTAGAGGCAGTGAAATATGCTCGTGAATATAATAATACTAACATTGCCAACACATGGAAGCCACAAACCCCAACCACTAGACAGATCATTTTTCAGCCCCCTGAAAGTTAAATATTCTGTTGAATGTAATAAATTCATGTCAGAGTTTCCTGGAAAAGCTGTTGCCCAATATCATGTAGCTCGATTATTCAATGAATCTTACAAAAAAGTCGCCACTTTATGGAATGCTGAATCTAGTTTTAAAGTAAGTGGAATTTATCCTTTCAACGACGATTTGTTTAGAGAGGCAGATTTTGCTCCATGATCGGTCACAGACCAGAACATTCCTCAAAACGAACAAACTGTTGTTGCTACACAGGAATGATGGAAAACCAGTAGCAAGGATTGAAATATCATCAGATATTGAAATCAATCATTCTGAACAGGTTGAAGAATCTATTGCTAAGTTTGATCCCACAATTCTTATGATTGCAGATCCTATTGATAGAACTGATTAACTTTTTATAGAAGCTCCATCAACCTCTACAGCCAGAGTTTCAAAGAATGCAAGTTCTAATAAAGAGAATCAGCTTCAATATATACCAATCTCAACGATCTCACTATTTCCAAAAATTAAAGAGAAAATATGTTCCAATCGAACTGCAATGAAATCCCAAATAATTACAGCTAGTCCTTATAAACAACAGTTAGAAGAAAAAAAAAACGACTCGAAGAATAAAAAAAAAATTAACTTAAGGAAAGAATTGGTAAACCAGCATTGGGCGATGCTGCTCCTTCCGGACATGAAAATAAAATAAAAAAAAACTGTACTGACGAAAAAAAGTTGGGAAAAAAGTCGAAAATTTTTAACTCAAAATTTAAAAATATTTTTGTCAACTCTGTAAAGTACAATATACAGAACCTTCGACCGAAAAATGGATCGAATGTATTAAATGCATGGATTAGTGGCATAAATAATGCACTTTTTATGAGGGAGGTAGTTTTCAATGTAATAATTGCCAAAAAGATTCCGCCTAAAATGATTATCGAATTTCTTTTTTTAAGTCCCTTTTTTAGTGAACTGATTTTATGTGATTTTATATTTATAAGTCGATCTCTAATTATACATTGATCTGGTCTTTAAGACAATTTGCTATTAAGACATTTATGACTATAAAAAATATGCGCACACTTTCCCTAAATGCGTATACTTACCTCACACGAGTGCGCACATTTATCCGGAATACGGGTCAAGTGTGCGTATTTTGAATTTTTCTAATTATTTTTTTTCTTTTTATGTGTTATTTTTTAATTTAATTATTAGTTTAATAATAATACTTTATCATATGCATGGTTTCATTTTTCCTTATTTCTTATCGTCTAATTTTTTTATCGTCTATTTCTTATCGTCCACTTTGAATGCTTAAATCCGCAGATTTGACCCGAATGATTCTACACTTTATCCATATTACTTTTTATTTATAGGCTGCATGATCTATACAATATTTACTATACTCAATTTTTTTTATTAGCTCATATACTCGTTTTTATTAGCTCAGCCTCAGTTGCTGACACAACCCTAAACTGAAAAATTCTATAATTCCTACTTTCTAACATTCATAAATACACGCTAATAATACTAAACATATTTGGAATAAATTCAAGAAAATACGTGGTATTAAATTTCCATGCAATAAATATAATTGTCATTGAAATAGTACAATATTATTGATATTATATTTGCACTTAAAAAATGCATTTAAAATATATATGTGTGCTCAATAACCTGCGAAATCAACGGGTAATTAACTGATATATACAGTACTTTTACGTTATCATCTAAACTAATAATTTTCACAAAAATACAGTAGGTTAAAGGATAATTAAAACGACTTCAGTGGTAACAAGGTTAGTACATATTTAATTCTATTGTTCTATTGTATGGCTATGATTTTTAGAAAAATACAATTTTTAATTAATCAGTAGTAATAATATAATTAAAAAATATTTTGATTTGTCCAATATGTCAATTAAAAATTATTAATACTCGGTGTGCTTTCAGTTATCAGATTCAATATGAAGAGGAAGAAGGTATTATTAATTATCTATATTAAAGTATACAGGGTGTCCCATAACGTATTCGCCCTAGAGCAACTGGTGATAGTAAGGCTCAAAATAAGAGAATTGAGTTAATAAATGTGTTGGCAAATGTTAGTCATTAAAAAGATACAGGGTGCTGAAAGTGAAACTAAAATTTCGAAAAATTGAGATAATTTAAAAACGGTTAAGATATAATCAGGGTAGTTGGGTTTTCATAGGCGACAAATCCGAATATGGTACTAACTTGAGCCTAGTTCCTAGAAGGCGCTTGCCACCTACTTTGTGAGGAATTAACTCGCTCATATTTTTTTTTACCCTATAAAGCTGGGAATATTTTAACTTCAATATAGAGGAATCATAACTTCCACGTAAAAAAGGTATCCTTGGTCAATATTAATATCTCACGCAGTTTGCGAGATATTCGTGTTCGAATATTCGATTGCTCATCTTGTCGATGGCTAAAAAATATCACAAAAATTCACAAAGTGTGCCTTGAATGTTGTGTACAAATTATTACGTCTCGATGACAACTGTCATTGTTTGCTTTCTTTTCTATGAAACGTAGGTGGAAACAAGTTTCTCCAATCTTGAGTTGGTATTAAATAAAGGTATGAAGGTATGAAGAGTTCTATCCAACCAGAATCATCCCAGTTAGGCGAAGCAGGTTCGTTTTATTATAACAACCTAGGTGGACGACCAAAACGTATAACGATAGAAAATGAACGGGAGATATTGGTTGGTACCGCGGAAAATCCTAAACTAAGCACTGGGCGTTTGGAGGCATCTACAGAAATTATCAAATCTACCGTTTCAAGAGTTCTCCATAAAGAAAAATTGTTTCTCTCCTATTTTTCATCTGTTCAAAATTTATTGCCACAAGATATGCAGGCTAAATCAGAAGTTTGTTAAAATCTACTACATAAAAAAAATCGAATACCCCATGTTCGTGAAAAAGATATTGTTTACTAACGAGGCAACTTTTACCAGACACGGACTTTTTAACTGGCGAAATAATCATTATCACGACCTGAAAAATATACACCTACCAACAGGGACTAGATGTGAAGGTCCTCTATTAGAGAATTGTTTTTTCGATAATCAATACTCTCTTTGAACTTAATACCGACATGATCAAGAGCCCTCATAAGTTTAATTATGGATCCAGAAGACTGAGCTTCTTATAGTAAAATAAGGATATCTATAGCCAGCTATAAGATGTAAAGACAAAAGGGTGTAGAAAATAGAATTTATTAATGCGAGGTATTCCTCTGAAGGTAAAGAAATTATCACCATGGGTAATAGAAAATCAGTTCTTATTGCGTCAGATGGAGGTATGTGTAGCAGGTAGGAAGAATCCAAGAAGGTATCCTGAGAGTAGTAGATGTACGACAAGTAGAGAAGAAAATATCGGTGTCCATGAGCATAAGGACCAGGTTGTGATCCGAGCTGGGAGAACAGAGGGAGTAAACATAGTAAGAAATCTCAAGAGAAAGAAAGAAAAGGTGATAGGTCGGGATAAAAGGTGTAGATCTAACCTGGATGGCAAGTTTTAGCAACAGGTCCAATAGCTTGTAACTTTATTGTAAAACCTTAACAATGTAATATAGGCTGGACATTGAGTTGAGTTTTGGATCACATCAATCCAACCACAGTAACTTTTCTAAGTGAAAAGGCATGTAATACTTCCTTAATCTAACCTAGGATGAATGAGGTAGGTAATAGCAATAAGACGTTCGATTCAAAGTTACTTCGCCATTCCCAGAGCTCTAAGGTATCGACCTTTAAATTAAGAAAGATGATTTTTTTTAAGCCTGCCATGAAAGATACGTCCTAGGATTTTTTTATAGTTAGAAAAGAAAAGGGGTAAGTCTAAAAAGGAAAATAAAATAGAGCTTAGGGCAAATGCATCTTCTACTGAAATGGATGTAGATGGCCTTGGGCAGATATAATGTGAGTTACGGGAGCATTGAAGAATCCTTTCGCAAGCTCTAGCGGAGGATGTCCTTAAAATTTAAAAGACAGTGAGAAAAAAACAGATGTACTAATGGTTACGTTAAACAGTGTAGGGCAAGAAGAGGATTGCTCCTACCTTTCATTAAAAATATTTTGCCTGAAAGGCATTGATACATTCTGGAGATATTGATACAAACAGCAATAGCACTATAGAGAGAAAACAAACGAAGAAATCTAAGGAGAAAAGAGATCTCAAGAGGGTTAGGCATTAGGTCTAAGGAAGGAGAGGTTAAATCGGTCTATAACTATTTGAATCATGGAATAACGTCGAACAAGGGCAGAATCCTCATAAGGAGTTGAACGTATTCGAGTAGAAATAAGACAGAAATTTGGGATCGCTGAATGGTGAAGGAGATGGAAGAAAAGAGAAGTTAATGAGATACACTCGGGTCCCGGAGATGTCATTCTTCAGGCCCCGATGGAGAATATTTCTGTTGGATGAACTATATATTTAAGAATATAGTAATATGCTTTAACCAAAAATATCATCGATAAAGTATCAAAAAAAGTCAGCAGTACTAATATATTATATATTATATAGGATGTATGTGCATTGCACTTCTCAAACCTAATGGAACAAATTAAAATCAGATTCAAATAATATTGTAAAGAAACTTATACAATATGAGAACATATTTCACAAGCTTCCCAACTAACTTAAAGCCAGTCCAAAAAAAATGACTTGATTCGAAAAGAAAGAAGTACATCAAAGGTTACTATAGGGGATAAGAATACACAATTAGAAAGAGAAGTACTGGTTTAATTTAAATAATCCGAGAATGAGAAGATGAAAAATTAATTATTCATTATCATAGTCATTATCAAGGAAAAAATTGGTGGGATATGTTATAGAGGGTAGAATGTTTGGTGACAGTTTCTGGAAAATATAGTATATATTATCCAAAGGAAAACAAAATACTTCTCGAGAAGGTTATACGACGGTTGCTATTTATATATCCGGAATAATAAATTAAAAAAAAAAATTTATTATTGAAAATGGTTTTATTGTTTTTCAAAATATTCTCCGCCATGATCAATACACTTTTACATAAGTTTGAACTAATTTTCATAACACTTTTTCCAATCCGAACAGAAAACAGAAGCTACTTAAAGGTTACCAAAAAGTTACTGCGATGAGTGGATGCCAAATACAATAATTGTTATGTAATCTTCATCTATAACCGCTACAAATAATGCCATAGAGGTTCAAAAAATGTTTAGTACAGATATATTATCGGAAAAAAAGCATTTGCCTTGAAAGACACAGTAAAATTTAATCAAGAATTTCACATATAATCGTGCTTTCAACTACAAACAGGGTTTTCAGCCCTTATTGGAAAATATCCAATTTACAGACACTACCCAGACTAGGCACACAAGTTATGGTAAAAGTGGCATAAGAATTTATCTGATCGACGTACGCCTAACATTATATTTTTTTATAAAGTTTGAATGTAGGGTAGAGCGGAGCTAGTTGAGCAATTTTTTGCTTGATATCCCATAACTTTAAGAATATGCATCGGATTTAATTGATTCATACTCTGTTAGGTTCGTAATTTACTGTTCTCCAAAACATTTAGCGGCGTAAAAACCATCCAAATACAATTTTAAAAGTTATTGTCGGAATGCGACAGCTCTCCATGCGTGCCCCACTAGTGGGGTTAGTTAAGCATAGGTATGGATTTGATGACTGTATAGAATGATCTGAATACAAAATAATTGTAATCAACAAGCAAATATTTACTTATTATGATTATTACATACACATATTGTTATTATATTTCTGTAAAAATAAAATTAAAATCAAACAAAATTAAATCTTTCCAATCTTTGGATTATTATTACACTTTTTATATTTAAAATTATATATTTAATAATAATTAGAACGCAAATAAATATTAAATTAAAGTAGTAACTAACTATGGGATCAAGAATATTGCTAGATGATAAATAATCCCAAATTATTAATCATATGTGTCTCTATCACAATTAATACAAACATATCTCTGTAAAGTCATCCTTTTAATATTAAATTGTTTGGCTGCAGCATTTACACTCATGTTTTCCTCCTCTACAGCTGTTGCTGCATCACTCAATTGTTGATTAGTAGCTAAATCTTTTGAGGTCTTTCTTTTATATGAACGCATCCTAAAATGTAATAATAATCATTAATACAATTATCAATATAAATAATTTTAAGTAGTAAACTTTGTGTAGAATCATCACATGCACAAATTAATTGATGGTTATTAATTTATTAAAGAAATTAATAACCATCAATAATTTATTAAAGAAATTTGATTTTCTACAAAGAACATCTAGTGGGGCTAGTTGAAGAAACATTGAACGCGCGTTGCTCAACTAGCACCAGCTGAGGCAATAAAATTAAAATTAGGTTATACAAAATCATAAGAGTTAAAAATAAATAACCATCTATAATCGAACAATAAGTAAGTAATCTTTAAATACTTACGTGGTCCTTATTAAGTGTTTTTATACGAGTATAGTAGAAAAATTATAATGGCCTGTAATATTTGTTTTACGCCGAAAAAAAAACAAAACGTTCTCTTATTTTATCGGAGTACCGGACAGTAATTGACAGTCGCGCTATGTATTCCCCTCCCATAACCTCTTCTTTTCGCCATTTACACTTTTGTTGTAGGTTACTTAGTTTCCAAAATATTTCAATTGCACAATTTGCCGCATTCATCCGTGCCAACAAGTGTTTTCTGAAACAAGTTTCTGGCCCTAAGCCGTTATCTGTCGAGTCCGGTCTCGGGAAACGCTTTCTAACGTTTTGATCGCGGCTGAAGGAATGAGCAATCTTTACATAAAGCATGAATGAATTTTCCTTGTTTTTGAATGTTTTTAATATTCACCATGGGCTTACTATAAAACTTTTGCAGATGTTCACCACGGGATGGTGCGAGCTGTATTGTATTACAGCCTATATCCGACACGGTCAATGTATATATCATACATTTGGTAACTTTTTCAGTTGCTTTCCAAACATTCAGCTCGAGTCCAATTGATGACAAGATGAATTTTCGTCGTTTTTAAATATTATTCACTATGCAACTTTTGATTTTTATGTACATTCACTATAAATAACACTATACAGATTTAAAACATAGTATAAATACGATGGTTGATCAATGAGTAGTCGTGTTTGAAATAAAGACGTAATTTTTTTCACAAATTTATTTTTATTTTTCAACGTAGTCTCCTTTTAGGTCTATACACTTTTCCAAGCGTTTCTTCAACTTTTTTGAGGCGTCTAAAAAATACGATTTTTCAAACTCTCCAACAAATACTTCTGTCTCAGCGATAATCTTTTCATGTGAGCTAAATTTTCTTCCTGTGAGCCATATATGCAAGGAGTAAGGTGGGTGCGGAAGCAATTCGCAGCGCAGTGTGTGCAATTTGGCTGCGACAATTAAAGATGAATGTGCCGGTGCGTTATTGAGATGGAAGAGCACTTTTTTCTTAGCCAAATGGATTGAATCCATGAAGGTTATTTCTTTGAAATCCCAAAAAATTATGGACATGACCTTTCTGGCTGATGGAACCTTTTTTGCCTTCTTCGGAGTGGATTTACCCGGAAAAGCCAAGTCCTGCGTATTTCGCTTAAAGCGGTCCAAACACAACTTTGAGATTGTTAATAGTACCCACTTTTTACCCTCCGTGAGCAATCGCGGCATCCATCGGGCCGGCACATTCCTCACACCTATCTTATCATTTAAAATTTCGATTGCCGTTCCGCACGAGACATCTACGGCCTTAGCTACTTCGCATACTTTCGTTTGGCGATCAGCGAGAATCATGTCTGACGGACGTCCTGGCCGTTCTGTAAAGAAAACAGTTGTACGACCACGCTGAAACTCGTTAAACCAATATCTCACGGTTGTCATGGATGGTGAAGGGTCCCCATAGACAGCATCCAACTTCACTTTTATTTCTTCGCATGTTTTTCTATCCAAAATTACTCTTTTTCCTTTTTATCGATAAATACAAAACACGAATGATACAACTGGCTGTCAAAAAAAAAATAACCTATTAATTTATCGGAAATTCAGCATGAGGTCGTTTAACAGTCTGCAGTACACGATGGTAATGACATTTTCACTCGTCAACGCCATCTGTTACCAGGCACGGGTAGTTATTGATCAACCGTCGTATATTTTAGTGAAAGGCTATTGGATTTGAAGATACAGTTGAACCGCCGAAAGATTATCCGTGCGCCATTAATTTTTCTCCGTATGAATCAAATCAGAAATTATTAGTCAAATTAGTGCTAACTTTCATAATAAACGTGGTTGTTGTCTCAAACTTTAAATCAATGTTACATATATTTGAATATATTTATGACATGAAATTATAAAACGTCCTGTTATAAATCGATATTTTAACGATTAAAAAATGTTGTGTGTCATTAATTTGTAAAGTGTTATGTGTTACCCGTTTTGGGCTTCAAAAATTTACCTATAAAAAATACAATATATTTTACTACGTTAAATGATACCAAGGGCTAATTAATGCTCACAGAACATGAGATCTCAGGCGACAAAAGAAAACATTACTCAGTACTTAGACATTTATTCTCATCATGTAAGACAGTATCGTGAAAGCCAAGAGAACATGAGAGGGATTCGGTTACTATATTAAATTAACTAGGTTAGTAATATACAGGCAATTTAGTAATGACGTTTTGTAGACAATAAATAGTAATGACTTAATCTAATGTGACTAGTAGGATGATTACTTATTCTTGGTCATTCAATCCACGAAATTCCCTGATGAGAAACTCCCTCTACCCCTTAAGGTTTCAGATATTCCGTGAGTCTGCTCCTGTGGGTCTTGAGGACACCCTAAAACTTAAAAAAGAAGCCAAAGATGGTGGTTTTTCTTGATTTTTTCGGTCAACCGATGCAATAACGACACATATTAATCTCCAGTTATTGTTTTTCCTTTTTCGAAGTAATCGGCGTGGCCATAACCTTACCGGTCGTTTCTTTGTCTCTAGAATGTAATAGTGTATCCATATTTTGTCCGCACTTATCTGTCGATGCAGAAACTCATCAGAATTGCGACGAAAAAGTGCCATGACAGCCTCAGAGTCGCAATTTTTTTCACACCCAACTTTTCGTGCATAATTGAAAACACTGTAACTTGCGATAACCTGTAGCCTCAACTATTTCGCGCACTTTGATTCGTCGATCACTTAAAAGCATGTCGTGGATTTTGTCAATCATTGCGACAGTAGTCACTTCCAGTGAACGTCCCGGACGTGTTCATTCTTTGTGAATGTATGACCACGTTTAAATTCATTTAACCAATTATAAGCAGTTGCAAACACAGGAGCCGACGTGCCATGAACTTCATCAATTCAGCTTTGATCTCTTTCGATGTTAAGCCTTTTAAATAAATATAAGTGTTTAATCACCACTTGAAATTCACTTTTTTCCATTTTTCTAATTAAACAAAAGTTTCTTGCTTCAATCGACAATAAAAATAAAACCATACAAAACATTGTTTTTGAGAACAATTTTTATTTGATAAAAATGTTAGTAAGGCTAGGAGAATATTTTGGACAAGGTATTTCAAAATTCTATTTTACTTTCTTTTGGTAAGTCTCTTGTTTTGGTCTTTGCACAAAGTCTGCTTGTTTCAGGAGAAGAAATAACTGCTTTATGTTATTTTCTTTTCTTAATAGGATACACTGATTTCCTTGATATTCTTAATGCTGCTGCAACTCTCTAAAAAAAATACTTCGATATGATAATACTATATAAATAAAACTCTAAAGCCCCCCCATTCTATTTTACCATTTCGAAATACTCATAAACATTGGGCAGAAATTGTTGGACTTGCAATTTCAGCGTTATCCTTATATTATATCCAATCACACAAAATATTAAATCAAATACAGACCTTGAAAGTTCGCACATCTATATTTCATAGATTGTAATAAAAGAAAACATTTGTAATAAAATGCCTTTGGTTAGATTATAATTATTGAAAAAAATAAAAATTTATGAATCTTTACAAATACTTTACAATAAAACTGGACTTTACAGCACAAAATTTTACTAAAACACAATAACCAAACAATTCAAATGACAACAAAACAGGACCGCTGAACTCAATATAGAAACTTTTAACCACCGGTACAAAAAAACCCCTTTTAATTATTTGTTATATTCTCTTTCTACCCCGCTGTATCGCTATCGTAACGTACTGTTTATAGTCGAAGACCTACGTATTGATTTTTTATCTCTTTCTCTCTCGTTTGGTAAAGAAAAATATCATATTGAGACAGATTAAATCATCTCCTGATGATACTAACATGGTTAGCGAAGCGTACTTTTCGTTCGTCAATTTGGAAAAATATTCTAAATTAATAAACATCATAATTTGTGATTTCATAAATTGAATTTCACATTTAACTCTCTACTCAAATACACAATTCATTAAAATTTCAATTTTTATCCAATTTGAATATGGTTATTGCATTACGAAGCAAGAAAGATTAAATTTTCCTTTCGCACATTTGGTATGCAGTTTTTTCAATAAACGGCATAACAGCTGGAACACATCGATTATAAGCGAACCAAACCCATAAGACAAATTTACCCCTTAAGAATATATTTAATTATCTGGAACTCTTTTAAAAATTTATTTATATTTACCTATGGTTGCGTTTATAGAACGAAACAAATTAATAATGCATGGCATGTACAAAGTAGCCAGAATACGATTAGGGACAAGACGTGGGACGTTATTGAGTGCAGTAAGTTATTGAAGCTGACAGAGTTAGACGAGGGAGGCAGACGCCAGGACTATAATCATCAATGTCGGAAAGATAAATACAGTTACATGGAGGGAATATACCAAGAAATCGAGGATCATCACAATAGAAATGAAACCAGAGATCTGATTCAATCAAACAAGTAACTCGAGATTTCAAGCCGCAAACTTGATACAGAAGTGATACAGAAAAAACGGGGACAGGTGATAATGAAGAGGACCGTTCTAAAACGGTGGCAGGAATACTGGCAATCTGTTTTCGAAGATCAACCAGAAGAATATATGAATAATGGATAATATGGATAATATGAAGCCCGAGATCCTAAGATCAGAAGTTGAAATCGCTTTAAAGAAACTAAAACCAAAAAAATCTGCAGAAGTGGATGGTATTGTAGGATGATAATGATTGAGGACAACATGATCCCCCTGCAATGCATTATCTACAACAAGATTTGGAGGTCTGGTGTATGGTCGACTGACTGTACAACTTCTGTATTCCTCCCAATCTACAAAAAGTTGCCAAAAACGGAATGCCCAAACTATCGAATTATAGCTCTAGTTTCTCACTCAAGCGAAATGCTACTCCACATAATTAATGAAAAACTGAAGGCCTACATTCACCCTAAAATTCCCCAAAGAAAAAGTGGGATTTATGCCCGGACGAGGCACACGCGAACACATATTGAACATTAAACAAATAATCAAAAAGCTTAGAGAATTCAATAAACATGGTTACTTGTGCTTCATAGACTTCCAGAAAGATTTTGATCTAATAAAATGTCGCAGCTTATGGAGCACCTTAGTCATCTGGTTGGTAATCTGTACAAATCAACTAAAGCACAAGTAAGAATACAGGTCTAGTTAAGCGATCGTTTTGGGGTGTATACAGGATTGCAACAAGGATGCATTCTTTCTCCTATATTCTTCAACCAGTATGGAGAATGGATCGTCCGAAAAACAAAATATCAAATCTCCGATATGCGAATGAGACAGCATTGTCGGAAACTCAGAGGAGGAAATCGTAGACTTGATAAAGAGAGTGGACGCAATTAGCAGAAAGGTAGGCTTAACAATAAATTTGGCAAAAACCAAACTAATGATAGTAAATAGGTCACCGGAGAAGGACCCATAAACGGGATTGAAATGGCTAAGGAATTTATATACCAGGGTGATAAATTATCAAACACAGATAATTGCGAGCCTAAAATAAGAAGAAGAATCGCTCTGGGAAAACCGCCGTTGCTAAATTGACACGCATATGAAAAGGCTACGGAATAAGCAAAAACACCAAAACTAGGCTGGCAAGAACACTCATATTCCTAATCGTAACATATGCCGCCGACCCTTGGACTCTAAAATCAGATGATAGACGGTGTATTGATGCCTTCGAGATGTTGACATGGTGGTGTATGCGCAGGATCCAGTGGACTGAGAAACGCACTAATGAATATGAACCAAACTATACCGAACTTAACATCACTGAAAGACTCCGAAAAACAATTCAAAAATCCTTACTGAAGTATTTCAGCCAGCCTCAGCATGCGAACAGAGAATGATTCCCTTGAAAAGCTGGTTGTGCAGGAAAAAATAGGGAGAAAAAGGCATCGAAGAAGAACACCCACACGTTACGTTGAACAAATCTGTGGACTGACAATTGTCTCTGAGAATCACTGTATACGAATGGCCGAAAGCCGAGAAGAATGGTGAGACAAGGTCCCACATATATGACCATATACGTATTACGAGTACGTTTACCTATTTATATATGACCATATACATATTACGAGTACACTGTTCAACATCCTAGAAGAACACGGACTCGACTCCAAAACACTACGATTGATCAAGCAGACACTGACTGACACAACCTCTAAAGTGAAATTTATGGGAGACATTTTTGAACCCTTCCTGATTAAAACTGGAGTACGCCAAGGAGATGTGTTATCCCCACTTCTCTTCAACCTGGTCTTGAACAAAGTCATAAGGAAATAGGAAAAATAACTGAAAAATCAAGGACAATGGAAACCAATACGACTCAGACGATCCAAAGCAACAAAAAAAATATCATGCCTAGCCTTCGCAGACGACCTAGCCATACTCGCAGTCAATGAAAAAAGGGCAACCAAACAGATCGAAGTCCTCTAGGAATGTGCACAGAAAGCCAATAAATCTCCTTTCAAAAAACCGAATTCTTCTGCTCAAAATTAGATGTCCAAAATTTGAACACCAAATACGGCAGAATAAATAGAGTCACTTACTTCAAATACCTGGGCGAAATCCTCGAACCTACAGGAGGAGAAAAGATAGCACAGAAGACTCGATTACAGAAGATGAAGAGGGCATACGGCAAGACACACAACAAAAATAAGACACTACAACACAGTAATGAAATCAGAGGTACTATACACAAACGAGACACTTACACTTCACAAAACTTGAAGAGATTTACCACTAAACACCAAACCACTTTTTTGAACTGCTCGACGCACGTTTCGCTAACCATGTTAGCATCATCAGGAGATTATTTAATCTTAGGGGGTTAAATCAGCTCCTGATGGTGCAAAGGTTCCAATAGAAGAATTGACTTACACTTCATACAAAAAGCGGCATAGAAAACATACTAAAAGAAGAACGCAAAATTAGGAGGAAAATTCTCGGCCCAAAACTGACGGAGGAAGGATACAGACTACATTGTCGAAAGACCACAGAGAGAATGTCCAACGTAGCGGCGGACATAAGAAAAATAAATTCTATGGACATATCAGTAGACTTCCACAAACAAGACTCACCAACAGAATTCTTACATAGATACAAGAAGTCAAGTCAACAGTACTATGGATGACACAAGTAAGAACTGATTTGGGAAAGGCACAAATGGGTCCGACATTGAGGATAGAAGAACGTACAGAAACAAAATACATATGTGAAACGTTTTATAATAGAGCAAAGTTTCGAGAAGATCGGGAACAAAGTGGACGGAGGGGAGAAAGAGAATCCACGGAGAAAGAATAAGAGAGGTGTGGAGGATCAGAAAGACCACTCGAAAATGAGTCTGAATGCTTTGCGTGATCCAGCCGGGTCTATACGCACCTAATAATAATATATAATACATTTGGCAGGCTCAACATAGTATTTAAGAGCTACCTAAGAAACTACCACTTTGCCTGAAAAGAAAATTCTGCTCGGTGTGCCCTGCCCGTTATGACATCCGGAAGTGAGACCTAGACACTCACATCACGGTCAGTTCAAAAACTTCGAGTAGTACAGAGGGGAATGGAAATATGTATGCTTGGTATTACTAGACGGGAGAGAAAGACCTGCACATGAATCAGAGAACAAACGAAAGCGAGTGACATCATTGGAAGAATAAAGCAATTGAAATGGAAGTGGTCAGGCCATGTAGCGAGGCGATGGGACGAAAGATGGACCAGGGCGGTCCTGGACTGGATACCACTTGATCGCAAACGTCCACGGAGAAGACCGAAAACGCGATGGACTGATGACATTATTAAGTATATTGGACCCGAACGGCAGAGGAGAGCTCAGGACCGCGAGAGTTGGAAGCATGCTGTGGTGGCCTTCATCCTGCAATGGATTGATACGAGTTGATAATATATAATGGACATATGTTACATCAAATTAAGTTGGACTCTTCAGTCGAAGCGGACAACACTTGAAAATGTCAAATGAGATTTTGGCGAAACGTCGTGAC
This sequence comes from Cosmopolites sordidus, assembly GCA_031761425.1. Lineage (NCBI taxonomy): Eukaryota > Metazoa > Arthropoda > Insecta > Coleoptera > Curculionidae > Cosmopolites > Cosmopolites sordidus. The sequence goes on along the minus strand of JARFXV010001071.1, from coordinate 498,199 downwards.
TATTGACAGAATGAACGGATGGACACCCGGAATGATTTAGAAACAAACAACAAACATGATTATGAAATTGCGAGATGGATAAAGGAGGAATTAAATATGGCCAAAGACATGATCCACAAAATGTTGACAAAAGATTTAAACAAAAAAGTCTATGTCACTTTGCTCCTTACACCTCATGAAATTGCTAGCGTTAAACATTGCAAAGACCTTATTAAAACAGCCAGATAGAACTGCACATTCGTGGAATCGATTGTAACTGGTGACGAGACTTGGTGCTTCAAGTACGATTCTCTAACAAACCGCTACTACGTGGAAGTCTCCACACTTTCCGATATCAAAAAATTGCATTTCCAAAAGTCTACACACAAGACAATGTTAATTTGTTTTTACGACTCTAATTATACTTCGATAATTCGTCCCATAGGGTCCAAATGTTAATATTATCCTGGTATTATGGAGCGTTTGTGGAAGAGAATCGTTCGAGTGAGCACCGCACATCGAGCGCCGGGAAGTTGTTTTTTGTTGCACAATAATGCACCATTTCACAGGGCCGCACTGTTCGTAAATTTGTCGTGAAAAATAAGTCTGTGTGCTTCAACATCTTTTGTATTCTCCTGATTTATCTCCGTGTGACTATTTTCTGTTGCCGAAACTCAAAGTAGCCATGAAAGGAACGTTTTATGGCAAGTCCAAGGAGCCGTGACGAGGATCATTGAGGCGATTCCGAAAAACCACATAAAAATCAAAGCATTGATTGCTTTGATAATTTTTATTTGAAAAATATTAGCATTAGTTGAACGTGTCCAGCGTTGAATTGATGTGGAAGGGATGTATTCTGAATAAAAAGAAATAATTTTGTTTGTTGTTAAATTGTTTTTTTTTTTAATTAAAAAGTTCCGTTATTTTTCTGACAGTGTATTAATAACAATGCCTGGTAACATTCAATTTGACATTTCCGTTTGCACTACCCCACTGAAATTGCATTACATTTTAGAACCTAATAAAAATTATATCCTAAGATTTTTTAATATATCGCCATCAAGTATGTAATGTAAGCTGGAAGTCCAAAACTACAAGAACATATCCAAAAGTTTAGTAAGAATATTCATTTTTTAAATGTATGGAAACAGTGTATATTTTTTTAAGTATAATTCCCTAATAAATAATGCACATTAAAAATACAGATCCAAATCGTTTTTTTTTTAAGTGTGTGAACAAACATGCATAATAATTGGATTTTAACAATAGAAATTAATAAAATAAAATCAAAAAACGTTGCATTATTATTCATCCATTCTTAATAAAATTTATAAAGTTCCATAATTCCGCTAGTTATTACAGTTGCAATTTAAGATATACTACTATAGCACCGTCTGTGTTTTCAAGTGGTAAGTAGTAGAATATACTCCATTAAGACAGAAAATGCATAACAAAATACAAATAAATTGGTGGAGTTAAAAATAACATTTTCAATTAAATAATTAAACGAGCTAAGACGTATATCTAAATTCTCACTATACTTAAAACTTGTATTACGATTGTTTCAACACGCAGTCTTTTTTGCAAATACGAAAACTATATTAAACTTTACAGTAAGAAAAGTAGCAGTTACTACCTAAAAGATCTAATAATACCATAAGTGAATTTCATTTTTTCAATCTCTAAATACGCAGTATAAATAAGTAAAGCAGTAAAAAAAACCAATTTGTTTACTACTCCTGTATATGGAATTTGTATTATACGCGATATTTTTGATATTACTGTTAGAATATATTTAATTAATAGATTTATTATAGCATTTTTTATTAATTATTTAATATGCTTCTTATCGATCTAGCTGATGACATTTAACTTTTTGATATAATGACACAGATCGACATGATTTTTGTAGCATTGATTAGAACGCTTTTTTCGCATTTCATTTAGAAAAACCATTTTCAAGAACCTGCTTCTGTTTTATATGATGGGGACATTGAAATTCTTTATGCCTGACTTTGGATTGGACAATGTAGAAATTATTACAAGACCATATAGAGAGGGTATTTCCACAGTAGTCTATGAACCTTTAAAAGCAGTTTTATTGTTTTCTATAGTTTAGTCTGTTTCTGTCTTGTTTACCGTACAAACAAATATTTAAGTAAATTTTTTATAAAATGATAAGTTCCAATCGTCGATTTTGTAAAATTTTGTAAAAAATCTAGCTAGTAATTTTTATTATATAGACATTATACTGTTATACTAGCTGCCCGGAGAGAGTTCATTCTGTCAAAAGTTAATAGTAAAAATTAAATAAGTTTTCCCAAGTGATTACGTTATTTATGTCTCAACAATAAACAACGATTAATTACAAAAATAAGTTTTCTATTTCGTAGACGGCAATACTTTATAAACTTGATGATATTCATTCTAATTCTTTATGGTATACAATATTTTTTGTTTGGTTACTTGGCACGTAAACAAATAAAGCTGATGATTTCCCAACGCGAGAGCAGGCAACATACAACTGTCTATGAGAGAAGCATGGGTTTTCAAGATTAACGCCGCAAATACTTAAAGACTGACCCTGTGATTTATTTATGGTCATTGCGAAAGCAAGCTCCACTGGAAATTGCCGTCGTTTAAATTCAAATGGTACGTCAGTTGGTATCATTGGGATGCGGGGTACCAACACTTCTTCTTCCTTATATTTTTCTTATAATGGAGGATTTTAAACATGCATCGAGTTCATCCGCTGGCGCTAACCGTGAAATCACTGGTAATGTTTGATGGAAATCTCCTTAATAAAATCATCGCTGCACCAAATCGGTTTTGATTGTTTCGCAGATCTTTCATAGTTCTGTCTAATGCCTCCAAAGACTTTTTATGTGCCATCGTGCATTCATCCCACACTATCAACTTACATTGGTGTAAAACCTTTGCCATTGCTAAGTTATTCAAAATGTTGCAGGTCGGAGTTTCATTGCAGTTCGACCGTCTGAAGCAAGTGCGAGTGCAATTTTATTTTGTGAGCAAATTGTTGCTAAAATCAATGAAATCAAAAAAGTCTTTCCTGTTCCACCTGGAACGTCCAAAAAGTAAATTCCTCCAGTTCCATCATTTTCAACTTTCATAAGTGAATTAAAGACATATTTTTGTTGTTGGTTCAACAGCGGAACATTTATTCTAACTGATTCCCTTAAAGTACCGAGATCATACCGTTTTTCATTTAGCAACTCTTGATTAAAAGCGTCTTGCATTGGGCGATTCGGCATAGCCATGCTTATTGAGATAATACTTTGTTTGACATCATCAAGCACATCTTCAATTAATATCAATGCCTCGTAAATGTCTTCTGTGTATTGTAAATGTTTATGCCCTGTTCTAGTGCGCATTTGATGCAAGATATCGTCACATATCATATTTGTATTTGATCCATAAATCAATTGGTTTTGACGGGAAACATGTCGATATAATTATAGAAAACAATGTTCGTATTTGCTGAGGTTTTGAAGAAATTTCAGCATCATTTAAGGTTTGATCCCAATGGGAATTATTTTCTAACAGTTGCAAACGCTGACAGGCTTCTCTGTAAGAGCCACACAACACCTTTACAGTTCGTAAATGTTGGAATGATGCTGGGCCCCGAACATTGACTATCAGTAATCAAGTATCAAATAGAAGCCCTCATTATGGCTTGGATGGACTATATAAATTCGACCAATGATATCAGTGAAATATACATTGCGGTAGACTGGAACTGGATTTCCTTGTTTCCGTCGTTAAAATTTTTTTGTATTTCAACATAATTTTGTATTTTAAGTATAATATTTTATCATTTCTGAATATAGCAGTGTTCGGGCAAAATCATCATTCTGACACATAAAAAAAACTGGTCAAGGTTGTAGATACTGGTTGAATAACTCGTTGTAGTACATTCTGTGCAGTAAAATATACTCTTTGGCTATTTTCTAAGTGGACTGCTAAGTGAACTACAGTGGGGTATCTTTCATGAATGGTAAAAGAAAAAATGCGCCAAATTGCTTCATTACTGCTAACATAACGGCCCATTTGGTATTGGTTAACTTCATTAATGGAATTCTCAGCACTAACTCCAATCACAGCCATATCACTTCCTTTTGTTACATATTTGCAAATATATTTTATAGATTTGGCGGAATGGCAAGATTCAACATTGATGTGCGCCTTGAAAGTCTTTGATAGGATTGGTGAATAAGGAACAATCCAACGATTATCAATTTCGATATTTCGTTGATTTATTTTTACAACTATTGATCTTCCATTATCTGCAATCGATTGGAGACGATATAGCGGATAGCCATCGTTCCCGGTAATTGTTTCTGCTACTAATTCCCGTGGATACCGTTTCGAACATTTACCATCTACCATATATGGTGAATTTGGATTGAGATATCCAGATGGGCCATGAATCATGTTTTTAATAACAACTTCATGCAAGCCTGGATCTACTTGTACATCAGGAATTTCAGCAGATATGATTTGATCAACTTCATTTGGCCTTATTTTCTCAATTAACCAAATCAAGATATGAGCATGAGGCAACCCACATTTCTGCCACTCCACAGAATACATCCAGCAGCGCGTCTCACCAAACACATTGTGTTTCACAACTAAATCCATTAAAGATTTCAACTTTAGTCGGAAGACTCGTGCAGTAATATCATGGCGATCAATCGGTGATTGGCCAGGCAATAACTCCTTTTTGATTTCTATCCATTTAGGATTGCATGTGAATGTGATAAATAAATCTGCGGTGCCATAATGACGAACATATGTCATGGCATCTTGAGAGTATGCATGCATGTGCCGAGGACTTCCAATATATGTTGCTGGAAGAATTGTCATCTGGCCGACATTGTTTGGATTTCCATCAGTAGTAATTGCATCTCGAAGGTGAATATACTCTTCAGAACGGAGTTTGGTCTGGTTCAATCTGATGAATGTCAATCTCTCTGTTTGTATTTTGACATACATATCAACAGCATATTGATGAAATAATCGCCGACATTTTAATATGTGATTGTCTTTATTTTCACGAACCATCAGGCGATAGGAGTAAAAATTCATTGAACTAACTTTTTTATTAGTTTTAGCTCCTGTAAATGAAATAATGTTTTGATGACAGTCATTCAACAATAACATAATTGTAAACAAAAATAATCCAATGACACACATTTATAATTACCTGTATTGGGATTTATCATCTTGATTGAGAAATGATAACCATCTTCACCTTTCCAAAATAATATTCGATATTGTAACGCGTCATATTAGCGATGTGTTTCATATACGGGCTTCCAGATTTTCTCCAACTATTGCAATGGCAACTTCATCAATTGTTGTTGTATTGAAACGCCTTGCATGTTGTCCTATAGGAGTGTTATCAGCTCTGATTACAATTTTATGAAGATCAGATGGCATATGATCCAATGCAATTTTAAACAATGTAATCAACTGATTATGTAATTACAAAACAAATTTTGTAATTCTTCAGTTCCAGTTCCTGAAACCAATGGATACAATGTCTCTGGTGGTGGAACCAATGACACTAATTTCACTTTTCCATTTGCGCAACACAATCTGTTTGCTTCATTTTTGTATTTCAATGCCTTACAATATGGACAAACTAAGTTCATAGGTCCAATAGCAAGGCATTCGTAGGAACAACGCATGTAGTCAATTGAAACATCGTAACTGAAAGCTGCTCGTGAAACATTGAAAGCGGTTCGAAGACGACGCGTTACACGTAACCTAATCCTTTCAATTTCAATTCGCTCTTCAAGATTGAAAGTTTGCTTGGTTTGTAGCATTTCGAGTTCTTCGACTCAAATTACTGCGCCCACGTTTTGGCGGCATGGATCTAAACGTAATCACACGGAACACACAATTGGTTTTCAAGAGAAGTGAAAATATAAAAAAAAAACCAAGAACCGCCACGCAGAGAAGAATTAATTTTAAATTACACTATCACTATAATATTATTATAATATACTATATTACAACATGACTATAATATTGTCTTTGATTATTTTTTTCACATGCATAAACTGATATTCATACAGTCTAATCACCTTGATTGTATACCATAAATAATTCAAAAGCCCATTTGTTTTGTTCAGATTGACGTTGCCAATTTACGTTAACTATTTGACGGCTAGTTTTTATGTGAAATGAAAAGTGTTGTTTTTACTATTATCCACGCATTTTTTTTTTATATTAAAACTTTCCATGTGCCTTAAGGAACATACGAAACAAAAATTAGCCGAACTAGTCGAGCCGTTCTCGAGTTTTGCGCTTAGCAGCATTAATTTATATTTATATAGATTAGTGTAGTGGATGGATGCATCGCAAAAAAATTCTATGCCGCTTGCTGTTCCTATAGTGTGGAGAGAACCTACTGACCATGTAAATGATTGCTACTTTTGTATCACTAAAACAGAAGAGATTTCAAAAAAGCAAAGAGGCAAAATTCAGTATGCAAATTTGTCTTCTGTACTTAGGTTACTTCCTCATAGCCAGGAATTACCGATACCAATTGCGCCTTTAAACATGGACAACATGTTTCCTGGCGATTCTAATTCTTCATCAAAATTTTTAACAACTAACAGTGAACCTCACTTAATAACTCAGAATGAATTAAATGATTTGGTACGTGACCTGGGATTGTTAAAAAAAAAGGTTTTTGAATGAGTTTAATATGGATTCATTGAAATACAGTCTAAAAGAAGTCTCGCTTGATAATGGAAACTAAAACCCATCTATTTCCTTAGCTTATTCAGCGATAATGAAAGAAACGCATGACTTAGCAACCATACTAAATCGCGTTAAATATAAACAGTGTCAATAGAATATTTGTGAGGATTTAAAAGTGATAGGTATATTGCCAGGAGTTCAAGGGGATTTTACAAAGCTGTGTTATTGTTACCTTTTGTGTCTATGGGACAATAGACCAACAAATGAACATTATTGTGAAAAAGATTGGCCTCATAGAACTTATTTTAAACCTGGTATTTCATACATAAACATAAAATATGCCCCCCTTGTTAACCCAAAAAAGGTGCTTCTTCCTCCTCTCCATATTAAGCTTGGACTAATAAAATATGTTGTCAAAGCCATGGACAAAGAAGGTAATGGTTTCAAGTACCTAACTGAAATATTTCCCCAATCAAGTAATGCAAAACCAAAAGAAGGCATATTTATTGAACCTCAAATAAGGAAGCTTCTAAGTGATGTACTTTTTCAAGAAAAATTAAATGAAGAGGAATTGGCAACTTGGAAGTATTTTGTAAGTGTAGCGAAAGGATTTTTGGGCAACCAGAAAGATGAAAACTAAAAAAACCTCATGGATGAACTTTTGAAAGCCTTTAAAATACTAGGGTATCGCATGTCCTTAAAAATGCATTTTTTACACTTCTATTCGGATTTGTGTCGGAAAATTTGGGTGCAGTAACCGACAAACAAAGAGAAAGGTTTCACCAGGACATCAGGACGATGGAAGCAAGATACCAGGGACACTGGAACCCATCTATGTTGGGCGACGACTGCTGGGTTTTAAAAAGAGATTATGCAAAAGAACACAAGAGGAAAAATATTTACATAATCCTCAGTAAGGTATTTACATAGATTTAACACGTTGTACATGTTTATAATAAATAATTATTAGATTGCAAAAATAGGTAGTCTTCTTGTTTTCCTACCACCGACTCCCTGAAAACAAAAAACTGCACGTGTTACAGTAATTGGCTTATCATTTTCGGATTTAGGACTATAAGATACTTCGTATACACCTATTTTCATCAATGTTGCATAAAAAAAGTTTAAATTTGTTGCCTTGTGTGACCTATTAACTTTTGGTAATTTAATAACCTGTGTTTAAGTGAATTAAATACCCCCCTTTTGTAAATAAGGATGACAAGATTTGTTATGTACAGTGGAGGTTGGTCCATAAAGGCACGTAGGCACGTGCCTTCCCTAAAAAATATAAAATTAAGTGGAAAAAATTATTTCAGATTTTATATTAATTTATTCTGTTTTGTCTATGATCATGTTTCTTGCGACTTCTAAAGTCTAACATCTATAATGTCATTCGCGGTAACGAAATAGGTCGTAGGTTGCTGAACCGCAACGATTAAAGAACACGTGCTTTGGGTACAGACAAGTTTGTGCCGCTATGTTTTCTTTACTCTCACGTGCGAAAAACCAAGATAACAATGCATCGTTTCGCTAGTACCCCCGAGATTAAACGCATTTATAACGTCATATCTTGACCGCTGTCCCATTCTCAATAGTCAGGTGTTTTTCGCCATCCCGCTTTTCGACTTTTCGAGTGGTTGAAAAAAGTTATGTTCGTAGTAGTTCGATCATTAGTTCGTAGTAGTTCGATCAAGTATCGCCTATCCCAGTTAAATTATCTATTGAATATTGATACTCCTTTAGCAGAATCTAAAAAATATTTATTAGGAATTTAGATATTGAAGGAGTGTTGCACATTCGACTGTGTAAGTTATCAATTTTAAATGTGTTGCTAGTAGAACGTATTTCTTAAAATTTGACACTTTTATTTGATAACTAACTAACTTAACTTTAAATAAAACTAACAATTTTAGAAAAATAATATGATTGTTTATTTTATCAAGTAGAGATATGGTAGTTAAGTTTTAAAAATAATATTCTCTAAGTGTCCCCGTCGGCTCTTTCTACAGATGGCCATTTTTTGCGTAAAACGAAAAAAAAAATTCTCTCGCTGTATGTTACGTGGTATCATCTTGTTTAAAGAACATACACTTAAGGTGCATATTATCCAATTGGGGTCATAAAAGGTATCATAAAACATATTGCGCTAGCGTTTGCCATTAACATTTACCATTTCATGGTCATTTTCATAAACAAAAAACACTATAAACCCCCAGCTCGAAGTGCACGCAATGCTTAGACTCAAAAAATATATATTGGTTCTTCTGCAATTACTTGAGGATTTTCACGACGATGACGTGCGTGGTCTGGGAGTAATTAAATTGTCTAGTCTCTAGGTGACATATAAATGCGAGATATAAAATTTCTAGGTTAAATCCTTGAAAAACGGCGCTAAATTTGAATCCCGAATTACCTATTGGCACACTCTTTAGCTTCTACGAAAACGTTCTTTACCAAGTATTGTCAAATGTTTTGTTCAGATCCAAAAAGGGGGCGAGTATTTTAAACTTTTGATTATAGTTGCCATCTTTTGTTTGTTTTATTTATCTATCCGCATTTTTAGTCCCTTATTTAGCTAGTCATTGTTAGTTATCTTTAGTTCCAGGTTTTTTTTAATGATTATATCAAGGATACTATTATATTTCATAGTTATACGAAAACTGTTATACCATTGTAGAGCGAAAATATAGTTTTTAAATATATAAATTTAATAGTTTTTAAATGAAAAAATCTTTTTAATCGATTACTCGATTTATTTTTCAACGTTATCGACTTTTCTTGCGAGTAGGATTACACCATCCGGCATTTCTCGCAAACAAGCTCTCACGTTCGACGGTGTTGCCAATCGTTTTATGGAGGCCATGATAATTTTAGTCTTCCTGTTTCCTTCGCTGTGACGGTATCAGACAAGTCCAGTGCCACACTATTGAGCCACACTACAACGTGCATTATGTCAAAGGGTACCCCCCTTTATTTTCTTATTATTTAATTTTTGACTTTATTCTTAAGAGTCTTATCACAGCTGCATCGCTAAAGATCCATTTCTACAGCCCTTAATTTCTGTACACTTTTGTCAGACAGTTCCCATACCTCTGCTCCATATAATGCCATACAGGTTCATGAACGTTTTAGTTTCGATGTATACCTAACTGTTGAAAAATTTATTTGAAACTGAAAAATTTGATGAATATCGAGCCGTCTTTCCAAATGAATACATTAAACCGGTGTGTAATCTGTTTGCAAACGTAAATTACTTAAAATTAAAAAATGAACTCTCGGTGGGAATGAAACACAGTGGGACTGTGCCGCTGTTACAAATAGTTATCCGACACTATTTAACATAAACATTTAGTGAATGTGTGGAATTGATGACTGTTTTGTGTACCGTCCCTATGACGGCTGTGGAAAGCGAAAGATGTTCAAACATCTCTCAAACGAATCAAAACATTTCTAAGAAACACTATAGACCAGGAACGGATGTGCGCATTAGCAATGCTATCTATTGAAAAATAAACTTGAAGTCGTAAAGTCAATTTCAAATCAAGTTTTGATCAAGTCATCGGCCACTTTGCTGCTAAAAATTTAGGAGGATGGACTTCAACTACAAACAGATTCAATTGTCATGGTCCTATGGTGACACTTTTGTCAGACACTTCCCATCCCTCTGCTCTTTTTTTTCTGCGAAAACAGAAACAAAGTATTAAGTTGAAGATCTCCAAAAAGCTATTAAGGATATCAATACTAAAAAATGAGTCTTGGCAAAGCAGCAGAGGCTTATTAAGTCCCAAAAATTACAATTTTTGACTATTTGAAGATAACTATTATAAAATAACCCAGAACTGGTAGAAAACCAAGCACAAGAATTAAAACTCGAGCGCTATATTATAAAATACAGTAAACTGTTTTATGGATTATCGTAAAAAGTTCCTCAAATAGCTTTCCAATTTGTACAGCTGTAACCTTCCTCATAATTTTGACCGAGTAAAACAGCCAGCCCAAATATAGTGGTATTATAATTTTATGAAAAGACATTCCATAATGAATCGTATGTTGAATCGTATTAATGATTTTAATGAAGCCGACGGTAAAATATTCTATATTAATTTGAAGGCCATACAAAATAAATATCATATTCAACCTGATAAACTATTTAACGTTGATAAGACAGATATATCAACTGTTCAAAGAAATTCGAAAATATTGGCAGTAGAATCTGAAAAATAAGTGGGCAAGTTAACAAGTGCCGAAATAGGGTCTACAACTACAGTTATTTGTGCATTTAGTGCAGCTGACCAATATAGTCCTCCATTTTTTATATTTAAAAGAAAGCAGATGACTGCCCTGTTACTAAAAGGCAGTAACCCTAACATGCTTGCATCTGTGTCAGACTATGGATGGATAAATGAAAGCACCACTTCATTTCTTTTGGAAAAACTTAAAAAAAAAATCCAATACTGCTAATTTTAGACAATCATGAGAATTATGTCAGTTTTGGTGTATACATACTCTGCAGAAACTATGGAATCATTGTATTGACCCTGCCACCACATACCTCACATAAACTCCAACCTTTTGATTTGACATTTTTTTGACCTCTCAAGAGTGCATACAAGCAAAATGAGATACTTATATGTCAGATCGATTTGGAAAGCCCATCACACAATAAGAGATAGTTGAATTATTTACAAATGCTTTTAACCGGTGCATTAACCTTGAAAAGGCAGCAAATGACTTTAGATCTGCAGGAATATATCCCTTGCGCCCAATTGAAATTGATACGATTCAACCATACATTTCCCAGAATACTATATTAAAGGTAACAAGAAATCAAACACAAAACAGTGAGACCAATATGCAACCTTCAAAAAACAAGTATCCAATGTCAACACTGTCGTGGTAACTATTGACCAACAAACTCCCGATGGTCACAATTCTGTTTGATAAGATTGTGGCGATCAAGCTGCTGAAAAAACCTCTGATATAAGTTGCAGCTGCACAAGTTTGCGATGTTCAAGCTTTCGATGCCCAAGCTTCTGATATACGTGCTGTCCATTTCCAATCAAGTTACACACAACCGCTTAATACTTCTGCTTCTCCTTCCATGGTAGAAAATTCTGGTTTGACAATTGAGTTGTAACTGAAAAGTTGAGCCCAATGTCAGCTTCTCTATTCGAAATAGTTGAATTGCCTTTTATTCCTCCCAAAACATCTAAGCGCAACATTAGAAAGAAAAAATCGATTATTTTAACCTGCATACCTGTAAAAGCAAGTAAAATAAGCAAAAGAAGGAGATACCAAAAGAAAAACTGAAAAAGTACCAAGGAAACAAACTGAAACGTGATGATATTAAATCTAAAAACAATGAAACTAGAAAAACACTGAAAAATTTCATGAATATTAAAGACTTTAAAAATTGTGGCCAAGACAAGAAATAAGGAAAGCACAAAAATTATTACTAGTATTGTATTTTTTGTGATGAAAAATATAACAGCAAAAATTTATTAAAAAATTCGAAATATTAATTTATGAACTAATCAGATAGATAATTAAACTTAATTAAGAAGCAATAAAAGGAACTCTATCTTATTTAAGTTTTCCCTTAGGTATTTGTGTTTCCCCCACTTTCCTCTGTTCAGAAATGTTTATAATGCTGTGAGATACGATCTGTAATTCGATTCTTGAGTGCAAGAAACTTGGCAGCAGCGGAAATTCACCGTCAGATTTGTGTGGTTTACTGTAATAATGCTACGAGTGACAGTAAAGTTCAAAATTTGGTGAGAATGTTCAAAGACGAGCGGGTTAATGTGCATGATGAGCCACGCCCTGGCTGACCTGAATTTCTGAAGATTTGGTTCGTGATGTGGACAACAAAATTTGAGAGAACCGATGATTCACGATTTCAAAGTTATCAAATCAATTTCCACAGATTTCAAGGTCAGCTTTATACACCATTGTTTCGGAGAAACTGAATTATCGAAAATTGACTCACTGCTTTCTGACGATCCTAAAACAAAGAGATTGGGCTGTGCTTTATCGTCTTTCACTCGATGCAATCAGGAAGGAGATGAATTGTTACTCGAAATTCCTACAAGAGATAAGATTTGGGTGTCTCACATGACTCCTTAGTTCATGCAACAGTCAATGAATTGACGATACACATCATCGCCAACCAAAATGAAAGCCAAACAGACCTGCCTTTTGGGACAGGAAAGGGATTCTGCTAGTTTATTTTATGCCAAGAGGCATAACAATTAATTCTGATGCGTATTGAGTTACCTTGAGAAAACTCCGGCGTGTCATACAAAACAAGCAGCGGGGCCTACTGTTTTCTGATGTGATGTTGCTGCATGACAATGCAGGGCCACATGTTTCTACACAAACACAAGGTCCAATCAGGTCTTTTGGATGTGAAGAACAGGATCTTCCACCTTACAGTCCAGAATTACACCCAGTGATTTTCACTTGTTTATTATTCATGTATTATTCGAGACTAATTTGTTTTTTTTCATGTCTTGATAAATCCACTAATAACTTTAAAAGATAAATATATTTTTACAGTTATATAATGCCACCACGACCCAATGATGCTGTAACAGCTCTCCAATCAAAACATCAACATCATGTTAATCAAGATGGTACTCTCTCCCGTCCGAAGCCTAATGACAATTATCAATACAAACTTGAGATTGTCTGGTCAAATGTAATAATATATGTGATACTCCATGTAACAACTCTGGTTGGGATATACTACATGTTTTTTGGTCATACAAAATGGCAGACGCTCCTATTTAGTAAGAATTTACTAGCATAATTCATAAATATATTTCCTAATATACATAAACGGTGTGAAAGTCATATACATTTTAAGGATCTCTCGGAGGTATAATCGGAGACAAAAGTACTGCAAATAAATCTTAATAAAACTGTGCAAAATGAGTTCCAAACAGTTTAAGTTACGTAATCTGAAAGTATAAAACGCTTGATAGCTTTTCTTTGTATATTTGTAACGTTTTTAACTTATTTTGTTAGTAAATAGAGTAGAGTAGGGTAAAAGTTCGTGTGGGGCAAAAGTCCTATCTATAAATTTTATTCAAGAACAGCAAAATCTGGCAACTTGTACACTAATCTTTATTAGTTTTCCATGTTTTTAAGTCTCTAAAAAATTTAAACGATATCGTGTTAAGATTTGTAAAAAATATGAGGTAAATTGTATTTTGGATATCTATATTATCTTATATTCACATTTTAATATTTAAGATTTTTTATGAAATCGATAATTCTAATTCTAAAACAAAATATGGACAACTTTTAGGTTATGTTTTAAGAATTTATAATACATATGGTAGTCTCTACCGTATGGCTGCACTTAAAAATAGAAAGTATTTTTTAGTTTCCGCGACATATGGGGCAGTAGTTCGCAGTTTTTCTTATGAGGTTTATTTGTTTAGGTCTTATAAAAAAAACAAATAGATAACATGTACGGAAGAAATATTACAAACAGCTGAACAAAGAATGAATGAAGGTATTTCCAAAAAAACCGTCGCAAAAGAACTTACAATACCCCATCTACTCTACGAAAGAAATTAAAATCGGGGCATGGTATTGATAGCTTGTGAAGATATCGAAGTGTTTTGTCAGAGGAAATAGAACGTGAACTTGTAGAACACTGCCAAAATATGGATAACCGGTTTTATGGTATCACGTTTAAAGCTTTAAAAAAAAATCACGTATGAACATGCAATTTTAGGCAACATAAAAAATCAATTTAATTCAAACTCAAAACTAGCTGGCAAAGATTCATTGCGGACTCCTCACGACAGTAGTTTAGCAAGAATGATGAGGTTTAACAAATTTTAAGTTAATTTGTTTTTTGAAAATCTATCAGAATTATTCAAAAAACTTAATTTTCCACCAAGTGTTATCCACAATATGGATGAGAGTGGTATTTCAACCGTTCCTAATAAAATACTAAAAAACATTATTAGCACGAAAGGCAAGACATTTATGTGGAAAATATCTTCAGGTGAGCGTGGAGAATTAGTCACTATTATTTGCGCTATGAGTGCGGCGGGAAATTTTCTTCCTCCCGTAATAATATTTCCTCGAAAGAGAATCAAAAACGAGCTGATGGATGAGGCTCTACGAGAATCTGTAGCAATGTGTTCGGACTTTGGATACATAAATAACAACTTATTTATAGATTGGATTAAACCTTTTCGCTCCAAGGTTAGACCAGGTAAAGAACATCCTGTTCTTCTCATACTCAACAACCATTCTTCCCATGAGAGTTTAGAAGCTATATATCATTATAGATACAACTTTATTTATCTATTGACGATACCACCCCACAGCAGTCATAGAATCCAGCCTTTGGATCGCTGTTATTTTATAGCATTAAAAACATTATATGCAGACGAATGCGATATATGATTGACAACAAATAGATAGAAATATTTCTCACTTTCAGGTTGGCTAATTATTACTTAAAACTTATGAACGTTGCTCAACTATGGAAGGGGAGTAAAAGGTTTTGAAGTTTGTTGAATATATCCAATAAAAAAACATGTGTTCTCAGAAGAGGATTTTCTCCCGTCAAAGGTCAGAGATAAGAATGGAAAAGCAATATGCAGAGACAACACTAGTGTCACCGAAGGATCTAATTCCGTTTCCAAAACGAAAAGATTAACAAAAAAGAAGAAAAGAAGGATATAAATTGCTAATACTTTCTAGCACTCCTAATAACTTTAAACTGGAAGATCTGGCTGAAGAGAAGCTGAGAAAGTCAACGCGTGCCAAAATAAAAAGAAAAATTAGAGAGAATGTTACGATATTTTTTTTCCTTTATTTGGGTTTTTCGCCACTATCTAAAACTCAAAAAATATCAAAAATACCTGTTCTTATGTAAAGAAAGAATCACTGGGTAAAAACAAAAAACCAAACGGAGCCAAATTTCTCAGTGATTCTTTTTTGTAATAAATTTACCTAACGAACAAAATTTTAAAGATATAAAAATGTTATAAAAAATTTTACGAACTTTTAACGTTAACGTTTCAGAGGGTCCTCTCCGAAATGTAATGTAATGTGATGAGTCAATGTAAGTATCGTTGACATACACAAAAAAATATATTTACTTTCACTCGTTACTTTATATAATACAAATTAATATAATTTATTTTTTAGTTTAGTTTTGAAAACGGTGGGAGAGGACCCTCCGAAACGTTAACGTTAAAAGTTTGTAAAATGTTTTATAACATTTTTATATCTTTAAAATTTTGTTCGTTAGGCAAATTTATTACAAAAAAGAATCACTGAGAAATTTGTCTCCGTTTGGTTTTTTGTTTTTACCCAGTGATTTTTACTTTACATAAGAACAGGTATTTTTGATATTTTTTGAGTTTTAAATAGTGGCGAAAACCCCAAATAAAGGAAAAAAAAATATATGAACACGCCACAATTATTCAGACATTACTTAGAATGCTACGAGTGAATCAAAAAAGAAGATTAACGTAAAGGAGAAACTATCTAATGATCTGTATCCAGGATGCTATGAACTCTATGAAGACCTATTGAAAAATGGATTCACTGTAAGATGTGCAAAAACTGGTGGCATGAAGAATGTATGCCGTATGACAAAATTGGGGATTTTCAATGCGATTTATGCATGTAAAGCGTGTGCGAATATTTGCATCACGTTTGCCGCATATGACTTTTGCTTCACGTATGTTGCATATGACTTTTGCTCCACATATAGGACAAAAGTCATATTTTGTATGTCATGATATTATATTAAGTTAGATTTAGTTAGATAAGTTTTTCTTGTTTGTCACGACAATGTGTTGTTTTGCGTAGTAGTTGGATGTAATGCTTGAGTTCTTTATATATTAAAATGATTTTTTTTCGGGTTTGTGGTTTTTATAATCATTTAACCCTTAAGTGCAGCATTTTGCCCCACTTTACCCATAAAATCATGTATAAAGTTACGATAATTTTAAATTGCAATTACTTTTGAACGGCTTAGTCTATCGATATGATATTTTCACAGTAATTTAAGGATTGAATAAAGAATATTCTATCAAATGTCTAAACGTTAATAATCATAATTTGGCATACCTCCGTTACATCCTTAAAGTTCAAAATATTTATCATTAATAATTATCAAAAAAAAAAAAAAAGAAGTTTCAATTAATATTTAAGAATTATTAAAAATTCCATATTCGCAGTTTTAAAGATTTTAATAAAAAATATTTTTGCCGAAAATTAAAATCAAGGCAAATTTATTACCAAAAATTAATTATTTTTTTCTTTTTATTAATTCAGTTGTAGATTATAGGTGAAATTTACTCTTTCTTTTTTAATTGTACATTATCTTCTAGCAATATTTTTATTAATTTTCTTTTTCTATGTTCTGTAAACCAAACATATTCACAAATTTGTGATTTTCCCAAAAACTTTTAGCTCGATAGAGTGCGTAACCGATTTTCCAACTTTTTATGCCTTCCAAAAAACATAACTTGTTAAACTTTGCAAAATAGTCCAATTTTTCAACGATGATCTCTTTATTTGATGTGAATTTCTTTTCACTAAGCCATTTCTTCATGTTTGGGAAGAGAAAGAACTCGAAAAGGATTAAGTCCGTAGAATAGGGTGAATGCGTCATTAATTCGTAGTGCAAATTGACCAATTTCGCTATTGCAACTCTTGAAAATTGATCTCGTGAAATTTGATCAATAATACAGCAAAAATACTCACCTGTTCTCACTTATTTCCCCTACCAAATGGTCAATGATGAAAATGCCTTACGAATACCAAAAAATAGTGGTCATTATCTTTCCGGCTAAGGAAAATGGACACTGTTCTTTCATTTCTCATGTATAATAAACCCAAGCACCATCAACAGACACGAGTGTCAAGTGGTTACTCGCTTTGCAGTTTTTGATCCGCACTGAGCAAACGCTACACCCATTGTGTTGATAGCTTTCTCATGCCCAAATGTTGAAATAGAATTTTCCATACGCGAGATATTTATTATCAGAATAATCACTCTTTTGCTCTGCAATATACCAACAATATCATGCATTTTGTTTACCATTTCCTCAGTATTCACCTTGACGGAGCATCTAGCGCGTTAGCACTGCGTGTCACTCGTGCAAGTTCAACAACATCGAACCTTAGTAAATCATCTATCAACCATCAAATGTGGGGAGCGAAGTCCCTATATTAGTTTTAAACTTTTAATTTTAATGTGTTCAATTAGCAAATTTCGCCTTTTAAAGGGTCTTTGAAATTGAAAGATTTTTTAAAATTCTTCAATAAAACACAGAATTTGCGTTGATTTCAAAAAACTGTATTTATTAATAATTAGCTCTACCAAGCGATGCGCTGCTGTGGCTCAATCTAGTTAAATAATTAAATCAAGTTGAAGTACGCAGGTATGCACTTCGAAAGCTATAAACGACGATATTCTGATTACCTGGTTGTACTGTTATACAGGATGTTTGGTGCATCGTTTGCTAAATTAAAATCACCGATAGGAGAATAAAGCATTATTGGCCTCACAGGTTTTTTGATGTTAATTATTTCATTCTTTATTTGAAAAATTCCAACAGTCACCATTGAAACTTGAATTAAAAAAAAATATTGGTATAGCCTCCAAATTATTTTTTTATTTTAATGTGCAATATTGTAGGGTTCTAGGGAAATCAAAATTAGACTCAAGCGACATTTACTTTTTTATAGACTAGTTTTTGGAAGAAGTAAAAATAAATTTAAGCTCGATTTTGAATTGCATACCAAAAAAAAACTAAAAGCGATCATGGTCTTCGAATTCTTAAAAACAAACTCTACATTATACTCTTTCTGAAGGTATTCATTCCATAAAAACGTTTTACTAACTTCACTAATTTGCTAACTTTGTGTATCGGGAAACATTAGGCTGATATGCGAACTTCAACTAAAACCACTAGGAAATCAGAAATATATATATATATATATATATATATATATATATATATATATATATATATATATATATATATAATTAATTTATTGTTTTTTTTTACAAGTATATTGATTCTTTAATATTACTCCTTTTTTTATATTTTCTGAATAAATTATAATAGTTAGAATTATTACAGGTTTTTTCAGTTAAAAAACAAATGTGTATAGTGACTGACATTTTTTTATTAATTAATTACAAAATTAATAACAGAATAATTTTAATACAATTTTTAATCATTCATTGGATATACGTGAGATGGCGCCACGGCTTGACACATTTATCATAATCGCTTGTAGGATTGGAATACCTTCTTATATATTGTCTTAGTTATTACCTGTCACAGCTGTGACATATATATATATATATATATATATATATATATATATATATATATATATATATATATATATATATATATATATATAGGTGCGTATTCGAATGCAACGTTATATCAAAATTTCAAAGCAAGCGGTGAAAAATTTTCGATATTTAAGATTTTGAACAAACGAACATTTGCATTTCAATGGTAAACAGTAGCCATTAACTTTCCGGCTATGGAAAATGGGCACTGTTCTTTCATTTCTCGTGAATATAATGAACTTATGAACTTATATAGATTCAAGCATAGTGTATGACATTTAAACACGAAAGCAGCTCCACAGACGTCGACTCTTTAGTCAAAATTTTGAAGGACATTTTGGCATAACCGAAGATCTATCTCACCAATGACTCGAATAATTTCATCCTTTAATACAGGAATTGATTGTGGATTTTTTTATAGACCGGGTTGTTCACGTAACCCCAAAGAAAATTATCTAACGGTGTCACATGACCTTGGTGGCCAATCACCGTTTCTTGCAATAACTCGTCCAGAATTATTTTCTCTCAAAAAATCAATTGTTTCATTAGCAGAGTGAGATGTAGCGCCATCCTGTGGTCACACCATCCTGTGGATATCTCACGATAACCAACAACATTCACAGTGACAGCTTTACTAGAAGCATTCTGAAAGAAATATGACCCAATTACAACTCCTGATCATAATAAACAGCAAACAGAGAATCCTTTAAGAATGTAAAGGTTTCTCATGAATCAATCGTAAATTTTATTTATTAACATAGACACCAATTTCAAAATGCACTTCATCTGAAAAAACGATTTTTTTAGAAAAATCATCTGTTTGTTCTTTGATCCAATTGACAAATATATGACGTGTTGAATGATTTGCCTTATATGCCTACAGACCTAAATCCTTTCGTAAAATAGGCCATGTTGTGGATTTATTGAGTTCAAATTTTTGTGAACGACTAATATAAAGTTCTGGGTCTTCAGCAATACTTTCACGTATCAAATCAATATGCTCTTGTGAACTGAAGATGCAGATGCAGACTATATATTGCTCTTCTTTTATTTTCCACCGAACCAGTTTCTTGAATTTTTTGAACAATTCGATTGACAGTGCTTTAAGATGGGCGATTGTGCAAACCTTAAATATCACGTAAGGTTCTAAAAACATTTTTCACTGAACGCCTATTTTTATAAAATAATTCGAGAATTTTAACACAGTGTTGTATAGTGTACGACTCCATTTTCATAAATGTCATACATTGCACTTCTAAAATGAGATTAGACCTAGGTAAATTCACAACACTGTGAATTATTCAAGACTATGTTTTACTAAACAGCTTAATTTGAAAGACCTGTTATATGATAGCAAATATATCGAAATCTCTTTTCGAAGACTGTCACATCATGAAGTTCATGGAACCTTAATAAAAAGGAAGGTGTTTTTCCAAAATTCGATCACCGTTGCGTCTGGACTGGCAGCTATCGAAAAATCGTCTGGCTTTTCACTCTATTTCCGTAAAAGTGTTTATTATATCTAATGGAAATGATATTTTTTTAAAATAAATAAATGCAGTTGCGGCTCGTGGGTTTTTAAAGTGGGAGAGCGTAGAAAAAAATAGTGCTGCTGAAGAATATTTTTGCTTTCCCCTTCCTCCTTTTTACTTTTCGTACTATTAAATCCCTATACAGGAGGTGAACCTCCTGTATATGGAATCCTGGAATTATAGATTCTTACTACTTACAAGGACATTGGAGTTGAGTTGTTGCATGTTGCGCAGATAAAGGAATGAATAAGTAGATACTTACCGTTTCTTGAAGAGTAAACCATTCAAACAGTTTATTGTAACTGCAAATCAATAGAGAAAATTGGAAAAAGTTCAAGAGAAGTTTGAAAAAAATATATCAAAGTTCAATATCATTTAGTTATCATTAGATATCATCAAATATCATTTAGTCTATCTTCCCTCATTCAATTTCTTAAATATGCTTTAATCGAGTTCAAAGTCAAAAAGTCAAACAAGTATTCGCGAGGCAAACGAAATACGCGACGCGAGACATATCAAATGCTCGGTACCCATCATATCAACGTTTAAAATTAATTACCGATACGCTCGGTCGCAGGGAATCTACGTCCAAATCGCATGTTTTAGAAAGCAGTTAAACCCCCGAATTCTGGCAACCAACAAAACATTTAACGCCAACGACGAGAGAACTTGACGTGGCGTACGGTCGCTCAAGGTAAACGTCCGACCAAGGATGTCAAAATTGTGGCGAGACGATGGAATTTTTTTCCGTATTATTTGGTGTGATGGGTCGACAGGCGTTCTTCAACATTTGGAGATTTTAATTTTTAATATCTTAAAATGAGTTAAAGGAAATAAATTGAACGAATATAAATTTTGGTGTTTTGCTCTGAAAAATTGTTTACTGTGATAAATGCTAAAGCCCAACGCCCACCCTCACGAGCCGCCACTGTAAAAATAAAAGGAAACACGTATCCCATCGTCATATTTTCATGTATTATTTTAAAACATGCAACAGAATTAAAATCAAATAATGTACTTAATCTTTCTTGCTGATTATTTCAAGAATGGCTAACCAGTTTCGATGGCTTATAAAATGATATGCAGCAAGCATAGGGTTATTTTTTTAGTGCGTTCGAAGTCTGAATTCAAATAAAACAACAACCAAATTAGATATCTTCAAACTATTTATTTTATGTCAAATAACATCCAATGACATTAATGTTTGAAAACAATTTCGGACAAATGTCCGCATTGGCTACTTCTGACAAAGTGCGTTCTGTCAATTCAATTACCGACCACTTTTTCAAGCAATTGGGGTCTTATGTCCGCAATTGTCCCACTTATTGTGGCTTTCAAAGCGTCAATAATTACTAGTTTATCAGCATTGACCATACATTTAACATAACCACAAAGAAAACAATCTAAAGGCGTTAAATCACGTGACTTTGGAGGCCAATTAACAGGTCCCTTCTTCGAAATAATTTTCTCACCGAATTGTTCCCTCAATAAATCGATTGTTGCGTTCACTGTATGGCTATATTTTGTGTTTTATACATTGTTGTTGCTGTAATGTTAGACGTTCCATGATAATTTGCCAGACTGTTAAGACACGAATTTACAGACTTGCGTGCAAACTCAGAGTTCGTTTGACAGCGACCCCTGTCGGAAGTTCGGACATACTAAAAAAATCACCCTTTATATTAAATCACAGTACAATAAAGCAGCAACTTAATTTTTAGATGTTGTTTATGCAATATTTTCAATAAATGGTGTCACAGCAGGGGCACACCGATTATGGACGCATCGAGCTTACAAGGCGAATTTATCTTTGAGAATATTTTTGATGATCGCTCAATCTGCTGCATTGCAAAATAATATTTACATATGGGTAAGTATACTGACATATTTTATTTTACATCCTTCTTTTAGCTTAAGGCTTCTTTTAGCTTACTATTCTTGCCAAAGGTTTCGTAATAGATATTTCGGTTAATAATGTCGATTTTTCTAAAAAATTACGTTACTGATACCTGTGTTGGTATAGACCAAAGGTTTCCAACTACGGCCCGCAGGCCAAATCCGACCCGTCAGTGTCATCAATCCGGCCCGCGACAGCTAATGGACTATTGTTGTTATTGTTGCTGTGATAAGTTGGATAAACAAACACAAAATGATAATAACTCGGTTTTATTTACTTGCTGGGTAAAGTTTAATGGCAAGTGTAATACGCAGAAAATTTAACTTAAGCATAATAACTAACAAATACTTGAAATTAATTTCACTAAATTATAAACTAGTGAACATTTCGCGGTATATGTATATATTTCGACGTTTGGAATGTATATATCCTGAATCATACATATGATTTTTATCCTGAAAATCCGTCAGGAACGGAAAAGCTAAATTAACCCGAATGAAACCGCGGGGTGTCCACTTGTAAAAAATACTAATGAGATTTATGTTATTGTAATATTCCACTAACAATAGTTTGTAATTATGGACCAATTTTACTTGTACCAATTATTAAAAGAGATTTAAGATGCTCATCGGTTAACTGAGGTCTGCAAACATTCTATGTGTACTTCATTTTGGAGAATGTTTTCTCACACAGTTAGTAGTACAAAAAACAGAAAACTACCCACGAGCAAATTTATGCAAATTATCAAATTGTACCAGTGAAAAACTGTCATAAAATTCCAACAAAGATGAGTTTTGATATTTGTTCTTAATTATATCACTGTACCATAAATCAATAATTTCCATTTGAAGTTCCGGGGCTAGGTCTTCAATGTCAGTATCAAAAAAATTTTGAAAAATCCTAATTTCATTCGCA
Organism: Cosmopolites sordidus; assembly: GCA_031761425.1. NCBI lineage: Eukaryota > Metazoa > Arthropoda > Insecta > Coleoptera > Curculionidae > Cosmopolites > Cosmopolites sordidus. The sequence goes on along the minus strand of JARFXV010001071.1, from coordinate 474,786 downwards.
ATGACATCAAAGTCTGAGAAACAAATATCAAAATTTATCTTGAAAGCACTCAAAGATTACAAAATAATGGGAAACTTTGTCTCAGTAGTGTGGCTGAATATTTCACATGTTTAAAATGTGTGAAACATTTTTTACGTAATTGTGATTGAAATAGTATTATTTTCTGCCAGGATGATTTGTTATTAGTGTATAAATCAGAGAGAAGCGGGTTTTCAACTTGCAATCCCAAATTCAGTTCGTTCATACGTTTTGTCAAATCGGCATAGAATGCTAACTATCACAGCCATTCGCTATTTTGTAATTCGGTAAGTGGGCGATACTTTTCACTCAAAAAAATGTCGATCTCTGCTCGAAGTTCAAAAAAGCGCTAAAGGACTTTTCCGCAACTAACCCAAAGTACAGCAGAATGATATGGTAAGTCATTTTCTCCAATCTCTTCAATAAACTCGCGAAACTGTCGGTGATGCAACCCAATGGATCTGATGAAATGAACAACTGACTGGTTTTAGAACTTCAGACATATCTAAACATTTTTCGCACAAGAACTTATAATAGTAACAATCAGTTGTAATAGATTTCAAGTTCAATCGAAGGTTTCTCTTATTAATGGCAATTTCTTTAACTCAACTCAACTCCAAGGCAACTCCTTTAAAAATATCTTCCCCCATAGTCGTGCCGTGAATACTATCAATATCAAGAAGATCTTCATACACTTTATAGCTTTTATCTACTTCTCACACATCCGTTGAGTCATCCAAGGCCAGAGAAAGCCACTCAAGATGTCCATTTTTGTCAGAAAGTTGAGTGCCGCAGTTTGCTGACCAACTGATAGTTTTAAATACATTTAACTTTTCGGGGCACATTTCTTCGGTTACTGCAATTACGAATTATTTGGCCATTTCTCCTTCGGTAAATGGTTTTCCACGTTTTGAGATTTCAAGAGCCACACGAAAGTTGGCACGAGTTCAGCCTCTTATTTAGAATTGACTTTCTTAAACAAAGATTGCTAAGATTTCAATCTGTGCTTCAAAGCTGCAAATTTTTCTGCCCACAAATTTCCTATATATTTTGAGTAAGCCACCAGAGAAAGCCACTCAAGATGTCCATTTTTGTCAGAAAGTTGAATGCTGCAGTTTGCTAACCAAGTGATAGTTTTAAATACAGGTACCTTTTCGGGGCATATTTCTTCGGTTACTGCAATTACGCATTATTTGGCCATTTCTCCTTCGGTGAATGGTTTTGCACGTTTTGCGATTTCAAGAGCCACACGTAAGCTGGCACGAATTGCAGCCTCTTGTTTAGAATTGACTTTCGCAAACAAAGATTGCTGCGATTTCAATCTGCGCTTCAAAGCTGCAAATTTTTCTGTCCACAAACTTCCTATATATTTTGAGTAATATTGAAAATGTTTCGTTTTATTATGAGGTTTAATGTTATATTCTTTAAAAACGGTTATGGTTTAATTGCAAATCAAACATAGCGTCTTGTTGCTGGGCTCAATCACGAAATATTAAAAGTTCCACTGATCTTTGAATGTTCTGCATTGACTGTCTATTTTCCGCTTCTTTTCTATACTAGTAAAGCACTCACAAAACAACTAGTCAAATAAAAATACTGTTGAGTATGGGCGTTGGTCGGTCCGAAGATGTCTTTTAAACGGGGTTACGCACTACTTTATTATACAACAGACAGTTTCGCTTCCTTCGCCTTCCCTAGGCAGACTCACTCGCGGTCATCAATTACTGCCATCTGGAAGTTAGTGGAATACAGCAGAACTTTCTCGAACCAACGAGGTTATTCACGAATGTTTAATTGTTACTGCGCTTTCGAAAGTACTACTAGCACCATCTGTTAACGATAGAGGATACTACCGCTACCTATTTCCGCTTTTGACCACCAGATTTCGTCAAGTGTCACGGTCATAATAATACATAATACAATAATGAACGTTGTATTACCCTCTCGCAAACCCTAGGACTCGGTGAAGCATAATAGAGCAAGATATCGTCGGCATATAGTCTTAAAGAAGTCTGCGGAGGAATATCTTGGCATATGTTGTTAATTGCTATGTTGAATAAAATTGGACTCAGAACAGAGCCTTGAGGAAGCCGATTATCAAGGGAACGAAAATCCGATAGAGTTCCATTAATACGTACTCGAAGAGTCCTCTCTGAAAGGAAGTTTTTGATATATGAGAAGAGTGAACTTCTAATACCCCATGTATGTAAAGTGGAAAGAATGTTGTGTCTCCATACCGTGTCATAGGCATTTTTAAGGTCTAAGGAGGCAGCAACCAGGTGATAACCTTTCGAAAAAGCTGCCCAGATGTCATTTTCAAAACCGATAAGATGATCCTGGGTAGATCTGTATGGTCTAAAACCTAATTGGTTAGAATGTAAAAGTGCATTGGACTCAAGAAACCAGGAAAGGCGGGAGTGGACCATACGTTCAAGAGTTTTGCCAAGGTGACTGGTAAGGGCTATGGGACGGTAACTAGATGGAGAGGATCTGGGTTTGTTTGGTTTATATAGGGGTATAAGGACCGAGCTTTTCCATGCAGTAGGATAAAGGCCAGAGGACCAAATGTCGTTAAAAATTTTTAGTAAATGCGACATAGCGTGAGGGGGGAGGTTAGTGATAAAGGGAACGAGAATATTGTCAAAACCTGGAGAGGTATTCTTGCTTTTAGATAGGACCCGTGTCAGTTCATGTCAAGTCATTCAGTGTGAAAGGCGTGTTAATTGGGGATTGTTGGGGTTCATATGGGTTTAGAGGGTGCTCAATGTGAGTTCTACTAGTAAGGAAATGGGGATCAAGATTCTGGTCGCTTGAGATGTGAGAGAAATGTTCGGCAAAGCAATTTGCCACTTCTAAGCGGTCTGTGATCCATGAGTCATTTACAAGAATACCATTTATATAGCCGCACGGTTTAGCCCTGAGGCGTTGGATTTTGTTCCAAAAATCTTGGGAGGATGAATTATGTTGAAGGGAAAGAATGATTGAGGACCAGGAGCGACGCTTTGCCGCCAGAATAGTTCTTTTGGTCATTGCTCTCTGCTTCTTAAAATTGATAAGATTGTCTTGGGATGGATGGTGTTTAAATCTATTAAGAGCAGTTTTGCGTGCCTTTATTGCAGCATGGCATTCAGCGCTCCACCAGGGAACTGGCGGACGTGGGGGGTTGATAGTGATGCGTGGAATTGCAATGTGTGCTGATGAAAAAATTGCCGAGGTGAATCTATCAATATTGCCATCCACATCACCGTTAATGAATTGCGGTAAGGAAAAAGAAGCGCGGTAGAGGTTCCAGTCAGCCTTAGCCATCCTAAAAATGGTCTTGAGGTGGAAAGTTAAGGGATCTTGACTGGAAGTGAGTAGGATAGGGAAGTTTTCGCTACCATGTAAGTCCTCTAAGGGACTCCACATTAATGAGGTGATAATAGACGGTGAGCAAAGGGTTAGGTCAATGGATGAAAAATTACCCGAGTGAATACTGAGATGGGTGGGGGACAGGGAATTAAAAAGGGATATGTTACACTGTGCCATTATGGATTGAATCATGGAGCCTCTGCGGTCAATATGGGAGGAGCCCCAAATAGGATTATGGGCATTAAAATGGCCACATAGAATAAATGGGGGTGGGAGTTGTGTAATAAGGTCCGTTAGTTCATCATGTGAAACAGGGGTAGATGGTGGGAGGTAAATATTACATAGTGTGACTTCACAGTCAAGATGTGTTCTAATAGCAATTGACTCCAGATTGGTGATGAGGGTTACAGGGGTGATGTCATAGGAGGTATGGGAAAGGATGGCCACGCCTCCAGAGGCACGATCCATATGAATGCGATCTTTTCTGGAGATATTATATTTACTAAAGCAAATTAAGGAATTGGGTTTGAGGTTTGTTTCTTGGATTAAAATAATGAAAGGCTGAAATTTACCTATAAGTACTTTTAATTCTTCCTTTCGTTGTATCAGACCATTGAGGTTCCACTGGATTATTGGATTGAAGATGACTTGATATGGGAGTGACTTGGACTGCGATGGGAATGGCTCTTGGAAGACGAGGAAGAAGATTTTGAAAGTGTAGAGGAGCTTCTGCACGGGGGTTTTTGGGATTTGCTTCGCTCTGGTTGGATTTTGGAGCGAGTGGGTTCAAGCGTAGAAGGGTTTAGATCTGTATCCATTTTACACTTACCTGGGGTAGGGTTTGTTGAGTGAGAGGGGAGTGTAAGCAATACCTCGCTAGGGGGTGTTGTTTTTTTATTTGTTGAGGAGGAGGAACGGTGATGGAATTTTGATGGAGATGAAGGTGTAGTTAAGGGAGCAGGGGGAGTGGGGGAGATTGGAGGAGAAGGGGAAGGGAGTGGAAGGGATTTTTCACAAGGTTGGATAGAGTCGGAGGTTGATTTTAAGTGAGTAAAATCTAAACTGCATTGGGTTGCACGAGATACTGTAACTTTGGGTTTTGATGCTATTTGCGCATAACTCAAGGTAGGAGTAGATTTCCTAACCTTATCTCTGGCTTCAAAATACGAAACTTTTTCTAGTGTTCTAATTTTTGTATGCCTATTTCTATCTTAAACTGAGCGCAACCTTTAAATCGTGGTGAGTGTGCTTCTGAGCAGTTTACACAATGAGATGGGGTTGTACAGGAATTTAATTCATGAGCAGCGTGGCCACAGGAGGGACACAAAGCAGAAAATTGGCAGTTAGTAGAGATATGTCCAAAGCGTTAGCATTTAAAACATCTCATTGGATTAGGTATATATGGACGAACATGCAGTGACAGATATCCAGCCTTGATTTCTTCTGGTAGGGAGTGAAGTTTAAAAGTTAATATTAAATTGGTAGAAGGGGATATTACTCCATCTTTTCTTTGCATCATCCTTTTGACCCCAATAACACCCTGATCTTTCAATCCTTCTAAGATTTCATCTTCTGAGCATTGGAGTAAGTCTCTAGAAGAGATAACCGCCTTACAAACGTTTAAGGAGACATGAGGGGTTACAGTAACTTCCATACCACAAAAAACTTTTAAGTTGTTGCACTTTTGGGAGGCAGATATAGAATCGACTGCTATCAATAGTGATCCATCTTTAAGTTTCTTTACTGATTTAGCTGTTTCAAAACTATTCGAAATGGCCCTCTGAATTGCAAATGGAGAAGTCGCACCAAAACCTGACTCAGACTTGAAAACAAAAAATTTATCAAACGATCTACGTACTGGGGTAATGAGTGGTGATACCACCCGGGGTCGTTTAGACCCAGGAAAGGAGGGAAAAGAAGTAAAATTTGAATTAGACATTAAAGTCCCACGAGTCGGGATGAAAAAATGACCACCGAGGCCGTGCACCTTACCTCGGCTACCCTACGTACTCCAAAGGGACGGGAGGTACTTTGGAGGCCCCGTTCACGACAGCTGATACCCTCAGCTGCCATTCAGCCCTAACCACAGATCGCCCTATAGTATGGCTTAAGGGATAGAGTTACATAGATAGACGTCACAGGACAAACACAAACATGACTGGGGTACCTCGGGTTCGTCACTACCCGTGTCTGAGAGAGAGACCCCCTCAGACCCCCTGAGGGGATATAGCAGATAATGTCTTTTAAAAATTTAATTTAAATCTCATTCACAATGCTTCATTTATCCATAAAAAGTTTTTTGAAATCAACGCAAAATGTGTGTTTTATTCAAAAATTAAAAAAAAAACACAATTTGAAAAACTCTGTATAACTTAAGAATAGACGAATTTTCGAGTTAAGTATGATTGCAAAAGACGCAAACATATTAATTAATTTTAAATTCAGATAAGAAACTCTTTCTAAGGCTGCTAATATTAATAAATGGATTTATATACGATTATATTGTAGTCCCGGGATCACAGAGTTCATCACAAGTTCACAGACACTGATGCAGATCCACATAATTCAAAAAGAGGTTTCTTCTTTTGTCATGCTGGTTGGTTATTATGCAAAAAGCATAGAGATGTAATGGAAAAAGGTAAAACAATTGATATGAATGATATTCTGGCAGATCCAGTAGTTCAGTTTCAAATGAAGTAAATATTGGAATACCCTGTTATTAGAAAAACATTTAATGAATAACATTGTATAGATATTACGTGCCTCTAATTCTGGTTACAACATTCATCTTACCAACTTGGATTCCATGTTACTTTTGGGGTGAAACACTCAAGATTTCGCTCATTGAAACCGTTACAAGATATGTTCTGAGTTTAAATGGAACGTGGTGTATAAACAGCGTTACACACATGTTTGGAACAAAACCCTACGATAAGTAAGTAATCAATTTGTTTTTTCATATTCAGAAACAATCTTAACAGTAATGAAATACTACCACCAATTAATTGAATTAAATAGTTTTTAATTATTAAAAACAAAATGTAAACTTATGAAAATTTAATTGTAACTGGGTAAAATTCAAAAATGAGCTAAACGAAAGTCCGTAATATTCATTTTAATCTTTGATTAATCTAGAAGTTATTATGGCTCAAAAACTATTCAACAATTAATTCTCGAATTTTATATACAACACACCCCTAACAATTGTGGCTTTAACTAAGTATTTAAAAATGTCTAAGAAATACAAAATACGTTAAGTAAGAGGAACTAGATATCAAAATATGTATAGGCAGTTTTTGGAAGGCTTATTCTGACAAGATGACATAATTTTATTCAAATATACCAAATGCGTCTCGGAAAGCAGGACTTTTTCAAAAAAACCACAAATACAAAAACTAGTTTTATTCAAAATAGTCTACTTGCGCGTCAACACAACGTTTTGCACGGTCAATTAAGATGACGAATGAATTTTTGAGCTCGGCCAAAGATGTGTCCTTCAGGATAGCAGTCGACGCCTTTTGAATGGCTTCATTGTCAACATAACGCTGTCTTTTTATCTGCAAATGAAGTTTTTCGAAGAGATAGAAGTCGCCAGGAACCAAATCAGGCGACTATGGCGAATGATTGATGGTTAAATGCCATTTTTGGTCAAAAAATCAGTGATGAGCGAGTAGCGAAGGGACGCATTATCGTAAAACGGTACGTATTGAATACGCGACAACAGACGCTTTATAACTCCGAGATAAAACACACCATTGACCGTTTGATTAGGTGGAACGAACTCCTTGTGCACAATCCCCCCAATGATTTTTGACGGCTTTTCTTCAGATTTGACTCGCTCAGTTGCATTTTGACGGTTGGTTTCTGGAAAAGTGGTCTTTTCAATATACACCACTTTTTATCACCAGTAACAGTGCTGTACTTGAAGTTTTCGTCCTTTTTCAACTATTTAATCAAGTCCTTGCAATGTTGGATTCGGAGCAATTTTTGTTAATAGTCAAATCAGTCAATTTGTGTAGAACAATGCGTGCACAAACCTTTCGAACTCCGAAACGATCGGTCAAAATGCAATGAATTGAATCTTTGGACTTGTTCAACTACATTTCATTATATTTCTATTTCAGTTCACGCACAATTTCAATATTACATTGAATAATCACGGCATTTTTCAGACCAGGATCTTCATCGTCCTTGTCCTCACGACCTTCTTTGAATCGTTTAATCCACTGGTGGACTCTGCCACGGGATAAACGATCCTCACCATACACTTGTTTCATTAATTGAAACGCTTCGATTAATGTTTTACCAAATTTAAAACAAAACTTAATATTTGCTCTCGATGTTCGTTTTTATGGATTGGATGTTCATTTTTCGACCAATGATATAAACACACTGGCACTTAAAGTTGGCATCTAACGATCCGAATGTCATGAAATTTTGTCAGCACGTCAGTGAAGGATGATGTGAAGTGTAAGGTGAAGTGAGGATCCAAAGTTGCTGCTAAAAGATGGCGCCACTAGAAATAGCTATTTTTAAAAAGTCCTGTTTTCTCAGAGACGGACCTTATATTACAAAAAAAAATTTTTACGAAAAATGAAAATGGCCATTATATTTAAGTAATCCATAAATCTTGATTGGAAATGTATTGATTTTACTTAACACAAAGTCTAACTTAAAGTCTTTCACAAATATTGTAATTTGGTGCTGATCAATTTCCGTTTCTGGTAAAAAAAAAAAATATTGTTACAAATTTAATCACTCATTCATGTCTTAACTAAAAATAAATTATTGTAACTTCAGAAAATCTTTTAATCATATCTTACCAACGAATATATATATATATATATATATATATATATATATATATATATATATATATATATATATATATATATATATATATATATATATATATATAGAAATTGCCAAACCCAGAAGGGGATGTTCGATTTTTCAATCGGAGGAATAATCAATTAAATTTTAGGAAAAAAATACTATGCATTTTTATAGTTTTTTTTATAACAATGTGTTAACGAATCCTGATTATATATACACTTCCCAACACCTCTTCACAGCGATTAATTAAAGTGGTCAATTCCTTCTTGAGGTATAGTATACCAATACCAATATCTCATGCCTTAAAAACATCTGAAGTTATTGGAGAGTGAGGTAAATTTCCCATTTACCTCACCCATCAGTCCCCAAAGATGCTCAACAAACGATAAATAGAAAGCTCTGTCTGGCCATGGAATTAAATTGACATTAATCCTGTCAAAGAGATTTTATGTTATCAGGATTAAGATAAGTGTTTGCCCAATTTATTTTTTATGTGTTTACCTGTTTTTTTTTTGTGTCGACTATGGTAAACTATTGCTCGGAAAATCCTAGCAGGTAAAATTTAACAAAAATATTATGGGGCGAATGAGAGGGTGCCGGGATCCATTTACACCATCGGTATTTTATGGTGGGACATATGTGTACTCACTGGTATTGGAAATTAAATAAATAATAATGCAAAATGAAAAATGTATTTATTATATCAAGTTTAAGAACAAGTAATTTCAAATATAAATAGAACAAAAAAAAATTGAAATAAAATACAGTAGAAAGTAAAATAAATAGAATTAATAAAATATAGTACCTACAATGTAATAAAAAAATGTTTTTTTTTTTTGAAAAAAGTTAAGAATGATATGGCGTAAAATAAAATTAGCACAATACAATATTGCAGGACTGCCAAAATGTTTTTGTTCTCATTTTTCGCTTTTTTGAAATTCTCCCCGCAGATCATTTTTTTCGTTGTACGACTGCTCTTGACTTACCTTTGCTAATTAAACGTTCAGCATGAGGAATAAGAAAATCTATTAGCGGCAAATCCAGATGGTGACGTGACTGTTTAAAGAGAGTCCAGGCGTTTACAACGGCCGTCATTAGCAACTTATAAAACACCTTCTTCCACGATTTTTGCAACTTTCGAAGTCATAAACACCGACATTCTGGTCGGAAAAGTTAACGCCACTCATGTGTTGAATATAAAATGATATCGCTTTGGAGTACCCTGTAGCACCTTTGGACCCATCTTTTTTTTTCGGATTACTAGTTCACATTCCGGTTTATGGCAGTAGCTCAGTACCACGACTTTCTGACATCTGTATTTTAAGCAACTTACAAGTTTATCAACATAATATGTTGTGAAACTATTTTCGCCTCTTTGAGGATGATTGAAATATATCTTAACCAAAAGCAACAGACAACGATTTCGTGATATTGCCAGTTGAATAACTTCTTTTCCCAGATATTTGATTTGAGACTAATAGTTCCAAAACTTTGGCACTTTACTATACGTCATAATAAGCATCGAACCAATACCAACATTATTTCGCTAATATCGGTATGAAATATGGTAAGATGTAATGTTTATTTGCTTGTTTTTGGTTGTTGCCCTTGCAATAGCTAAACGAATATTAGTACATTAGGCTCTCCACATAAACAAACTTTTGCGGAATACTTCAAGCGTCTAAGTGCGTTGATGTCCTATTTATTTTGGAACTCATTTCTGGATCCCATGTTTTAGGAACTGTATGTATTGGTTTTGTCTGTTAGGCATTATAACAATTGACCCAGCTAAAACTGGCAGCAGGTTGACCAGAAAGTCTATCAGAACTAGTATCTAGATTTGTTTTAGCGTCTGGATTGTCTAGCTCACCTTCATTCAGATTCAGAAACACTATCACCATCACTGTAATCAGAAATATCAAACTGGTTTTCTTCAAGTTCATGATCTAAAAAACGTCAGTCACCTCATCTTCAGTCATGTCATCTGTCATCTTCTTCTTCAAGAATTCTGAGAAGTTCATTGTCACATAATCGTTTTTTTAACCCAATTTTAGCTGCAAAATAAAAGAATTATTAGTTTTCAGTATCGATGGGACTTATACGTCCCACTAATATTTACATTCACATTCACTAAACTTGAAGAGATTTATCACTAAACACCAAATCACTTTTTTGAACGGCTCGACGCACGTTTCGCTAACCATGTTAGCATCATCAGGGGATGATTTAATGTAATTCTAAAACTAAACTATGTTCCATTTATATTAAAAACCCTACCTAACGAAGCGTGTAGAAATCATGAACCGTAAAGTTTACTAAGCCTTATATTAAAGTAGGTTAGTAAACTTCACGGTTCAACACGCTTTGTTAGGTAGGGTTTTTCATATAAATAGAACATATAGATAGAACACAGCGAGGTATGTGCTGCCATCTGCCAATAAACAACTACTGGAACAGTTTATAGGGCGAATCTAATGTATTTTTATCCACCATCTTCTTATTTAGAAGACGACGCAAAAAGGTTCGATATATTAGCTGTTTTAAATATTTCTTTTACAGTGCTTAAAAATAGGATAAATCTTAAACATTTTTATAAAAGGCTTCATGGCTTCATTTGAAAATACTTTTTGGCAAATTAAACATAGAGGTAATGATTGGTTCGTAGGAGAGTGCGTAAACCCATATTTTCAATACTCTGTACTGTCGGTATTTCTAGTTAGATTCAGATATTTTGAAATACAAAATTTGCCACGGTTTCAATAAATTGATTTGTCATGCCAGTTGCACTTGCTTTTTAAGCAAGTCATTACAAGGTCCAATATTTTTGTCGAAAGGTCGTCTTTGCTTTGCTTACCAACTTGCAAAGACTTGTCACCGATAATACTAAACCGAATTAGGTACGGTACGCAATAAAAATAAGACAAATTTTTGATAACTAAATAAACTGTACCATACTTAATTCGATTTAGTATTGTCGGTGACTAGTCTTTAACAAAGTATTTCTTTAATAGATAATTAAGGAAATTAATTAACTAAAATTAAATTTTTGTCGCTTACAATATTTTTTTTACATTAAATTAAATTTTATTAAATTAAATAAATTAATTTAATACATTAAACATGTATTAAAATCGAACATCCCTTTTTAACTGTTGCAATTTCTATGATAGTATATACAATTAGTAGTAGATAGTATATTTAAATAAAATGCTATAGTATATGAAATTAAAATGCACGAAAGTGACGTAAAAACTTAATGTTTTCATTATGAAATATTTTTTAGGAACATCTCTTCGGTACAGAACTTAACATTGGGTATAATTGGTCTTGGGGAAGGCTGGCACAACTATCATCACACATTCCCTTGGGATTACAAAGCAAATGAATTCGGTAACATTTCAACCAATTTCAGTGCTGCATTCATAACATTTATGGGCAAGATTGGTTGGGCAACCGAACTGAAGATTACCCCAGATGATGTTATAAGAAAAAGGGTTCTTAGAACAGGAGATGGAAGTTGGTCTCAAATAAAAATATTAAACAGAGAAGAACTAATCACCGGTTTGACAGAAAATTATACAAATAACATCTGGGGTTGGGGCGATAAAGACATGGAACGAGATGAAATTGAAATTATAAAAAAATGTTCTTAAATGATTTAAGATTTGATACTATTGTTTTTGAATATTGTTAACTGTGGTGATGGTTCTAATATTACATAACACACAGTTAAATTAGCTTAATTTAAAAGACTACATAACTTTAACGTAATGATGAGCTAGGTTAGGCTAGGTTGACGACCATTATGACTACTTTGTTTACAGCTATTCTAAATAATTGGTTAGATCTTCAATTGAACCATGCGCTCAAATCTCGCAGTCATGACATGCTATGTCCAAAGTGACTTCTTCCCACTATATTTCCCAGCACAGTCACTCTGAATAGTTCGTAGTATATTCTATGTAGAACCTCTTCATTTGTGACAGTGATATTGTATTTTTTGAATAGCTAAATTTCAAAAGTTTCAAGTATTTTGATCATGTATTTATTAAGAGTGAAAGCTTTAATACTATAAAATAAAATCAATTATCTGTTGCAGCAAATCATCCGGATTTTCAATTCATTTTATATTTATTCTACTGCAGAACCGAGATTTCATCTTCATAGAATATGATGCGAGATGTTTCTATCCTTGTTTTTATTTATTCGGTGTTCATCATTCTTTGAATTAATCATCATTTTCAATTAAACCTGGTCCTTAGTTTGATTATTTTAAAAGATCTCTATTATCCTCAAATGTATCTTATTTATTTGCGTTTCGCTAAGTAGCTCTGCCAACTGTTCATGCCTCACTTTATCGAAGGCCTTTTCATAATCTATAAAACATGCATAAATTTCTTTATTGACATCAAGGCACCGTTGAACCACTACATTAATTCTAAAGAGGGCATCCCGAATATCAAGCCCATTTTTAAGCCCAAAGTGTGTACTGCTCATCTCCTCCTTCAAACGTTAGTTAACTCTATTATGTGTTATCTTTAGGAAGTTTTAAGTAAGTGGCTCATTACAGAGATAGTTCGGTGTTATTCACATTTTTTTTTGCGTTTATGTTCTTAGGAATTGCAACAAAAACTGAGGTCAGCCATTCTAATGATTGTCTTCTTCCAATAATTTTACTAAATGTATTGGTATTGCATCTGATCGTCTACATAATATGGCATACGATAAAAAATAAGATATAATTCTCTAACAACCAAGACCTAAGCGAAAGGTGAATTATAATATAAATCTAAATTAATAAATGAATTTATGTTAACATTAAGAGGTAATGCCTTATATTCATAATTTTAATATCATAAAGTTTATATTACTTATAAGTCAAAATATGTATTTCTAGAAACTGTAACTATATATTTAATATTATTAATTATATTATTAATAAAAAATTATTAATTAATAAAAAATTATTAAAATATTATTAATATTTAATATTATTAATAATATTAATTATTATAATTGTATATTTTATTAAAATAATTTAGTAATTATTGTGTACCATGACGGCATTAAGTAAAGATCAAAAAAAATCAAGAAATAGCACTCACATTTGGCAGAGAATTTACTAGAAGGTTCACTCTGGTTCTTCTTCTTTTAGATTTTTCCATCATAAATACCATATAAACCTCTCTCATATTCTTTCATCTTTCTCAGTTCTGCGCTATTTGAAACCAATTCAAACCTGCTATCCATTATCCACTAAAGATTGTACCACCTCATTGTTCTCTATATATTTCTACATGATTATGTGCATATTCGTTTCACAACATCTTCCACTTTGGTTTGTTTTCTTATTCCTTGGTTGATCCTTCATTCTTTTTCCAATAGTTCGTACGTTCAGTAGCTCTTTGGTGAACTTGAAATTTATTTATTGATTTTTTTATTGAGCATCCATGTTTCACACCATATGTTTTTTTCAGGTACAATGTATTCGTTGTAGATTTGGGTTCGTGCATCAAAAGAATTCTCGTATTCTCCATATTCCTCAATCTGCTATATGCCGCCCATCCCAGTTTTATTATTCTATTGATTTCCACCTCATGGCATTGTTAAGTGAGGTTAATTGTCGTAGATATATGTACAGTCTGTGTTAGAAGATAGTGTATGCATTTATTTTTTAAGTAAAGAGATATCTTTTTTCGCGATGCGATTGTACCGTCAGATAGCTATGGCGCAAACACAGGTTTATTTCAGTATCTCTCGAAACCTCAAAGTGGAAGCGCCTATCCCAAAATAAGTTCCAAGTAGTTTTCACTTATTAGATATGGTCAATTTCGGTCCAAAAGGAAATTATTGTCTCCATCGGCTGCCAAAGCAATAAAAAAGTCAAAAAGTTTTGTTGCGAATTGGATTGAGCGGTATGAATTGTTTAAAAATGTCGATGGCTACGACTACCGTGGCTCCAAGTGAGCAACTACAAGAGCGGGACAAAGCGATAGTCAATCTATTCAAGAGAACTCCCCACTCTGCGATTGCATCAGGTAAGCATTTAACTGGTTTAAAGGGAAATAAATGTGAGTGCCAACAAAATTCAATGGTGTTTACAAGAGGCAAACGTGAAATACCGTCCCACCATTTTAATACCGCTGTTCTCTCAAAAACATGTCATAAAACGTTAAGACTTGGCTAAGGAAAACAAGGATCGCGATTGGATCAGTTGTTTTTCTGATAAAGCGACTTTTTGGGCGTGCGTTCCCCTGCGTGTTTGGTCCACCAGCGATACACGTTTCATCCAGTGTACCGTCAAACACCCGATGAAGATCAATATTTTGGGGTGCTTCTCTCAGCGCGGTTTTTGGCTGTTTAAAGTTATTCGCTGAGAATTTCGACGCCAAGTAAATGGTCGAAATGTATCATCATTGACCTTTAAAAAATAAAAAATGGGTGCTTCAAACATTAAAGTCACCTGTGTAAATCTTTGAAAGATTTGCACAGACACACCCAACAACATTTTTCTTGAACCGATTTTCTTGAAATACCTGGGAGAGTTACATGAGTTAAGAAGAATATTTTAGAGTATATATCTTTAACAACATTATGTAAGATAATAAAATTGTTTTTGACTTAATAGTTGATTCTATGAACAACAAGAAGGAATGATAATGGGCAATCCTCTATGGATATTCCTAGCTAACTTATTCATGTGCAAATTTGGATTCGAAGCCAAGCCTGAATCTAGTTACTTTCCGACAAACAAACATAAATAATGGCAACATATCATTGTCGATTTCATGTGTAAATGATATGGTTTAAAATTTACCATTAAACATATTCTATTAAATTTTTATTTTTTGCATTGAAAATTGGAAAAATATTATCCACATATCTATCGAAAAGTAACTAGATTCAGCCTTGGCTTCGATTTCAAATTTGTATATGAATAAGTTAGCTAGAAATTGCGATAGGGGATTGTCGATTGCCATTCCTTCTAGTTGTTCATAGAATCAACTATTAAGCCAAAAACAATTTTATTTCAAACACAATTTTGTTAAAGAAACAAGCTTCTTATCGAAACCGTTTAACTCAAGTAACTCAAGGAATGCAGAATCGGTATACACGAAAACAATGATGAAACGTTGAATGATAACAAGACCTCACCCTTCTGTAGAAATATGTTTTCGACTTTTTCTATAAATTGTACTGTATTTATCAAAAAACGGGAAGACAGTTGGCTTGGTAAAATTTCAAATTCTGTTACTAACCAGAAGTGAGAAATTTTGTGCTCTCCAGCATGGACTCGAGCATGGCCACAATATAAATATTAGCATCTAAAGACTTTGGATACGTTTAAATAGTAAATCTATGCAACAATTCTTTTCATCGTTTTGAACCAAAGGTTTTCATGTATGTAAAATGTATCCACATGTATCCAAAATGCAACCATTTTCGCGAAAATATGTGAGAAATTTTCTGATCATCGTAGTTTTTTGTATACCCAATTTCGTTTTTTTGTTTGATTTGGTATTTTTTTAAGTATAAAATGTAATATTCTTATAACCATTGTTTAATTTGTTACAAAAAAAATGAAAACTTACACGCTATTGTCGTTTAATGCCACAGTTGAAATTACTAGCACTAATTTCTCACACAATAACACGTTTTAAATGATTTACGTCACATTAGAAACACATGATTAATTGTTTTATTAAACTAAATGTTCAAAATGTCCCCCATTTGAGTCTATGCAAGCCAGGCACTGGTTTAAGCAATTTTCCCGAACACAATTAAAAAATCCTGGTATTTTTCTAATGTGGTCGGCTGCAGTAAAAGTACATTCTCCTTAATATAAACTTTTCCGCAAATAAGAAACACATCGCGATATTCGTGTATATCTTCCGTTTATTCCTTTCAGATTTATCTAACTGTTAGAACCATCCAATTTTAGAGTCTGATAAAAATTATATCCCAAAGTTTAGACGATATGTCTAAACCTATACTCCCTTCTGCTAATTTAAAGATAAAGCTAAACTTAGATCATTAGATAACTTAGATAACTAAGCCAGGAATCAAACATCTCAAAAACAAATCATTTTAGTGTTACGTAATATTATTCATTTTTGAAATGTATGGAAAGAGTAACAATATTTTTGCTCAAGTATAATGAATAATTTATACTTTCAATACAAATCCAAATCGAATTTTCTTATAATTTCTAACTGCATGAACATATATGCATATTAGCTGCATTTCAACAATAGAATTTAATTAAATGAGCGAATAAATTTAGCATTGTTATTCGTTCACTCTTAAAAAACTTATAAAGTTCCATAGTTGCACTAGTTATTGCAGTTGCAGTTTAAAATACATCATTACAATACTGTTTTTTTCAAGTGGTAAGCAAAAAAAAGATAATTTGTATAAACGAAAAAATACAAATGAATTGAAAGTGTTAGGCAGAACTTTCTCATTTAAATAACTCTGGAATATTTAACTTTTTCTAGAAGAAGCTGAAGCATAATTTAAACAATTTTAGAATTACATTTTCATCTGTATTAATATCAGTTTTGGCGCGTAGATAGTGAAATTCTTCGACATTTATTTAGATCCGAAAAGAGAGCGTGGGAAAAAGCCATATTCTGAACTGTATATAATAGGAGTGTTCATGCTTCACTTCCGTTTGTCATAACCGGCAGGACGCACTAATCAAAGACTTTTCTCTTCAGGCAAAGTTGGAGTTTGTTACCCGGGAGGTATCACGCTCCATTAAAATTCTCTGCCCAAGATATATGAAGTGATCTACATTATCCAAATCCCTCCCTAAAGCAGAAATTCTTCTATCCTCTGTAAATTTGTAGAACTTGACTTGGTTTTTTATTTAATTTTAAGCCAAATAATTTTCCCGCCGTTTGCAGCTCTTATATGTATTTTTGCAACTCATCTGGGTCTTTTGAAAGGAGAATGATATCATCTGAGAATCTTAATTATGCACCATTGATATTCATTTCATCCTGTTCTCAATCCAGATTGCAGAATTCCTCTTCAAGGCCTGCTGAGGAAAGAACAGATGATATTGCGTCACATTGCCATACACCCTGTTCTACATTGATTTTAAGTAATGTCTGAATGATTGTGGCGTGTTCATATAAACTTTTTTTTTCTTTATTTGGGTTTTTCACCACTATCTAAAACTCAAAAATCACTGGTTTTTGTAATAAATTTGCCAAACGAACAAAATTTTAAAGATATAAAAATGTTATAAAAAAATTTTCAAACTTTTAACGATAGTGTTTCGGAGGGTACTCTCTCCCCGTTTTCAAAACTAAACTAAAAAATAAATTATATTAATTTGTAATATATAAAGTAACGAGAGAAAGTAAATATATTTTTTGTGTATGTCAACGATACTTACATTGACAACAATAGATTTTAATGACAGTGACATACCACCAAAAAATATATATAGGTAATGTTTACTGTGTGATTGTTTATTGTACTGATTATGTATTCAAATATTTAAATGTTTTAATTGTATTCCCGATTCTAAAGAGTCAATTTTTGTTTTTACCCAGTGATTCCCCCGTTTTTACCCAGTGATACTTACATTGACAACAATAGATTTTAATGACAGTGACATACCACCAAAAAATATATATAGGTAATGTTTACTGTGTGATTGTTTATTGTACTGATTATGTATTCAAATATTTAAATGTTTTAATTGTATTCCCGATTCTAAAGAGTCAATTTTTGTTTTTACCCAGTGATTCTTCCTTTACATAAGAACAGGTATTTTTGATATTTTTTGAGTTTTAGAAAGTGGCGAAAACCCCAATTAAAGGGGAAAAAACTACATTGATTTTAACTTCAAGATCATCCACAATCACACATAGATCCCAGTCACAGTCAATACCTTTTCATAGTCCACGCCAAAGCCAAGCACAAAGCCAAGCACAGTCGCATTTCAAAACCAAGCACAATCGCATGGTGTATCCATAATGGCCTTTCTTTAGCCTGTTGAACAACCCTGCTATGATTCATTATACTGAATTTACTCCTGAATCGTCTTTGTTCTCTTGGCCATACGTCGTTCAATGTTCTTAAGATTATTTTAACTATTATTGGTATTATTTAACTATTATTGATATTGGTAAAAACTTTGTACATTACTGATAGGAGGCATATTGGGCGGTGGTTTTAAAATTTTCCTGTGCTCCTTTCTTTTGTAACAGAATTACTTTTGCATTTTTCAATAAGTTGGGTACTTTTTGTTCTTTTGGCATTTGATTACAATTTTAAAAGTGTTTTTGTTTAGTCCAACCACCTTAGCATTTCAGCAGTTATACAGCTCTTTCCTGGAGCCTTTCCCTTCCTCGTCCTTTCTATAGCATTTGTCACTTCATCCATATAACTTTACATAAAATGTTCTGGTAACTTTTAACATTTCCGTACGTTCCCTGCACACTGTGCCATTCTCACGCATAAAGGCAAACAGTTGTGTCTTTTAATTTCTCAGCTTGTGTTTAACTTTGTTTATTCCCTTGTTTTCTTCTAGAATTTTCTGCACTAACTTCATATTGAACCAACGCTTTTCCTCTGGAATACATTTTCTTATAATTCTAAAAAGTCTCCCTGCATTATTTACTAGCCCCTCCCACCCGTTCAATTGAAGGGCAAATGTTTCGTCTTTTGATATTCAGACTCTTCAGGGCACCGACATATGCTTTGTCGTCAAGAATAGGGAGACCCTGTCCACAGTCAACAACCCATACTTACGCTTACTTTCCGTCAGAAACAGTTATCTTGCACGCAGTCCAAAGAAATCTAACACTGCATATACGCGCCATCCGAAGAGCGACTACATCGACCGAAAATCTCTGTTCAACATCCTAGAAAAACAAGGATTCGACTCCAAAATACTACGATTGATCAAGCAGACACCGACCGATTCAACCTCACAAGTAAAATTTATGGGAGAAATTTCCGAACCCTTCCTGATTAAAACTGGAGTGTGCCAAGGAGGTGGGTTTTCCCCACTCTTCATCAATCTGGCCCTGAACAAAGTCATAAGGGAATGGGAAAAAGAACTGAAAAACCAAGGACATTGGAAACCAATACTACTCGGACGATCCAAAAACAATATAGAAATATCATGCCTGGCCTTCGCAGACGACCTAGCCATACTCCCAGATAATGAAAAAAGGACAACCAAACAGATTAAAGTTCTCAAAGAATGTGCAGAAAAAGTCAGCCTACAAATCTCCTTTCAAAAAATCGAATTATTTTGCTTAAAATTAAATGTCCAAAATTTGAACATTTGCATACGGCAAGATACACAATATCTACAATAAGAAATGCCTATCCACACACGCAAAAATAAGACACTACAACACGGTAATCAAACCAGAGGTATTATATGCAAACGAGACACTTCACTTCATACAAAAAAAGGCATGGAAAACATATTAAAAGATGAACGCAGAATTATGAAGAAAATTGTCAGTCCAAAACTGACAGAGGTAGGATACAAATTACATTCTAGAAAGACCACAGAGAGAACGTCCAACTTAGCGGTGGACATAAGAAAAAGAAGGTTGAAATTCTAAGGACATATCAGTAGACTCCCAC
Organism: Cosmopolites sordidus; assembly: GCA_031761425.1. Taxonomy (NCBI): domain Eukaryota; kingdom Metazoa; phylum Arthropoda; class Insecta; order Coleoptera; family Curculionidae; genus Cosmopolites; species Cosmopolites sordidus. Next base: position 454,959 of record JARFXV010001071.1, on the reverse strand, counting down.
CGACAAGACTCACCAACAGAATTCTTACATACATACAAGGAGTAAAGTCAACAGTACCATGGATCGCACTAGTCAGAGCTGATCTGGGAAACCCACAAATGGGTCCGACTTCCGAGATTTAGGATAGAAGAACGTACAGAAACAAAATACATATGTGGTACGTTGCATCAGAGAGCGAAGTTACGAGGAGATCGGGAACAAAGTGGACGGAGGAGAGAAAGAGAATGCACGGAGAAAGGATGAGAGAGATGTGAAGGATTAGATAGAACACTCGAAAATGATCAGTGTATATTGTGTATATGTATGACAATTTTGCTGCTACAAACTAGACAATTTATATTAAAAATTATGCATTGTAGATACAAAAGTAAATTCTGAAAGAAAAATAATTTTTTTAAACATAATAATCTTGATCTCTCTTTTTAGCTATAACTCTATGTATTTTCTTCTCCGCTGGTTGTGCGAAGTTGCCTGACCTTCGGTCGAGTGTTCGCAGGTTGAAAAACAAAGTTTGACTTCAATTATTTAAATAATTATATCGGTAACCCGATATTATTTATATTTAATAACATTCTGCAAATATTAATAATAATTTTCAAATTTAATTTTGGTTTTAACACAATTACCGAGTTCCAAATCTCAGACAGAAACCTGTTTTTTTCATAAAATTCCCTCGTACCTTCTTAACCCGATTTATTATATTAAAGAATAAATATATATTTACAGGTTCAGGATGCCACCACGTCCCAACGATGTTGCAACAGCTCCTCGGTCAAAACACCATCATATCAATCAAAATAATATTGTCTCCCATCCGCAATCTAATGACAATTATCAATATAAACTTGAGATTGTTTGGTCAAATGTAATTATATATGTGATACTACACGCAACAGCTATTGTGGGAGTATGCAATGTAATTCTTGGTCGTACAAAATGGCAAACTTGCCTATTTGGTAAGAATGTTCCATTAACTAGTATAATATAATTCGCAAATATACTTTCTGATATACGAAGGCGGAATGAAAAGTCAGATACCTTTCTAACTCATTCAACACGGCAGCCGTATTGTCACTCATCATCACTTGACGGACCGTTTTTCTATCGTTTTTTTTTCCTGCTCTAATGGTTTTTCTTCTCTTATGGGTGGCAAAATAATTATGAAATGCATATTTGTTACTAATCCATGAAAAAAACGTATGAAAGGAAAACTTTCTCCAGTCTGCGCGAACGATCTTGTGTTGTCTACCTAGAAACACTTTCAATAATTTTTTCTAAATAAAATGACTTTCCCTGTGAAAATCCGCCCTTTTCGTAGATAAAAAATACGTTTTTAAAAAATTATACAAGTGGTCCCAAAAGAAAGTTTCTTGTCGATTTAGCGATATAAATAAAAGAGAGACGTCAAATCATCAATAAGACCTTTATTAATTATTGAAAAAAACATTTTTGGAAATTACTTTTTAAAAATAATGTCATCCAAATGTAAACCTTCACGCTCCGTTGCTCCGTCCTGCTGAAATCATGTTCTTTGATTATAACCAGCAGCAGCAGCAGTAAAGTTTTGCAGTTCAGGTACCAACAAATTGTTCAACATTTCCACATAACGCTCTGAATTGACGGTAACTGCGCGTCCACTAGCGTCTTCAGAAAAATACGAGCCGATTATTTCGCGCGCTGACATTGCAGCCCATGCGAGAGTTGCTATTTATATATCTGGAATAATAAATAAAATCAAATATTTATAATTGGAAATGGTTTGGTTTACTGTTTTTCAAAATATTCTCCGCTTATCATACTAATCCCAGTGATGCCTCAATCTTACGGTATGTCACATGGCGATCTTGCTTTATCAGTCCGCGCTCAGTATCGATGTTTTAAGGCACAACAATCGATTTTGGACGACCTTCGAAACTCGTAGTAAATCATCGCAGGAAAATTCTCGCAGGTTAATTCTATTTTTTGACTGAGATAAAATGTTCAAGTCACTAAGGGTCGCTTCTACAATGCAAGTATATACCAGGTATAAGCTATACTGGGAATAAAATTTGAAACGCCCATAGCTCGCCCGTTCTGTACAAGGCGCGTAACGGAAGTGTATTCCAAGTATAACTTATACCTGGTATATTCTTACATTGTAGAATCGGCCCTAAACAACACAAATATCATCCGTATGACAAAACGTTCTGAGTACGACGTATACAGTCAACAATAATGTCTAAATGATTGTGGCGTATTCATATATTTTTTCTTTTTTTTTCGGTTTTTCGCCACGATCTAAAATATCAAAAATATCTGTTCTTAAACCCAGTTGTTTTTTACCCAGTGACAAAAAATCACTGGGTAAAAAACAAAAAACCAAACGGAGACAAATTTTTCAGTGATTCTTTTCTGTAATAAATTTGCCTAACAAACAAAATTTTAAAAAATGTTCTAAAATAAATAAAACTTTTGAATGTTAACCTTTCGGGAAGTATTCTCCGCCCGTTCTCAAAACGAATCTAAAAAATGAATTATATTAATTTCTATATATAATGCAAAGATAGGAAGTAAATATATTTTTTGTTTATGTCAATGATACTTACATTGACAATTAGTTATTAATGACAGTAACATACTACTAAAAATATATATATAGGTGAGGTTTACTGTGTGATTGTTTACTGTACTGATTGTGTATTGAAATATTTAAATGTTGTTAATTGTATTCTTTAGAATCGGGAACCATATTGAATTTAAATCTACCGAAAGCATAGCAATACAGTTATTTTTATTTAAATTAATTATAGCGGTTTGTTTTAATCTTCTGTATTTTGTTATCGATTCTTTTAATACCATTTTGGAATTATTCCAATTGATTTTATGATTCGGTTATAAGAGAATCGGTAACAAAATACAGAAGATTAAAAGAAACCGCTAAAAGTATTTCAATACACAATAAGTACAGTAAACAATGACACAGTAAACCTCACCAATATATTTTTTTTTGGCAGTATGTCACCGCCATTGAATACTAATTGTCAATGTAAGTATCAATTCTTCTATGGGAACCTTTGGTGTGAAACACTAAACTTGAAGAGATTTACCACTAAACACCAAAACAATTTTTTGAACTGCTCGACGCACGTTTTGCTAACCATGATAGCATCACCAGGAGATGATTTAATCTAATTCTAAAACTAAACTATGTTCTATTTATATGAAAACCATACCTAACGATGCGTGTAAAAATCATGAACCGTGAAGTGTACTAAACCTTACATTAAAAATTGAAAAAGTTGACTGAAAGGAATCGGTCCTTTATCTCGGTTCATGATTTTCTTACATTTTTCTAGTTGAATGCTTCCATATGCATCCAAGGCCCTATTATTATTAACACTTTTAATTAGCCTTAAATTACTAATATCTATACTGTGGTCATGTTCGATTGCATGTTGGGCAACACAAGATTTTTCATTTCTCCCATATCTAATGTGGGCAATATGTTCTTTATATCTTGTCAATATGGATATTTTTGTTTGCCCAATATACCTTCGATCATAGTCTTGACAACTAATTTCGTAAATCCCCGACTTTTTATGCTGCTCTACTTTATCCTTTGGATTACCCAAAACTTCTCTTAATTTATTATATGGTTTGTACACAACCTTAATGTCCACTTTTTTCAAAATTTTGTCTAGTTCTCTTGTCAACTGGGCATCAAATGTTATTACCATGAATTTCTTTGTGTTCTGATCCTTTTGTGCCCAACATGCAATCGAACATGACCACAGTATAGATATTAGTAATTTAAGACTAATTACAAGTGTTAATAATAATAGGGTTTGGATGCATATGAAAGCATTCAAATAGAAAAATGTAAGAAAATCATGAACCGAGATAAAGGACCGATTCCTTTCAGTCAATTTTTTCAATTATTAATGTAAGGCTTAGTACACTTCACGGTTCATGATTTTTACAAGCTTCGTTAGGTATGGTTTTCATATAAATAGAACATAGTTTAGTTTTAGAATTAGATTAAATCATCTCCTGATGATGCTAACATATGGTTAGCGAAACATGCGTCGAGCAGTTCAAAAAAGTGTTTTAGTGTTTAGTGGTAAATCTCTTCAAGTTTAACGTAAGTATCATTAACATAAACAAAAAATATAGTTACTTCCTATCTTTGCATTATATATATATATATATATATATATATATATATATATATATATATATATATATATATATATATATATATATATATATATATATATATATATATATATATATATATATATATATATATATATATATATATATATATTTTTTTTTATATTTTTTGAGTTTTAGATCGTGGCGAAAAAAAAAACAAAAAAATATACAGTCAACAATGTCAACTTTTACGATGTATATGTCAGATGGCGCTTATCAACGCCCTTGTTGCCATTTCTGGATAGATAAATAGCAACCCTCGTACAGTGAGTCTAGGCGAATGTAAGGGTTTGCTTAAGGCGAATGCTTCTGTTTCACGATGTGTGTCCTACGTGACTGGTGTTCCTTGATGACTGTAGAACTTTCTCTGCGCCACATTCACCGAATCGTTTTTTGTAAAATTCTAGCACACACTACGAATCTGCTTCAGAGAGACGCTCCATACTATCGATATCGGGGCTATCGATTGACATTCACCCCGCACGCCTCACAGTGTTTGCATTTGCGCAATGAAATACAAAACTTTCTTATAGGACACCTTGTAGTAATTTTTGTAAGTAAAGCTTAAATGCTAGAATAATATAAATTAAAATACAATCAATGGTTGATTTATTCAAAAACACAATTATAATATTAAAAATGAACCTAACAAGGTTTTATAGAAAAAAATAAAGATTATAAAAAATTACACAATATATAAAATACAAAATATAAACAATGTTATGCCCAAATAAATTAATTTATTGGTATAATTCTATATTATACTCCTGAATCACACAAAGCGCTGAATTCTTGGGGCATGTGTTACAAAAATTTAATGTGGCTTTTCTTATTTTATTTCTTCAGCACTCCATTGCTTTGTACTACCTTTTCTCCTGGGTTTCATAAATATTTTTGTTGTGAAATGAGCAGATAAACATGTTCTACACGGTTAATTTGATCTTCTTAGTTTGGACTGAAATTGTTATAAAAATTAATTATATTGCATAATTAACAAATAAAAATAAGGAAAATAGACAAAATTCTTATATAATTTTAAACCCGCTATATCTCCTTCTATAAAACAGATTTTTGGAAATGGGGAACAGTAATATGCACCGTTAACATTCACAAACAACTGAGGATAGGTATCGAAGCTCTGCGTGTATACATACTAGTCCTCAACACAAGAGTTAGAAAGACGTATAGACGGGAAAGCTCATCACTAGTATTAGGAAACAGATCCGCTATGTCGGATATTCCCATCGTCAGTATTTCAATTGAACATCGTGGTGCCGGAAATTGCCGTCATCTGTGTTTAATGGGTTAATGATTTTTTTTTAATTAATAATCCATTTATTTTTGGACGTTTTGTTTATCGTTTTAGCTCGATAGACTTCGCAACACAGGTCAAGAAATTAAAATTTTTTTGAGGTAACATTGGTGAAAATAGGTTTATATGAAATATTTTGTACCTGTATTTTTTTTTGTTACAGCTGTGGGTGATGGGGAAGAAACGAAACGACATATTTTTATAATCTAGAATTTATTTAATATAAACATGTAAAACGTGTTAGATATATGCAAAGACATTACTGACGATTATGTGAATGAAAAATATATTACATGAGATGTCATAAAGGGACAAAAAATTTCACTTTTTCCTTTTGTGTTTTGTAGCATCATCTCTGTTTAAAAATCAGCTGTAGTCGCCCAAAATAGATGGGTTCCAGCGGCCCTGGTATATCGTTTCCATCGTCCTGATGTCCTGGTCAAACCTCTCTCCGGTTCGTCGCCTACTGCATGTAAATTGAGGGAAAAAGAATCCAAATTGAAGTGTAAAATTTGCGTCTTTTAGGACATGCGACACCGTAGTATTTCATAGGATTTCATGAGGTTTTTATAGTTTTTTAGTTAGATATAGATTTTATAGTTATAGTATGAGGTTTTTATAGTTTTACCTTTTCTTGTGGTCCAGAATTCCTTTCACTATACTTACAAAACACTTCCAAGCAGCTTAAAGCAGAATTCCTTTTTATTTAATTTTTCTTGAAAACGGAAATCACCTAGAAGCTTCCTTATTTGAGGTACAATCAATATACCTTCTTTTAGTGTAGCATAACTTAATTGAGGAAATATTTCTTTTAGGTACTTGAAACCATTACCTTCTTTATGCATGTCTTTTAGAAAATTTTTCATTACTCCAAGCTTAACATGGAGAGGTGGAAGAAGCACCTTTTTAGGGTTAACAAGGGCAAATAGTTTATGTTTGAAGTACCATGTTTAAAAGAAGTTCTATGAGGCCAATCTTTCTTACTGTAATATTCTTTTGTTGCCCTACTGTTCCATAGGCACAAAAAATAACAATACTTTATACCAAAGTACTTCTTACCTTTGTACTCCAAAGTCAGGTATAAATAATTTCAATATCCCCATGATATAAATGAGATACAGATACTTGAAAATGGGACATGCTAAGCCATTTCTGTAAAAAGGTATCTTAATAACTAGCTAAATAAAACGCAAAAAGATCATTCTCATCAATATTACAAAAATCATGACCTATATAATTTTCCAAATTTGTATGCCTTCCAAAAAATAAAACTTGCCGAACTCTGTAAAATAGTCTTCTTTTTCAACGATGATCTCCTCCTTTGATGTGAATTTCTTTTCACCCAGCTATTTGTTCGAGTTTGGAAAGGGAACGAAGTCGGAAGGGGACATGTCCGTAAAATAGGGTACATACGGCTTCGGTTCATAACGCAAGTTGGCCAATTTTACTATTGCAACGGCTGATAAATTGACGAAAACATTGTTGTGGAGAAACAGCACATTTTTCTTCGCGAAATCCGGCGTTTTTTATCGACTCTTCTTAAAATTTTACTAATAATACAACAAAACACTCTTGTAAGTTCGTCTTTCCCTTTTCAATTAATGGTAATTAGGTTAATAATGTCGATTTTGCTAAGAGATGGTGTAACTAATACTATTACTAATAATACTAATACTACTACTTGGTGTACTAATACATTTAATAGTATTGATTAATGACGTCTATGGTGTTTTGGAGAATAAACCTACGCCATCAAAAGCCAGTTCGTTATTAGTTGTTGTTGTGCAAAAAAGCACAGTTTTTCATAGCTTTGAATAAGCCGAATTATGTACGAAAAAAAAGACATTTTGCGGGGACGTTTAATAACCGTCTTTCATTTGAAGAAAGCGTCTGCCGAAAGTTATCTATTGCTCATAGTGAACATGCTCTAACCCAACAAACTTTTGAACGATTTTTAAAAGACAAGAAGCATCCAGAACAGCCGAAAAAGTTTGATGCCGAAAAAGATGCAGATTTGGATCAAGACTCAAATCATACGTTGAAACAATTGACACCAGCATTAAATGTTACCCAATCTACCATTCCAAAATCTACATGCACAAACCTAAAAGGAAGGAAAATGGGTTTCACATGAATTGAAAGAAAGAGACTTTTAAATGCGAAAAACCACTTGTGAAATTTTACTTGCCCAACAAAAAAGAAAAGATTTTTTTTATTCCAGTTGTGACAGGTGATATATATAGGTGAAAAGTGGATATATTTTGACAACCCAAAGCGCAAAAAAATGGGTAGACCCAGGCCAACCTTCAACATCACAACCAGTGTGCAATATACATTTGTATTTGGTGGAATAATAGGGAAGATAGAGCAGACTACGAACTGCTAAAACCTAGTGAAACTGACGATCGATAACCAAAATAACTAATAAAATGTTACCGAGCATTGAAGGAAAAATTACCAGAATACGCCCAAAGACATGATAAAGTCATTTTTCAGCATGACAGTACTCGGCTCTATGTTGCAAAATGTGTAAAAAAACTATGGAGAAAACGATAAATGGGACGTCCTACCCCACCGCTGCGTTCATCGGACTTAGCCCCTTCGAACTTCCACTTATTTCGATCGATGCAGCACGGACATTCAGAGCAACACTTACATTCCTAAGAAGGACATTCCTTACATTCCTAAGGTTGGCCTCAAAAAACCAAAATTCCTTTTGGTGCCAAATCCATTCCTTGACAGAAAGATGGAAAAAGGTAATAATGGCCATTTTGAGAAAAAATTAGCATTATAAACCCAAACATATATTAGTTCATGAAGAAAATGCCTTGAAAGTCTCAGAAAATAGTTGCCATGACTTTTCCAGACTATGGAACTATCTTCACATTCTTTGGAGCAAGTTCACCAGGTAAAATCTACTGTTTTCATTGTTTCTTCATTTCTAATGTATAGGGATCAATCCAAGCTTCATCAACAGTCATGAATGGAAGTGCTTACTCGAATCTGTTTTTGATCCGCAGTGAGAAAATCCAGCACTCATCGTGTTGATAACTTTCTCAAATTCAAATGATCAAGGAGACTTTTCCATACGCATTCATGTGAAATACTTATCATATTTTTTTCCTTTATTTGGGTTTTTCGCCACTATCTAAAACTCAAAAAATATCAAAAATACCTGTTCTTATTTAAAGAAAGAATCACTGGGTAAAAACAAAAAACCAAACGGAGACAAATTTCTCAGTGATTCTTCTTTGTAATAAATTTACCTAACGAATAAAATTTTAAAGATATGAAAATGTTATAAAAAATGTTACAAACTTTTAACGTTAACGTTTCGGAGGGTACTCTCCTCCCGTTTTCAAAACTAAACTAAAAAATAAATTATATTAATTTGTAATATACATAGTAACGAGTGGAAGTAAATATATTTTTTTGTATATGTCAACGATACTTACACTGACATACTACCAAAATATATATATATATATATATATATATATATATATATATATATATATATATATATATATATATATATATATATATATAGGTAATGTTTACTGTGTGATTGTTTATTGTACTGATTGTGTATTCAAATATTTAAATGTGTTTAATTGTATTCTTTAGAATCGGGAACCATATTGAATTTAAATCGACCGAAGGCATAGCAATACAATTATTTTTATTTAAATTAATTATAGCGGTTTCTTTTAATCTTCTGTATTTTGTTACCGATTCTTTTAATACCGTTTTGGAATTATTCCAATCGATTTTATGAATATGCATGGGAATCGGGTCATAAAATCAAATGGAATAATTCCAAAACGGTATTAAAAGAATCGGTAACAAAATACAGAAGATTAAAAGAAACCGCTATTAATTTAAATAAAAATAATTGTATTGCTATGCCTTCCGTAGATTTAAATTCAATATGGTTCCCGATTCTAAAGAATACAATTAAACACATTTAAATATTTAAATACACAATCAGTACCTAACCTATATATATCTAGTAATCTAACCTATATATATTTTTTGGTAGTATGTCACTGTCATGAAAATCTATTGTTGTCAATGTAAGTATCGTTGACATATACAAAAAAATATATTTACTTTCACTCGTTACTTTATATATTACAAATTAATATAATTTATTTTTTAGTTTAGTTTTGAAAACGGGGGGAGAGTACCCTCTGAAACGTTAACGTTAAAAGTTTGTAAAATTTTTTATAACATTTTTATATCTTTAAAATTTTGTTCGTTAGGCAAATTTATTACAAAAAAGAATCACTGAGAAATTTGTCTATGTTGGTTTTTTTGTTTTTACCCAGTGATTCTTTCTTTAAATAAGAACAGGTATTTTTGAGTTTTAGATATTGGCGAAAAACCCATATAAAGGAAAAAAATATATGAACACGCCACAATCATTCAGACATTACTTAAATACTTATCATCTCAACAATGTCTATAACTTTTATTCAGCAATCAACAACACAATATCATGGATTTTGTTGACTGTTTCCTCAGTATTGACGCAATGGTGCTGATTCGACCACATGGAAACTCATTAAACCGCTTATGAAGCATGAAATGTCAAGGAGTACAGTCTTTTGCGCGCAAAAAATTACTTATTTCATGATAGCAAAGATATCGAATTTATGTATTTTCGAATTCTATCAAAGCAAAACTAAATGTTATATTGCCTTGAAATTCAAGGAGCTTTAATAGAAAAGAAGTTGTTTTTCAAAAATACAATTGCCTGTGCGATTGCACCTCTATCTATTGGGAAAATATCTGACTTTTCATTCTATTTTCGTAGGAGTGCTTAATATATACAGTGGTGGAAATGGTATTTCTCAGTTGAAGACACTAGTGAAGAAGTTATATGACAAAATTAAACTTTTGAATAAATTAAGATCAAAGTTTATTTGTGTAATCTTTTTTTGCGTTTGCTTGACACATGTTTAGGATATTGCTAAGAAGCATAAATGTTTTTAACTGAAAGTTTTACTTAATAAGTACAAAATAAACATTAAAAAATTGACTGTTGCAAAACTGAAAGAAAATGTACGTTACAACTTCATCTAATGTATAATGTTGCAAAAAAATCTGATTTATACAAAAGGATGTATTAAACAAAATCTTAATTCAGGTAAGATAGGTTCATAGAAATACCGATATTCTTGTTTTACAAAGTTCAGTAATTCCTGGAGATTTTGCTTTTCACCGGAGATAGTTCCATATTTCATACGAACACTTTCAATTGCAATATTGTCAGGTGCAGATATTCTATTCCTATTTTGAAGAATATTAACCTTTCTAAATGGAACTGTTCATCATATGATTCTTTATGTAAGTAAGACTATACTCTTCGACACTTTTCCATTTTATACAATCCCTAAATCTCACTGGTTCATTAATTTCATTCTTTTTTCTATTAACCAGGCGAAGTTTATGTGACAGGTCCCTGATCTTTCTAAAATGTGAGCCTTATCAATGACCTGATTTTTTCGGCTAGCCTTCGAAAATATATCTCGGTACTTGTCCAGTGTCGTGTTTTCGTAATACCTTTTCTGATCTCCCAAAATCTCATCGGAATCCCGGTGTGGCCAATTTCTGAAAATTTGTGATTAATGCAACGAAACTATCCCTTTAAGATACGATATTGGTACCTATCTTGACCGGCACATGAGTCCGACCAGATGATTAAGTGGCCTTTTTCCACGATACCTTCGTTTACTTTAATATATCTCAGTAGAGAACTAACTTTCCACACTTCCTCTGTTTACTATATCTTCAGTCCAAGAATAAAAAGAGGCTCTTTCTGTGTTTTTTTTTTGCAACAATATGTATCCCAAAATTGTATAACCAGAATTGGCGAAGGTAAAATGCGTTAGAAATCGTTAGTTTGTGAAGTGCCATTGTTTGCTGCATGTATATTGTAATGTAAACTGTCTATAACTTTCGCTTTTTTTTGTCCGCTTTGAGCGCTTTATTTTCTGCTGTATAATTTTCTTTGTGCTTTTCGTTTGCCTCATCTACATCAAAAGTAGTGCTTGTGTCACTTTTTGAGTTTCCAAATAATAAATTAAACTCTGTCATAGAAATTTTGGAATATGAACATTTCTTAATTTTAATCATCTCGGCAAGTTTTTGTTGATTACTTTCCTCTAAAGATAACTCGCACATTTTACTTAGATTATGAATAGGAGAAAGGCATTTTTATGTGAGTTTCTATTTCTAGAGTAGTGGGACTGATCCACTGGAAATCTCTTTATATGTGCCATAACAAAGTCCTTAACTTATTGACCTATTTTGTATGGCCTGTTGAAATGCCTTCTTCTGCTAGTATTAAGTTTATTTAAAACTACAGTACAATAAAGCAGGAAATTAACTTTCAGGTGTAGTTTACCAATTATTTGCAAGTAATGGCATAACAGCAGGGGCGCACCGATTATGGACGCACCGAACTTACAAGGCCAATTTACCATTGAGAATATTTTTGATGCTCTGTCAATCTGCTGCATCGCAAAATAATATCTACGTGTGGGTAAGTTACTTTAATTATAGGTTAATAAGTCTTCTGTCACCGTTCTTAGCCAATTTATTCATTAATTAATTTCAAACCGAGGCGAAAGATGAATTTAGTTACTTTTCGAGGGTGTGTCTAAGATATGTGGATTATATTTTTGCAATTTTCTATTCAATAATTAATAACTTAAAAGATTTTGTTAAAAACTTCATAGGAATGATTGATTCTAAAGCATAACATTCGCATATAAACTGGAAAACAATAATAGATTACCATTTTTGGATGCTTTAGTTTATATATTAGAAATATATATTATATATTAGTTCATATTTTTAGAAAAAACTCCACCACTTCGAGATTCGTTTCAATTATTCGAATTCATTCACTTCGATTCAATTCGTTAACAATTCGAATCATAGCTTCTATAATAAGATGGCTAGTATAAATTTTATGCTAGACAGACAAATTACTTTTCCTTTAAACGAAGATAATTATAACAAAAAATTGAAATTATTTAGGAAGGTGTCCGAAGTAAATAGTTATAATAAGAATATGATAGATAGAGATTATGATAGTTCATTTTTTTAAAAAACAATTTTATACTTTATTATCTATCACAGCGCTGTTACAGCTGTAAAACCTTAGTTTTAAAGTAGTGTTTGAGAATGTAAAAGCGTTTTACGAAACTATAGTCACACAAATTTAAAAATAAAAATGATAGATAACAAAGTAGAAAATTGTGTTATTCCTTTTTATTAATTAGAAAACATAAGTTAGGCAATTGCTGAGAGAATTTTCAACTTTTTGAAAATAGAGAACAAAAATAAATTCGTGATAATACCGTTTGATACCAAATTAATTCCAGAGCTGGACAAGATTTTGAAAAAGGGAGCATCAAGGTAGCTTACAGCTATATTAAACAATAAAACTGCCCTTCAAAATTCGTTGAATACTGTGAAAATACCCTTTCTATGGCCTTGTGGTAATTTTTACATTGTCCACTCCAATGTCAGATAAAATAATATCAATTATCCCATGATAAAACGAGAAGCAAGTACTTGAAAATGAGACGTGATCGGCCATTTCTTTGAAAAGATGTTTCAATAACTACCTAATCATGTTGACCTGTGTTATTAATATCTATATTATGGTCGTGCTCGAGTGCATGTTTAGGGAACAAATTTTTATTCCTCCCATATCTTATGCGGGCAATGCGTTCTTAACATTTGGTTAATATCGATATTTTGTTTTGTCCAATATACCTTCGATCACAATTTTGACAACTAATTTGATAAATCCCCGATTTTTCATCTTGATCTGCTTTATCCTTTGAATTATCCAGGACTTCTCTTAATTTATTATATGGTTTGTAGACTACATCAATGCTCCCTTTTCAGAATCTTGTCCAGCCCTGGTATTAATTACTTTTTCTTTGAACAAAGATAATTATAATAAAAAATTGAAATTAATTAGGAAGGTGTCCGAAGTAAATAGTTATAATAAGAATATGGTAGATAAAATGGTAGGATATGGTAATTATAATAAGAATATGGTAAATAGTTATAACAAGAATATGGTTCCCGGTGATTCTAATTCTTCATCAGGATCGGATAAACCTAAAGGCACTGTTGCTTCATAATAGAAACAAAAACCCATCTATTCCTTTAGCCCATTCAGTGACAATGAAAGAAACCTATGACAACTTAGCAGTCATAATAAATCGCGTTAAATATGAATAGTATTAGTGGAATATTTGTGTGAATTTAAAAGGGATAGAACTACTGCTAGGACTTTAAGAGGATTTTACAAAATGTTGCTATCTTTTGTGTCTATGGGACAGTAGGGCAACAAAATAAAAATTACAGTAAGAAAGATTGGTCTCATAGAACTTGTTTTGAACTTGGTACTTCAAACATAAAATATGCCCACCTTATTAACTCAAAAAAAAGCTTCTTCCGCCTATCCATATTAAGCTTGGACTAGTGATGCAAAACTAAAAGAAGGCATATTTATAGGACCTCAAAGAATGAAGCTTCTAAGTGAGTTCCGATTTCAAGAAAAATTAAATGGAAAGAAATTGGAAGTATTTTGTAAGTGTAGTGAGAGGATTTCTAGGCAACAAGAAATCAATCTCTTCTCTTCTCTCAAATCAACTCTTGAAAGCCTGTAAATGGTGTCGTATGTCCATAAAAATGCATTTTTACACTTCCATTTGGATATTTTTCGCTAAATTTGGATGCAGTAAGCAATGAGCAAGGAGAGAGGTTTGACTAGGACATCAAAATGATGGAAGCAAGATACCAGGGACGCTGGAACCCATCTATGTTGGGCGGCTACTGCTGGTTTTTAAAAAGGGATGATGCAACAGAATACAAAAGCAAAAAGTAAGTTTTTGTCGCTATATAACATCTCATGTGATATCTTTTTTATTCACATAAGCCTCAGTAATGTCTTTGCATAGGTTTAACATATTTTACGTGTTTATATTAAATAAATATTACATAAATATTACAAAAATATGTCGTCTTATTTTTTTCCCCACCATCGGTCCCATGTTACAAAAAAATTGTATGTGTTAGAGTAATTAGGTTATTATTTTCAGATTTAGGACTACAAAATACTTCATATACACCTATTTTCATCAATGTTATCTCAAAAAAGTTAAAATTCGTAGACCTGTGTAATTTAAGGCTTATTAAAAGTATAAATAATAATGGGGCTTTGGATGCATGTGAAAGCCTTCAAATAGAAAAATGAAAGAAAACCATAAACCGGGATAAAGAACCTATTCTATTCAATCAACTTTTTCAATTATTAATTTAACGCTCAGTCAACTGCACAGTTCATAAAATTTAAACGCTTCGTTAGGTACGGTTGTCAAAAAAATAGAACATAGTTTAGTTTTAGTATTAGATTAAATCATCTCCTGATGATGCTAATATGGTCAGCGAAACCCGCATCGAGAAGTTAAAGAAAAAGTGATTTGATGTTTTGTGGTTTCAATAGAAATATTGATTGATGTTATTATTAGTTTAGTTTTAAGTC
This sequence comes from Cosmopolites sordidus, assembly GCA_031761425.1. Classification (NCBI taxonomy): domain Eukaryota; kingdom Metazoa; phylum Arthropoda; class Insecta; order Coleoptera; family Curculionidae; genus Cosmopolites; species Cosmopolites sordidus. The sequence goes on along the minus strand of JARFXV010001071.1, from coordinate 439,876 downwards.
AATATTATTAAATTATTAGGAGCCACGTAAGCTGTGGTGTCTAAAGCGTCAGCTTTATGTTACGGCAGTTAATGTGGACCGGGTTCGAATCCCGCACTAGGCAAAAACAGTTTTTCTAAAATTCTTGTGAATGTTGTTTCTAGGTAAGAGTGTAAAATCTGATAAGGAATCACCCCTCAGTCACACCAGTTCGAGGCTGGGTAAGGCCGGATGCCTTCTGAGAGGTTTTCTACGTTGGTCACTCGCCAGTCGGTAGGCTTCTCGAGATACTTTCGGTTAAGCACAAAACCAAGGGTTGATAGCCGGAGGGGGGTGCTGACCGGAGTTTTCGGTAGCTGATGACCGTGGTTCGGAACCCAGTTTAAGCTGTAGGTCCAGTCGCTAAATACCCTTCTCAGTTGCTGATGCGCCTCGAACCCCAAAACTCTACTTTTTTATTAAATTATTTTTAAGAAATATTATTATTTCAAAAAGTTGATTAAATATGCGACAATCTGGTAGGCCACATTTGCCGTTTTATGCATTATCTATATTTAACGAAAATGTTGTAACATTGCATAGGTTATTACATTAAAAAAAATATTGTACACAAATTGCTACACACCACCCAGACGTACTAAAACAGTCGAATTGATCAAATTAAATTTAAATTTAATAAACCAGATTTTCTCGACTTAACTTGCGGTCTAATAATATTACTACTATAGGATTGATGCAAAAGTTCGTCCCGTTTATGTGATTATAGAATCGGAATCGGAGAAATTCTTGGAATCTTCAATCAGTCAACAGTGTATGTGTGTAAACGGAATGTGTGAATGTGTGAATGGGTAAACAGAAAATTTTGATAAACCCAATTTCTTCTTGCAATTTATAGATGATTAAAAATAGATTGCATATAATAATGTTAAGCGTAGAAGATAATGATGTAACGCGGATATGTCCCTTCAACCAGTACAAAACCCAGTTTACATCCAAAGAAGGTTACGCTATGCATTTGATGGGACTGGAAGGCAATCGTTTATTATGAGCTATTACCTGAAAACCAAAACATTCATTCGGAGAAATACTATCACAACTAAATGAAGTAAAGGTATTACATTAACTGAAAGGGTATTATTTTCCATGGAGATAAGCCTACTCACATGTGTAATTAGCTTCAAAACAGCTTAGGTGGTAAAAACTTAACTTTTTTAGCCAGAAACCTTGCAATTTCTATAAGCGCGGAATTATATAGCTACCATAGAGATGGAGAAAGGTCATCGTGCAGAACGGCATATATTATACCGGTTAAATATAAATAAAATAACCTGGACTTATGTGAAAATTTCCATTATATTTAAAAATTGTATGGGAGCTGAACAGTGTATTCTTCAGATTTAAAACCACACTGATCATAATCAACCCGTGTCGATCCACTACAGGATGAACGATGCTTCAGCATGATTCCAACTTTCACGATCCTGGGCTTAACGTTCTGTACCACTCGGGTCTAATATACTTAAATATATCATCAATCCATCGTGATTTCGGTCTTCTTCGCGGGCATTTGCGATCAAGCGGTTTCTCACTCCAGGATTGCATTGGTCCATCTGTTGTCCCATCGCCTCGCTATATAGTCCACCCATCTCTGTTTCACTTGCTTTATTCTTCCAATTAAGTCACACACTTTTGTTTGTTTCCTGATCCACGTGCAGATATTTCTCTCTCGTCTTGTAATGTCAAGCATACATCTTTCCATTCCCCTCTATGCTGCCCAAAGTTTTTGAATTGATTGCGATGTGAATGCCCAGATTTCACTTGCGTATGTTATAACGGACTGGACGCACTGATCGAAGACTTTTCATTAGTTTACTCTTAAACACTATGTTGAGCCTGCCAAATGCCTGCCAGCCACATTTATGACGCCGTTCTCCCTCCCAGGCGATCTCCCCCTGAACTGAAAAACTCTGCCCAAGATATATAAAGTGGCCCACAATCTCCAAATACCTTCCTAAAACTGTTCTCAGCAAATTTATTGAACATAACCTGACTCTTTTTTAAGTTTATTTTCAAACCAAATGGTTCGACAGCCCTTTGCAATTCTTGTATGCGTCATTGCAGGTCTTCTGGGTCTTGTAAAAGGACGATATCAAATCTAAGATGGTATAAGTTTGCACCATTGATCTTTACACCAACCTACTCCAAATCCAGATTACGGGATAATTCTTCAAGGCAGGTCGAGAAAATTGGATCACCCTGCCGTACACCTCGCTCTACATCAATTCCAACTTCAAGATTATCAAAGTGAATTTTTGTTGCAACTCCATCATATTTCGATTCCAATAGGTTTATATATGCTTTGTCTACCTCTTGGCTAAGTAATGCATCCATTACGGCCTGCTTTGAGATTAAGTCAAATGCTTTTTCGTAGTCGATAAAAGCCAAGCACAGTGGCATAGTGTATTCGTTGTGCCTTTTACAACAACGTTGTGTTTAGTGTACAACCTAGAACTGATTCATTGTACTGAACCCACTTCTGAATGCTGCTTGTTCTCTTGGTTGTGTGGCATTCACTTTTCTTAACATTATTTTAGATATTATCTTGGTGAAAATGTTGCACATTACTGATAGGAGTCTTATTGGACGGTAAGAAACTACCGTCCAATAAGACTCCTATCAGTAATGTGCAACATTTTCACCAAGATAATATCTAAAATAATGTTAAGAAAAGTGAATGCCATAAATCCTCCTGTGTGCCTTTTTTATGTAAAAGAATCACTTCTGCATTTTCCATAACTCAAGTTTGTTTTTTCCATAACTCAGTTTTTTCACATAACGTTTGCTGAATTCACTGATTTGCTCTTTGTCACTGGCCGCTTCTATACTATTTCTAATTTCTCTGTATGATATAAATCAAGGCAGGTTTGTAATGGTGCGTAACACTTTAGGACTTTGGAATCTTTCAACAATTTCCAGATGGGATTTGGCACCCGTTCTTCACAGTTGTACCTCATAGGTCCATATAGGATTGAAGACGACTTTGTAGAACAGAAGTTTATTTTTTAAGGTTAGTTCAGACTAACATCCTAGGAGCCAGTAGCACTTACTAAACTTGAGTCCCAGTTACTTCATCGTAGTCAAAATGTGTGTTTACACCAGTGTCCAGATGTAACCCAAGGTACCTTACACTGTCTGATATTTGAAACATTTGAATGGTTGGAGTTTGGGCGTTACCTCTACATTTAGTGAATGTTACCTGTACTGACTTCTGTTCCTTTATTTTGATTCTCCATTTTCTTGCCCAGTCCTGAATTTGTGTTCAGATGGTGTTGCTATCTCAGTTAAATTAATTAAATGGAATTTTTAATAAATAAATTGGGTCTTAATTTTTTCTCAAAAAAATGAGACGAACTTTTGCTTCAACCCAATACTACTATTTCTTTGCGGCTATGTCAAAACAAAGATCTTGAGATTAGAGTACAGTCCGAGAGGAAAATTCGATTACTAATATGCACAATATAAATTTCAATTACTTCACTATCATTTAAAGAGTTAGTTAATAAATGGGTTCTTACGATTATATTGTAGTCAAGGGACCACAGAGTTCATCACAAATTCACAGACACTGATGCAGATCCACATAATTCAAAAAGAGGTTTCTTCTTTTGTCACGCTGGTTGGCTGTTGTGCAAAAAGCATAGAGATGTAATGGAAAAAGGCAAAACAATTGATATGACCGACATTCTAGCAGATCCAGTAGTCCAATTTCAAATGAAGTAAATGTTGGAATAATTTGTAATTATAAAAACATTTCATGAATAATATTTTATAGATATTACTATCCTTTAATTTTGATGACAACTTTCATCTTACCAACTTGGATTCCATGTTACTTTTGGGCTGAATCACTTAAAATATCGTTTATTTGGTCAGTTACAAGATATATTCTGAGTGTAAATGGAACCTGGTGTATAAACAGCGTTACACACATGTATGGAACAAAACCTTACGACAAGTAAGTGATCAACTTTTATCTTCAGAACTAATGTTGACAAAAAAGAATCAACACTACCACTTGCGTCAGTTAAATACTTTTCTATTATCAGTTAAATATACAAGGTGCACGGAAAAACGGAAAAAAGGATTTAAAAAAAAACACAAATATTAATTTTTTTCGACAAAACTCATTATTTTTATTCATAATAGTTTCCTTGCGCGTCAATACAACGTTTTGCACAGTCAATCCGATTAACGAATGAATTTTTGAGCTGGGCCAAACATATGTCCTTTAAGATGGCGGTCGACGCCTTTTGGAAGGCTTTAATGTCGACATAACATTGTCATTTTATCGACAAATGAAGCTTTTCGAAGACGCAGAATTCGCAGGGAGCCAAATCAGGCGAGTGTGGTAAATGATTGATGGTTAAAATGCGATTTTTTGTCAAAAAATCAATGATGAGCGTTGAGCGATGGGACGGCGTATTATCGTGCAACAAAGCAACTGCCATTTTGACGGTATTGTGGTGTCTTCCCGCACCTGATCTTCCCGCGATGTCTTCCCGCACCTGATCCTTCCACTTACTCTTCGGTCTCCCTATTCCTCTGTTAATATCTGGTCTCGACATTGTAATTTTCTTTACTACTTTGTTATCTTCCATTCTTCTTATATGACCAAACCAGCGAAGTTTTTGCACTTTTATGATCTTCACTATATCTTCTATATATTTCAAAATGGTTTGTATTTCAAAATTCATTAACCTTCTGTATTCAACTTCTGCAACTTTCTTTAATCCATATATTCTTCTTAGAATCTTTCTTTCGAATATTCGTAACTTTTCCTGGTCCAAGCTTGTTAAATTCGTTATCTTAGCACCATAGGTCACCATATAGGTCTAATAGCTGCTTTATATATCTTCATTTTTGTATTTATACTTATGTTTTTGCTTTTCATAATGCTTTTGAATTTATAATAAGCTCTGTATCCCGCCTGTACTCTGTGATCAATCTCTATGTTTCTGTTGCTTTTGCTATTTATTATTATTCCTAAATATTTAAAGTTTTTCACTACATCAAATTCGTAATTTCGTATTTTTACTGATCTGGTTGTCTTCTATTTTCGTTCCTTATTTCCATATATTGTCCTTTTTCTTCATTTATTGTGAGTCCTCTTTTCTTTGCTTCTTGTCCAATTTTTTGAATTGCTTTTTCCTGATTTATTATGTCTCTAGCTAGCACAGTAAGATCGTCTACGTATGCAACTGTTTGTATCGCTTTGTCAATGACTGTTCCTGTCAAATTACACTCTTTGATTACTGCATCCAGTCTCCCTGTCTTACTCCTAAATTAATTTCAAAAAGCTCTGTTTCTCCTTCCGCTGTTCTAACTATTGCTTCTGAATTTTTCATTGTCATTTCTGTTAGTATTATTAGCTTGCCCGTAATTTCCTATCATAGCTTTTATTACTTCACCAGACTAATCGTGGTCAGTATCTTATATACAACAATAAGTAAGGTAATCCCCTGTAATTTGCACGGTCTTTTGGATCTCCCTACTTATAAATAGGCATTAATATCTCTTTCTTCCACTCATTAGGCATTTTTTTCCAGGTATGGATTATCAGTATCTTATCATCTCATTGACTATATTATTCAATCCACATGCTCTATTTCATTTAAGTTGAGTTATCACATCATTAAATTGTTCTTCTGTGGGTATATCCAGTTCTTCTTCTTCTTCCATATTGCCTTCCACATTCCTATCCTTTTCCCTTTCCATCACCGTTCTGTTATCTGTTAATATTTTCTTAAAATGATTCGCCCCTTCGGTTCTACTTATGTTTGTTGAGTTTCTTTTCGCATTTTGTTTTTTGATATATCTGTATAATTTTCTGTTATTCTTATTATATTGTTCTATCGTCTCCATCATTTTCTATATTCATCTAGTTTTCTTAGTTTTTACTAGTTTAGTGCATTTTTTTTCTAATTTCCTGATATGCCCTGTTCTTAATCATTCTAATCTAGCAGCCCTCTTCTTCCACATTTTTCCTCTGTATTCTTCATCAAACCATTCATTCGTTCCTTCTATGGATTTTTTTCCTTATTATCTGCTTCCTTATATTCCTAATTATCTTATCTGCGGCGTACTCAATACATCTTAATATATTACTCCATTCTACTTCTATGTTTTCGTTTTCTGGATTGTCTGCTCGTTGTTTTCTGACGTCTTCTTCGTATAGTGACTCCTTACCTGTTATCATCTCAATGTCCCATCTCTTTCTGTTTATGAATTCCCCCCACCTACCATTCTTAACTTAAGCTTCGCAATCACTAGAATGTGGACTGTACCCACGTCTGTTCCTCGGAACGATCTTACATTTTGAATCATTTTTTGCCTTCTTTTGTCTATGAGGATGTGGTCTATCTGATTTCCTGTCGTTCTGCCTGGGATTAGCCATGTTACTTTATACTGCGTTTTGTGTTGGTATTTTGTGCTAACACTGTACATTTCCATTTTTGTTGCTAAGTTTTCCAGTCTCGTTCCATTGTTGTTTGTTTCGTTATGTAAAATTACCCTTCCAGCCTCTCCTCTCCAGTTGTTTTCTTTCCAGCCACTCCCTACAATGGAACCTAATTATACTTCAATTCTAAACAATTATAAAGCCAGCACGGCTATCTGGTAAAAAGGTGACTCTTATACTCAAAGATGATATTACAATTTTTCTTGATAACTATCATAATGAATCGGCCAATTTGTTTAGAATGGTTAACTTTATTGTTAAACTGACCTACTTGGTTCAATTTTTTGCAAAATTTGAATGATTTAAAGGATAAAGCTACCACAAATGCATTCACTGGTTCAGACAGTGAAAAAGACAATGTGAAAAGCCATTAATAAAAACATTTGAACTATATGAATGAAAATTACAACAAAATAAGTTGACAAGCTTCCACTTTTGAATAATTTCTGCACCAGAATTAAGATTGAAGTAAACAAAAATCTATTTAGTGAACACTTGGATGATTTGCTTATGCACTTTTCACATTATTTCAAAGATGTCGATTTTACAAAGTTTACGTGGATACAGAATCCATTTGTCGATGAACAAGATGAAGAATTGATAGCTATCGAAAAGGAAAAATTTATTAAATTATCTTGCGATACTTTGCAACACAAAAATTTCACAATGAAACCCTTGTTTCCCTTGAAACTTTGAAATATTGAAATTATGTTCAATTTTGGTTGAATCGAATTGAAGAATAAAGGGTTGTCCTATATATATATATATATATATATATATATATATATATATATATATATATATATATATATATATATATATATTATTAGGGTGTTTCATTCTTAGGCTTTTTTTCTGTCGTACCTGAAAATCATTAGAAAAGTTAATTAGAGGCTTCGCTCGTCCAAAAATTTGATTTCCCATATAAATAACAGTGATTTTTTTATTTCAACTTGATTTTTCGATGTTAAATTTTTATTTGGAAAAAATTAGTATACAACTTCAATAGGGCATTAAATTTGATCAATTGAGCAGACGCTGTCCGATCAACAGTTTTTGAGTTATAGAGCTTGAAAAGTGAATATTAATAATTTTATTTTTTAAACTTTTTATAGTTCTACTTTATACCACGGTGGTGCTGTTTTTGACTTTATATATACTTTGATACATTTGTTCGATCCAGTGCAGAAGATAATTGGGGTATCAGTATATTTATTTTTTGAGATGTGGAATTTGTAGGAAGATCATCTTCAAAAATAGAAGGCATTCATTTTAAAGAATGTGAACTGTGAGTGCGTGATTCGAATGAGATTATACAGTTTGACAAAGATTGGCTCAATTTTACAATAAAATAGCGCAAAATTATAATAAAATACAAACAAAGTAAAATTACATCACAATACCTTACAACGATTTTTCAGAATCGAAGATTCTTCAAAGATTCTTCACCCTTCCTCCACTCAAAAGAGTGAAGGAAGAGTGAAGCCTCTAATTTACTTTTTTTTCGAACGGGAATATTTTTTTTTATATAAAGTATATAAAGTATCAGATTTTCAGGTACGACAGAAAAAAAATATCGCCTAAAAATGGAACACCCTAATATATATATATATATATATATATATATATATATATATATATATATATATATATATATATATATATATATATATATATATATATATTATAATCAACCTGTGCCGATCCACTGCAGGATGAAGGCCTCCTCAACATGCTTGCAATTTACATGGTCTTGGCTTTCCACTTCCACTTTCCATGTCATCAGTTCATCGGGCCTTCGGTTTTCTTAGCGGACGTTTGCGATCAAGTGGTATCTATTCCAGAACTGCCTTGGTTCATCTTACCTCACATCGCCTGGCTATATGGCCTGCTCATCTCCATTTCAATTCATTCACTCTTCCAATAATGTCACACACTTTTATTTGTTCTCTGATCCATGTGCAGGGCTTTCTGTTTCGTCTTGTAATGCCAAGCATACACCTTTTCATTCCCCTCTGTGTGATCCGAAGTTTTTGAGTTGATTGGAATGTAAGTGTTCAGGTTTCATAATAGGCGGGACGTACTGATCGAAGACTTTTCTTTTTAGGCAGAGAGGGAGTTTGCTCTCTAAATGACTACTTTGCCAAATGCCTGCCAAGCATAGAAATTCGCCGTCCAAGATATATAAAGTAGTCCACAATCTCCAAATCCCTTCCTAAAAACTGAAATTATTCTGTCCTCGCCAAATTTATTGAACATAACCTGACTCTTTTCCGACAGTCCTTTGCAACACTCGTATGAGTCTTTGCAGCTCCTCTGGGTCTTGTGAAAGGAGAACGATATCATTTGCAAATCTAAGATGGTTTAAGTTTACACCATTCATCATTATACCATCATGTTCCCAATCCATCTTACGGAATAATTCTTCCAGGCAGTCCGAGAAAAAATAGGCACAATTGCGTAAGCTTCCGTACACCTCGCTCTACATTAATTCCAATTTCAAGATCATCAAGGTGAATTGTCGCTGTAGCTTCATCATGTATCGATCTCAATAGATTTACATATGCTTTGTCTACCCCTTGGCTAAGCAATACATCAATGATGGCCTATTTTGAGATTGAGTCAAATGCTTTTCATAGTAGATAAAATCCAAGCACACTGGCATGGTGTATTCATTGTGCCTTGCTATGGCCTGCTGTACAACCTGAATGTGATCCATTGTACTGAATCCCGCTTGTTCTCTTGATTGTGCGTCATTCAGTTTTTTTAATATTATTTGTACATCAAGAAACAGAGATACAGAAGTTACAAGATACAGATACAGTACAAGATACAGAAGTTCTTTAAATCTTCCTGTGCTCCTTATTCATGTAAAATAATTATTTCTGCATGTCTTCATAAGTCGGGTACTTTTTATTTTTTGAGGCATTTTGAGTATAATTTTACCACTGTTTTATGTAAAGTCCGATCAACACCTTTTAACATTTCAACAGTTACATTGTCATTTTCTGCAGCCGTTTTTTATCGTCCCTATAACATTTATCTCTTTCTCCACTAGGATATCTGGCATTTGTTATTTCGTGGGTATTGTTGTTTCTGATTGGTTCTGCTCCTCATATAACTGCGAATAAAATTTTCTAACAACTTCTACCATTTTCGTAGGAGTACTGCACACTGTGTCATCCTCAGGCATTAAGGCATAAATTTGCGTTATTTTCTTTCTAGGTTTCTGTTTAGCCTTGTTAATTCCCCTGTTTTCTTCCAGAGTTTTTTACGTTAGGTGCATGTTGAACCGGCGCGTTTCTTCTCTAATACGTTTTCTTATAATTTTCCTCCCTGCATTTCTCACTGCCTTTCGTTTTTTTCATTAAATCAATCCTCTCACTGGAGATATTTGTTTCTGAAAAATTTTTCTTCTGGTGCTATTGATGCAGCCGTTTCAAGTACATTATTGGTGATATATTGATGTTGGACTGCTATTTATTTCCATCTCCTCCGGATCTTGTAACATAGCAAAGCGGTTTGACAGCGCAATATCAAAATCGCTGCCCCTCTCCAGCAATTTCCCAGAATCCATTTTGCCCTTTTTTGACATTACCATTCTTTCGCGCTCTCTTTGACAGTTAATTCTAACTTTTCCTCGTACTATTCGGTGATTACTTCCAATATTAATTTAGACATATATATATCCTGCTGAAGAAGTCAGAAAACTTCTAACGATTTGTGATTATCCATACCACATACCCGAGATTCCGCTACTTCACTATTTACACGGACGAGAAAAAATAGTTGTTTATATATATATATATATATATATATATATATATATATATATATATATATATATATATATATATATATATATATATATATATATATATATATATATATATAGTCCTATATCATAATATAAGTTAATATACCTTCCTTCTCCTATAATGTTAAAACCTTATTATTAGAATATTCCCCATGATAGACAGGCTCCACCTATTTTAAAATCAATCAATTGGTGCTATATTTTTTTAAATTAAGCTGTAGGCATTTTACATAATATTTAAAATGTTACTCCACAAAAAAATAATTAAATTTTTTCCCACCAAAATTATGTAGAGACTAAAAATTTTAATGTTTTTATTATTACATTTTTTTCAGGAACAGCTCGTCGGTGCAAAACTTAACATTAGGTATACTTGCACTTGGAGAAGGCTGGCACAACTATCATCACACATTTCCTTGGGATTTCAAAGCAAATGAATTCGGTAACAATATTTTTACCAATTTCAGTGCTGTATTTATTAGCTTTATGGCCAAGATTGGTTGGGCAACCGAACTGAAGACAACCCCAAATGATGTTATCAGAAAAAGGGTTCTTAGAACAGGAGATGGAAGTTGGTCTCAAATAAAAACATTAAACAGGGAAGAACTAATCAGCGGTTTGCCAGAAAATTATTCAAATACTCTGTGGGGTTGGGGCGATAATGACATGGAACAAGATGAAATTGAGATGATAAAAAAGTGTTCTTATAATATATAAATGTTGATAAAGTTGCTTATGATTGTTGCTATCTGTTTAGTTTTTGGTGCTAGTTATGATACGACTTAACAGTCAGATTTAATTAGTTTAATTTAAAAACACGGAACCTGGAACGGAACATGGAAATACATTAAAATCTACATATATATATATATATATATATATATATATATATATATATATATATATATATATATATATATATATATATATATATATATATATATATAATATTTCTGTAAAAAAGATGAACCATAATTATTATGTAAATAAATATATCTTATTTTAAAATGCAACCCTTTATATTGTCATAATTATTTCTTCTTTATTGAAACCGAAACCATCCTATTTTGGGGAATAAATATAGTTTAATGTCTAGATTTAGTAATTTTTGTAAATACAATGAAGATACTATGTAACGATAAGAAAAATCAATTGATACATGAAAACTAATTATTAATAACCGTGAGCCACTATGGTAATTATAACATTTTATATCAGGTGTGGCGGTTAAGGGGAAAATCCCTTTAGACACGTCAAAATGAGTTATTTTTCAAGCCTTTTAAAAGGTGATAAAATAATTGTATTATTTTAAAGTTTTAACATCATTTTATTTGATCTTTGGCATTTGATTGAATGGCGGTTCAGTAATTAACTCGCGCGTCTCTGGCGGGAGGTTCAAAAGTGCTGCACTAGTCACTGTTTTTCTATTCATCTGAAAAAAAAATCCTTTCTATTTCTGATATATGTACAGGAAGGATAAACCTATAAAATTATATAAAAGTATTATATTAAAAATTAAGTAAGCTTCAAAATAAAAAATGTTCGAAGTTGGTAGTATTTTTTAAAAATTTTTATCCCAAAAAGAAATTTATTTAAACAAATCTTTAAAACCTTAGGTACATCCTTCCGATAATGATATAGAGAAAAGCCTCCCAAAAAAAAATTGATCAATAACTTTCTGAGTTACAGAGCGAGCGTTTTTGAAAACACAGTTTCGAGATAATCGCTTTTAAAGTTTGAATACGATAAAACGATTAGTTTTAGTGACTTATCGATAAATCGGCGATCTCAGGTACATATAATAGACCTTCAGCCTCTTCGAAAAACTGGCTTTCTTCAACCTGCTGCTGTTTTCGGGCTGATTTAAACCTGCTGATTGTCTCGTTACTCGCACCTCATCGGTGATTTCGGTGAGAATTGGCATAGGTGCCAATAATTATACTTGAACTCTATACACACATATACACTTGTACTAAGCCCGAAACTTTCTTATCTTATCTTAAATAATATAAAAAGCACTTGAATCTCTACACATCGTATTAAAAATAATCATTTTATAGATATAAACAATGTTAAATTATTATATTCAGAAAAGAAAAGTAAAAAATTAGACCTACCTGAAATATCGGAAATATAAATATCCTTAAGAAATGGACATATAATAACCAAGAATGACCAGCTAAATTTCCAAAATACTCCGGTATTAGATAAGATCATATTGTAATAAAAAGCACGGTTTTTTCCTGCCAATATTTAGAGCTCAGCATCTGAGGTTGGGATGCGCAGTAGCCTAACGGTCTAACGCCTCAGAGCTCATTCGAAGCAGTGCATTCGTCGTGCTAACATCGGTTAAGTACTGTACATTCGCAGAACTCTTCGTTCTATGTCTCTATTAGACAGTGACCCACTCACTCTTTCGTTTGCTCATCTCAGAGTCTAAGATAATGATTAAACTGTCTGGGTCACGATATGCGGACGCCGGCGCGCTCGACGGTATGTGCGATAACTCTGTAAATATTTAATATTTTTATTTTTCCTCTTGCCAGTATACTCTCAATATATTATATTTTAGTAATATTAAAAAAACAAAACGATTTTTTGGAATTTCAAAATGGATTTCCCCCCTTAATAGTTCTTACATTTTTCTTAAAAATTCACGTTTAATTTGGGAGAAAGGTAAAAAATGGTTTATTCATATTAAGTATGCGCCATCGCTAGCTGCATATTTCCCCTATCTCTCTGGCAATTTGTGAACGCCCTCCCAGAAAAACCGTACACCTTTTGAGTTAATCTATCTCCGTAATTGTTAAATTGTTTCATGGAAAGTGCATGAGACATCGATGAAAACAAGTAGGAATCAGAAGGGGCCAAGTCTAGTGAGTACAGTCGTAGGGCAAGATTTCCCACTCAAATGTAGAAATGATGTCTCTGACCACTTTCGCTGTGTGTGATGGAGCGTTGTCGTGGTGCAAATTACTTTTCCGTATCTTGCAGCCGATTTTGGTTACTTTTCAATCAATGCATGGTTCAAATTAATCATTTGTAGTAAACGGTAGCGAATGGTATTAAATTGTTTCAACTAGTTTCAGGAGCTCATGGCACACGACACCCTTCTGATTCCTCTAAAAGGATTCCTTCTCTTCTTTCCAAAGCGATTTGGTCTTGCGGTCGATGTTGATGGTTGGCCTGGGCCAACCTATGATTTTATGTGCCTTGGGTTCTCGAAATGTATCCATATTTCACAATACAGAACACAAATGAAAAGGTTAACATTTTGTCGCTGGATGACATCTTATGTAATATATGTTTAATTTATATAATCGTCAGTAATGTCTTTACATAGATTTAATACGTTTTACATGTTTATATTAAATACATATTAGACTGTAAAAATATGTCGTCTCCTTGTGTTTATCCACCACCGACCACCTGTAACAAAAAAACTGTACGTGTTACAGTAATTATCTTATCATTTTCTGATTTAGAACTACAAAATACCTTATATACACCTATTTTCATAAATGTAACTTCAAAAAAGAATAGAATTTGTTCACCTGTGTAATTTTTGTTTAATGCTGCACCTTTCATCTTTATTATGGCTAGTTAACTATAGTAGTTGTAGACATCAGAGTTAGATTATTTTTGTGTTATAATTGTTTAATTTTTTTAAGTTTTGGTTTTTTCTGTTAGTCTCTAAATATATGCTTGTCTTTATTACATAATTTTTACTGTTTTTGAGTCCTTTTGGCAGAGATAAACCTTTTCCCAGTTTAAGGGTTTATTTTTATTTTTTGTGATTCCGAAGAACTGGGTGGCGCCCTTATTGATGTACCTGTGCCCTCCCTCTGTGATCTGCAAACCAACTGGTTCCGGCGAATGGCTGCCGTAGCTGAAATTTTAGAAACAAAAAGTTTCATGACACACTTTTAATAAAACCACAAAAATACTTATACCTTATAACATCATAAAAATAAAATAGGTAAACTATTTACTTTGCCATCGTTTCATAGGTGAAACACCAGAGGTAAACAAGCAATAAGTATATCAAGTTATGTTCAAAATATGCTGTGCAATGAGCGTATTAAAAAATGAGCTAATTTAATAAGAAAAAATTAAAATAAGAAATCACTAAATATATAATACAAGAGGTATTTTTTAAATAGGGTTCGTTTGTGAATGAGAGTAAGAATGCTCCCAGTATGATTTGCGCGCGTTTAAGCGCCATTTGCAGTCGTATCGTCTGTTTGAGTGCTGAGCTGTAAAGTAGTTTGAGATACGATATGTAATTCAATTCTTGAATGCAAGAAACTTGGCAGCAATGAAAATTCATAATCAGATTTGTGAGGTTACGGTAATAATGCCATGGGTGACAATAAAGTTCGAAAGTGGGTGATAATGTTCAAGGACGGGCGGGTTAATGTGCATGATGAGCCACACCCTGGCCGACCTTCTCTGATTTCTGAAGATTTAGTTCGTGATGTGGACAACAGAATTCGAGAGAACCGACGATTCACGATTAATTAATTCATCAAAGTTATCAAGTGAATTTCCACCGGTTTCAAGGTCAATTTTGTACATCATTGTTTCAGAAACTGAGTTATCGAAAATTGTGTTTTCGGTGGATTACAAACTTCTGACGATCACAAAATAAAGGTATTGGGCTATATAACATCGTTACAGGAAATGAGACTTGGGTATCTCACATGACTTCCTGAGTCCAAGCAACAGTTAATGGACAGACGTTAATGGACGCCAAACAGAGTGAAAGCCAAACAGACAGCACGAAATATCATGGCAACTGTCTTTTGGGACATAAAATTGATGTCGAGAGGCACAACAATCAATTCTGAAGCATATTGTGTCACCTTGAGAAAACTCCGGCGTGCCATACAAAACAAGCAGCGTGGCCTACTGTCTTCCGGTATAATGTTGCTCCATGACAATGCAAGGTCACGTGTTTCTGCACAAACACAAGGTCTAATTAGATCTTTTGGACGGGAAAAACTGGATCATCCACCTTACATCCAGACCTTGTACTCCATGATTTCTACTTGTTTCGCTATATAAAAGAGTTCCTTGATGGTCAATAGTTCAACAGCAACAAAGAAGTTGAAACTGCAGGCATGGGTTAGGCTTCTTCACAGGCGGTATATTTATTTGACGTCGGAATTGAAAATCTTGTTGAACGGTGATGACAAATATTTGAACAAAAATGGAAATTATGCAAAAAAGTAGATAAAAGTATGTAGAATATGGAAAAAAATATTTTAGTAATATTTTTCTTATTACTAAAAAACGAACCTTATTTAACTCTAGAACATTAATGCGTAGTAGGTATTACGACCCTCGCACTACTTCGGTTATTTTCGGGCTGTTTCGCAAATCGTAATAGCTACGCCTGCCTAGTATCTTCGTGTTTAGTCTTAATCTAGTCTCAAGTAAATATACCGTGATATTTATTGCGAGGTTCCAGTTATTTCACGAACGTACATTTTAGTTCATTACCTCATTATATATTTCAAAGTAATAACGGGAAAATAAACTAGTGGTTATTTAACCTTAGTATAAACTTAATATTTGTTTTCAAAGAAATGTCTTCTAAGAGGGATAAATACCATCTACTGACATAAAAAGATGTACAACGAGAAATCAAAAAAAAAAAATGAACGGTGACGATCTGATGAGCGAACCTGAACCTTTTGAAGATAGCGGAAGTGATTGGGATACAGATAATTTAGAAATAAAAGAACTTTCAGAAAATGATCTCGATTCTGACGAAAATGACATAGCCATATCCAGTCTTTTCATCCAGGTCTTAATAGCATCTGAATCTCTGTTTGAAAATAATGATAATATAGCTGAAGACAAGAATTCTGATTAATATCTGAATGATTGTGGCGTGTTCATATATTTTTTCTTTATTTGGGTTTATCGTCACAATCTAAAACTCAAAAAATATCATTATTCCTTATATACCTTACATAAGAAAAGATATTTTTGATATTTTTTGAGTTTTAGATCGTGGCGAAAAACCCAAATAACGAAAAAAAAAGGATTATGATGATGACGTGCCAATATCCACTTTTATAAGGGAAACTAGAAGAAGACACGAGTCAATTGTACTCCCAAACAAACTCAGGCTAAAGGGAAAAAACGGGCACAGCTGGTCTGTAGAGTTACCTACAAGCACAAGAAAACAGCTGCCAGATCTGTAGAGTTACCTACAAGCACAAGAAAACAGCTGCCAGAAATTTGGTTCATTTTATACCCAGTAGCACGAGAAATGCGAAGGAATGCTCCATAACTGAAGAACACTGTCTCTATTTCCTGCCTGCTGAGATTACTGATATTTTATTTCGGCGAACAAATGAAGAAATCTTTTGACAGTCTCAAAAGTACAACGATGCTTCATCAACTATTTCAAATGTCACAAAAAGTGAGTTGAAAGCGTGTTTTGCAATTTTGCTTCTCTCTACTGCAAAGAAAGACAATCACTTGAATATAAAAAAGTGCTTGACGTTACAATTTCTGGAATATACTGCAGAGCTTGCATGAGTTCTGAGCGTTTTGCATTCCTTACCAATTGCCTGCGGTTCGATGATAAACAAACTACACAAGAAAGTGCACAAGCTGGTGAATTTGCACCCATTCGTGAGATATGGAACAGGTTCATCGAAATATGTAAAACATCATATACACCCTTATCCTATGTCACAATTGATGAACAACTCCTAGCACGGGCGCACGGTGGCATTTTTAGCCATTTTAGGGGATAAAAATTCGCAAAAATGTTATCAACAAATCCAAGAAATTCACTTAAAATCATAAAATAGACTATTTAAAGAAAGACAAAATACATTTTGAAAGTCAAAACTTGTAATATCTATTACGCTGCTATTTAACGAAAGTCAATTTGGCGAGACCTATTTAATAAGCGGCTTAAGTTGTTTACTACCAGGTTAGGCATGAACGTGCATTGTTTTGAGCTGTCATTGTTTTGACAGGTTGAATGATATGAAAACGCCAAAGTGCAGTTATTTAAATACTTCGAAGTTGATTATATAGTTTTTGATAAATTTTGTGATATTTAGAAGGACACTTTAAAAATTTATGTTGTTTGTTCCAAAGATATTGTGTATTTTAAAGTTTACAAGCTGTGTTTGTGTTTGTGTATGTGTTTTAGGCACCCCTAGCCGCCTCTTTTAAAAATATGATTTTTACAAAGTTTTATTTAGCTTCACGTTATTGTTTTGTTACTCTATTTTTATGTTAGGGACAAAACAGTTTTCGCTTTTGATACCCAATCAGCTATAAATTTGATATGCGTTTACAGTAACAGTGATATAATAATGTAACATTACAAAATGTACAGCTTCCCCTCTTTAGGGGGGTCGGTCGGGGGGCGGAGAAGGGTGCCATCTAAATGACTATGTTTGATTTTGTTTAAAATGGAGTATTTCTAGTTGGAAATTTTTGCATTTTAAGTTTACCTTTGTAGTTGTATTTCTTATAAAAAAAACCCTGGGGGGTTGAAAGGGGTGGGTATTCATATCCCGAGAACGATAAAAGGTAGAGCCTTGTGGTTTCTACGATAAGTAAGCTATCAAAAAATAAAAAGCTTCTGATTAAAAAATAATAATAAAATCAACCCTTGGCGGTTGAAAGGGGTGGTTTTTCATATCTCCAGAACAGTAAAAGAATTCTTCCTTTAAACTGACATAGTCTTCCAGATAGTTTCTTTGGCTGATGTAATCGCTTGCGTAGCTGTTCCGGAGGATGATCTAATGTTGATATTGCTTAGGTTTATCAGGTTTCGCGAGAATTGCAGATTAAGGGTATCTTGTTACTAGGAAAACCTTGAAGATTGCGTACTGGTTGGCGTCGCGTAGTAGCTAGAGGTGGCCTAGAGGTCGAGAAGTTGATATAACATACATATACATTTTAGTTCGCACCTATCGTTCTTAATATTTTATCACAAAGCTAAAAATGTATTTTTAATTTTTAAAGGCGTTTTAAAATACCTTGTTTCTAAAAACTACTTTTTATTTAGACATGTTGTCAATACAAAATAGAGAATTGTATGAAGTATGGGTCACAGAACGCGATCAAAATAGGAAAAATAAGGTAGTGTTAGAGCATGTGTGTCAAAGTTATTAGGTGAGGATTTTAAATGGAACAAAAATGCAATAGTAGCTCAAAGTAAAATATTTGGGAAAAACGAAAAACACATTAGGTGGTACATACATACATATTTCCTAAATTTTAATTTTAAAAAAATGTTATCAGACTACAGATCTTAAAATTATAAACCTTCTTGACCTTGACTTTTTATTTTAATTTAAGAATTTTAAGATATATGTATGTATAAAAACTTTTCGATAGACAATTGAAATTTCCCTGTTGGATAAGATTTAAAAAATAGTTACTTCTAGTTCATTTTCTTTTAAAAATAGTCTTTTCAATATCCAAATATAAACTAAGTGGAATTTTTGTGGGAATTTTCCCAAATATTATTTAATGAATTTCATATTTTTTAAAATGTTAAAATCCTTAATGTACATTTGTTTTTTACTATAGAATGTAAATATTTTTACTTTTAAACTGACTAGAAATACTTAATACATATTACTATCTGAAAGTTCTTTTTTTTTCAAAAATATTTTTAAAATATATTCCTAAATATTTAAATAATTAAAAAGTAAATATCAAAGCAGTGTAATAGTATAGAAGTATAATAATACTTATTACAAAATGTAGGTCATTTTCTATTGTTGCAAAAATGGGTTGAACCCCCCCCCCCCTTGGCTACGCCAGTGACTCCTAGGCTTTAGAGGTAGATATCTTTTTAAAATATCTATACCCAGTAAGCTTGCCAAGTAGGGAATAAAAATTATAATGATTTGTGACACGTCATCCAAGTATATGATTGATGCGATGCCATACTTGGGAAAAAGTATCAAAATAAATGATCTGCCACTTGTTAATTTTAAAAGCTGACAAAAACAATTCATGGAAGTAACCGCAATGTTACAATGGGTAACTGGTTCACTTCCGTTTGCTTTGCTGATGAATTACTAGAAAATCCCTTCAAGTTAACCATTGTAGGAACTTTACGCAAGAATAAAAAAGAGATTCCTGCAGGTTTATTAGAAACCAACAAAAGCCAAGAAAACCAAGAAAAGCGCCCTACTACTTGCATGTTTTGCTTCGACAAAAAGAAAACATTATTATCATATTCTCCGAAAAAAGGAAAAGCTGTTTTACTTCTCTCAACCCTTCATGAAGCGGCAGAAATCTGCACACACACATGCAAACCAGCCATATTTTGAATTATAATCAGATTAAAGCCGCTGTTAATTCATTTGGCCAACTTTGTAGCAGAACGAGTTGCAATAGAAAAACGAACAGATGACCGTTATACAGATTTTACGGCATTCTTAATGCAGCTGGCATTAATTAATATATTGTGTACTGTCATAATAAATTGAAAGTAAATTTTAAACCACTTTCCTGATGTGACTACTTGATTGACTTAACACATTTACTTGCTAGACCATGGACGGAGGAAAAACCTTTAATCCCAAACTTACGAAAAGATTTTCGTCGGGATATCCGCGCTATTTTGAAAATTACTGATTAAGCTGAGCGTGTACCACTCCTAGAAAAGAAACGTAAAACCTATTATATAAACATATCGTTACCTTAGTCTTTAGAAAATAAGAGAAGTTTTCAGTTCTATGAAATTTCAGTTCTATGAAAACACATATTTTCGTATAATTAATAGTCGTATTAACAACGTATTAACAATTAATAGTCGTATAATTGACGACGTGTTGACGTGACATGGTGTGTCAAAACCACATTAGTGTTCCAAGGCAAAAAAAATCTGATACCTCGTATAAGCCAATTATTTTTAGACATAAATAATAATATTCGTTTATGAAAGGTGTGGAAAAAATAATATTTTTAATTTTATATATAATATTTTTCGCACCGTTTTTATAGATCTTTTATTTTTCTTCCATTTTTATTATATTTGGCCAACTGTATATATGCATTCGAAAGCCCTTTTCTCACTCTACAAAATCATTTTCCTGAAAAACTCAATTTCAATTAACTTTCAGGCTTTTGAAATTGAAATTCTAGGCAGCAAAAACACTTCATTTTCGACACTTTCTATATTTCGGCTTTCGTCGTGATTAAAAAGCTACAGAAGCAGTTCGATGCATTTGCGCCGTATAAGAAGAGGACGATATAGCTGATCAGACTGCTCGACATTGGTTTACCAACTTCAAAAGTGGTAACTTCGACTTGGACGACACGCTCGGCTCTGGTTGACCTTCTGACTTCGACTAGGACCATCTTAAAATGCTTTTAAAGGAGGACGGCCGTCAAACATGCCGAGAATGGACTGAGAAGGTGAACTGTGGCTTTTACAACAATCTTCCAACCTATGAAATTTATTCAAAAACTCGGAGCTTGAATGCCACACGAAGTAACCGTCAAACACAACGAAAATCACCTCAACAAAGTTACTCAAAATGTCGGTCGACATCGAATAACACATGGCCACAAGCGACGATTTTTGTGCAGAATCGTCACGGGATAATAAGAAATGATGTCTGTACTTCAATACTAAGCAAAGGAAGAAGTGCGTGGCCACATGAGACATGCCAAAGCCGAAAGTTAAGCAAGGAGACCATGATCTACGTTTGATGGGACTGGGAGAGTTTTGTGTACAGAAAAATGCTGGAGAATGACAAGATGGTGAACAAGGAACGCTACTTCGTACAGCTGCACCATGTAAAAGAGGTTACGCAACTGAAGCGATCCATTCGATCGACAAGACTAAGTCATCTTGCTCCACGACAACACACGTGAAGGTGGCCCTGAATGAGCTCAAACTGGAGGTTCTTCCGGATCCGCCGTACTCTCCAGATCTTAAACAAACCAATTATTACCTCTTTATCTCACTGTCCAACCAAATGCAGTTGGGGGTAACGTTCGCTAACGATGAGGACTGCAAAAACTGACTTAACAACTTCTTCTTAACAATAAAAATTATAATGAAAAACGGCTGAAACTTGTGGAACAACCCAATATATGAAAGTACATGCATATTAACTGGCATTTTTTAACAATAGAATTTAACCTACTAAAACGAATAAATTTTGATTAATATTCGTCTACTCTTAATAAAAATTAAAAAATTCCATAACAGCATTAGTTATTTCAGTACTACTTTAAAATATATCACTTCAATACTTTCAGAATTTTTCAAGTGGTAAGTTAAAGAAAATATTATATATATGAGAGAAAATACAAAACAAAATTTAAATGTGCTGGTGGTGTTATGAAAAAAACAGATTATTCTGACTTTATTTAGACGAACCTGAAAAATATTTTTAGGAATTTAAACATTTTGTGTGTGTCAATTAATAACATCAATTTTCATGTTATAGAAATTATTCCTTAATATAAAGTAATTTTTCCCCTATTTGTTTTCGCCACTCTTTCTAAAAAGAAAATCTAAATTTTATAGTTATACCAAAACCGTTCCATGTTGAACTATCACTATTCAGAAACGTTTTTTTCATATTAGAGACAGGATATTAAAAGAACACTGACAACAAACAAAAAACAATGTTTAATATGTTGAGGGAAAGTAGTTTCGTAAATTTAAGAAACAATTCTTTACGGTTTTTTGAACAAAAGGTTTTCTTCTAACATGTATTCAAAATTCAATCATTTTCATGCAAGACGGATCTGAAAAAAAGTTAAATTTCAACACGCACACGAGCACGAACACCAATCTGGACACACCTGCACACGATCGCACACACCTGCACACATCCGCACACACACACACACACACACACACACACACACACACACACACACACACACACACACACACACACACACACACACACACACACACACACACACACACACACACACACACACACACACACACACACACACACACATATATATACATATATATATATATATATATATATATATATATATATATATATATATATATATATATATATATATATATATATATATATATATATATATATATATATATATATATATATATATATATATATATATATATATATATATATATATATATATATATATATATATTATATGTAAGAGCAAGAGTGAGTAAGAGCAACTCTGTTACAATGTAGCGGAGGGGGACCATAATAATCGGTACGTTATATAAGAAGTTCGTTAAAAAAAAAATTAAAATGTGTATGTACCTACATATGTAATTATATTTTTATGGCTTTTATTAATTCTTGACAAAAATACGCACTTATTATAATGGAAGTAAGAACAAAATAATAGAAAATTTCATTTTTAAAACTTAAAATCTACTCATAAAATACACAAAAAAACTTTGTAAAAAAGTCTGTAAGTCTATAATATGAATTTGTTTTTGACAATTTACAAGGGCTGCGCTGCGCTTCAGTAGTGTTTCTAATTTTTAAAAATCGTTATACGTTTTATATTCATGTCATGAAAAGTTAGGAGCATTTATTCTAACGGTACTTCTTCATCTTCTGCACCACTCTCAAGCTGCTCAACAATCTGCGCCGTAATCTCAGGTCGGTAGGCATACTTATCTTTATCCACATCAACGAAAGCGTCTATTATAGCGGAATACAATGTTTCCAAGTTAAATTTATTATTAGTAAGCCAGACACTTAAAGGCAGGTTGTCCTCGTCCTGCTCAGCTTGTTTAATAAGCCATTGGATGAGAGGAAAGTCGTTGTCCTCATCGAACTCGCAAAGGGAGGGTCATACATGTTTGAAACAATTATTAATTTTTTTTTTGGAAACCTGTTGCCACGCTTTAGAAACCATTTCAATAGTATCGAGCATATTTATTGCTATTGGTGTGCTATTTTCAATAAAATTAAGATTACTGATCATAAGCTATCGTCGATAATAAACTTTGAAACTCTGAATAACATCTTGATTCATTGGTTGCCGAACGGACGTAAAATTTGTTAGGAAAAAATCCAGTTTAATGTTTTTTAGATTAGTACGATGCGTATGAGCGAAGCTATTATCAACAAGCAATAATATGTACCTGGTTGCTGGTATATAAGAGTATACAGAGTATACTGGTATACAGAGCTGCAGAGCTGCAGAGCTGCAGAGCTGCAGAGCTCCAGAGCTGCATACCCCTGCTGACCCCCCAAAAAATTATATATAAAATTATATATATTTCGTGGCATTTAATTGTAAAGATTTTTTACTTACTAAATCTGGTAAGTATATATCTCTTATTTTTATTTTTGATATGTTAAATGTATTTTATAAATCGCCTGCTGCTATGCAGAACCTCCATATTTCAAACTCACGAAACGGCCTTGATCTTGATTCATTTTCGAAAATATCAGCGGTCATCCACGCTCGCTAGTTTGCTTTATAATTAACTGGTTTTTTTTACATTTTTAAACACCTGGGTTTGTTAAATTTGCCAATAACTAAAAGTTTGCGTTTTTCAGTTATGGCCATGTTTGCCCACACAAGAAAGGTTATTCTTTCTGTCGATACATTTTTCACCCTGAAAGCTCATCAGTTCATCAGCGTTAAAACATCGCTAGCGTCATAGTTTCTAAGATGTGGAACTAATCTTGATTTAACCCAACCCATGGCATTTTCCAGGTTTACACTCGCAGCTTCTCCATGAAGTTTACTAGAACTTATATTTGATTTAACGCTTTTTGAATCTAAGTAACCAACCCGAATTGCAAAAAGATCCAGCAACATTAAACATTCACTCTCAAATACACTACTACAATTCAGTAATTATAGTATTCATGCTTTATTGATATGTAAACTATTGAAATAATGTTTCATCGATGTTTTTTTGAACATGTTTGCGAATTCTTCTACCTTGTTTCGAAACTCCGCAGAATTTGCAATATTTTATGTTTGTTTTTTCAGTATCGCGGTCGGTAATATTAAAATTAGTAGGTTCTCAGCTAGAACCGCGTGTTAGATTTGCAAAATCTCGACGTTTCGGCTTCCACTTTGAAGCCATTATCAAGAGAATCTAGTTGATTTACTCCGAGGCCTCAATCTGACGACTCCCCGGAATTCACAACTAGAAAGGAACGTGGTCGGCGCGACTTCTGCATTAATAGGTAAGGTTTTGAGTGGAGCGCTCGGTTGAAGGGAGAGACTAACTCCGTCGTCCTTCTTGTTTAAGCATTCTGGGCGTTTTTCAATCTCAATTCCTTCACGAATAATGCGGGATTTGTAGGAATATATAGATGCGATTACTTTGGCCTTGTCGAAATCTATTTTGTGACCCGTTTGGATATGATGTTCTGCTAGAGTTGAGGAGAGATCCGATTTTCGGTCGGAGAGAGAATGCTCGTATATACGATTTTGGACACGTCTGTTGGTTTGGCCGAATATGTGATTGGGAGCAGCCAGAACAAAAAATATCATAGACACCATGTGACTCTTGTGGAATATTATCTTTCACTGGTCTAAGGAAACTGGATATATTCCTTTCTATTGTAAATATCGTTTCGATATTACGGGATCTGAATAGGTGGAGAATTTTATCACTAAATCTCTTGATGTATGGCAGAAGAACTTTGGGGTTTTGGAACTAGAGAATTAGTGGATTGGTTGGTAGGACCAGTTGCCTGAACTTTATTGATATCCTTTTTATTTGATGCATGTCATAGCCATTTGGAATTAGTGCCATTTCTAGGAAATTAAGTTCTATTTGCTTATGTTCCTTGTCCAACAATCTTAGAGATCTAGTAACTAAAGTTTTGACCACCGAATTTAATTGGGATGGATGATGATGTGAGTTCGCATTTAGATAACGGGTTCTGTGAGTCACACGAACAGCGCTAAACGAGAGAGGAGCGCTCGTTTTCTGTGCGCGAGCATTAACGCAACAACAATTCGGTCATTATTGCGCGCCTTAGATTTCGACATTTCAATTCACGATGTTCAGCAATGTCTAAGCCTTCCGTTGCTTAAGCAATGGGTTTGTAAGTTTGAGGAAACTGTTTCAACTTTAAATAAACGCGTCCCCGGCCATTGAAGGTCATCGAGAACCGATGAAAACATTGAGAAAGTGAGAGCGTCCATGCGCCAACAACCAAACTTATCGACTCGAAAGAACGCATCTGTTTTAAATACCACGAGATCATCGGTGCTTCGAAGATTCAGTTAGTGCAAGAATTGAAGCCAACGGACCTCGCTGATAGACTTTTATTCGCTAACGAAATGATAAACAGATTTCCAACAGTCGGCAACATCTTATTCTCCGATGAAACTCATTTTCACCTTAATGGCCATGTTAATAATCAAAATTGTCGCTACTGGTGTAGAGAAAACCCTAAAAAGAAACATGATAGGTCTCTATATAGCCCGAAAATCACAGTTTGGACTGCACTGTCAACATTCGGAATATTCGGCCCTTTTTTTTCGACCACCAAGACCACCAAAGCCGCGCAGTAAGGGTGAATTCTCAACGTTATGTCGACATGCTTCAAACTTTTTTCACTCCTGTTGTTCAAGAACTTGAAAGATATACTCAAGACACTTAGTTCCAACAGGACGGAGCCACCTGCTACACTTTCAATCTTGCTTTGTACGTCGTTCAGGCGCTTTTTCCGAGAACATTGATTTCTCGAAGAGAAGACATTCAGTGAAGAGTGGAAGAGGAAATTGAAACTATTTTTATTTGTGATGCTGGAGATGGGTGTGCCCGCAGAACAGTCCTACTTTATAAAGAAATACATCCGGACAAAAATACAGGACATCAATACGTAATAAAATTTGTTCAAAAATTTGAAAAGACTTGGTTCGTTTGTAACAAAGTGAATAAGCAGTCGAGAGTTCGTAATGAACCCACACAGATTGAAATTTTAGGTCACTTCGCTGTTGATCCAACCACTTCAATAACAAAAGTCGCTAAGTTAACTAACACTTCCATTGGCTTTATATAAAATTTTTTAAACAAAACAAGTTTCCTTATAAATATAGTTTTCCTCAACAGCTCAGCGAAGATGATTATGACAGAAGGATTCAGTTTTGTGAAATAATGCCAGGGAGATTTCAAATTGATCCAGATTTAATAAAGAATATTTGTTTGTCTTTGTAAATAAACATAACTGTAGATGCTGCAATAATAACAATATACATGTGTTTCGAGAGGGTCACACCCAGTTACCCAAAAGATTAACTTTTGGGCTGGAATTCTGAGGGATTAAATAATAGGTCCGATTTTTATTGAAGAAAATTTAACCGTATAATTGTACTTAAACTTATTGGAAAACGAAAGCGATCCACTTATAGTCACAGTCCTTAGAAAACCAAATCGATGAAGAAGAAAACCCACTGTTAAATAAACAAAATTTATACTTTCAACATGACGGCGCACCACCACACTACGCATTACATGTTCGACAACGGCTGGATCAAAGGTTTCCTAACAAATGGATAGGCAGTAGAAGCGCTGTGTAATGGCCGACGAGATCTCCAGATATAACGCCATTGGATTTCTTTCTTTGGAGTTATCTAAAGACAGTTGTATACAAAACTCCGCGTTAGGATATTCAGGACCTAAGAAATAGACTTACGTATACATGCAGATTAATTAATAAGGACATCTTTCAAAACAATCGAAAATAATTCGAGAACAGATTATATTATTGTTTAACTAACAGCGGTGGACATTTTGAACACTTAATAGAGTAACTTTTAAATCGTGTTTTTAAAAGCACATTTATTTCATTAATATATGTTTGTGTTTTAGTTAAAATGTTTTCACTAGCACGTAAAATGCTATTTACAAACATCCATAGTAATATTTTTTTTCCGTCTATTACGAGAAAGAATCAACCCATTTCAGTTTTGTAAACGCAGTTTAATTAGGATTTTCAAAGACATTTAAAATGATGTATTACAAAGTTGCCATTTAAAAATTTTAGATACAGGATGGAGGAACGGAGGCATAATATAAAATATATCGGACATGGGTTTTGAACTTCCTCCTCGATATCTAAATTGACGTGTTTTTTTGTCTAGAGCTACTTATCTTACTTGCTTTTATATTTTTAGCATTGCTAAAAGAAATAATGAGGCTGGCTACTTTTGAAATGAAAGCACTGCATATCTCCTCTTCTTGATTTACACTCATACTAGCTTTTTTCAATTGTTCCTTTAAACTCTCCCCTAAACTATTCATATCTTCCGTTACTTCCTTTTTATTTAAACCACAATTTAAACTTTTTATATAATATTGCCTTTGTTCTTCATTATTTAATGCACATATTACTTTATTTTACTTAAACATTTTTCTTTGATTCCTTGCTTAAAATACTGTCTGCTTTATATTTACATCCAGTAGGAAAGAGACCCTATAACTTGTTAATTTTGAAGTGCAGTTTTATTCTATCCTCTCAACTAGCACCTGATTTATTTGATTTATTAGATCTCTATTCCTAAAGACCCGATTCCAGAGTTCCTTCATGTATTTTTTTTTCAGCTGAAAACAGCTCACATTCATCTCTTTAGCAAAGTCTATCAACAATTTTCCATTTTATTAGTGAGTCCATGTTTGTTGTACTGCACAATTATTGGACTATAAATGTCTTTCTTTCCAATTTGAATTCGCATTCTTTATCTGTATTGCCGACATTGCCGAAAAATTTAAAAGGACGGTTTTTAATTTCTATCTAACCATGGAACCTTTCCCGTCTTTTCCATCACTCTTACAAAATATGCATCCCTTTATCTCCATTATGCCGTTTCCTGATGGTTTATTACTAGAATTACCTTGATCCACCTGTCGTTTTTCCATTCCCCTCTGTGCTATCCGTATTTTACTGACGAAATTTTCTGATTACGATATGAATATCCGAAGGACAGGACGCACTGATCAAAAACTTCGATGATCAAAGACTTTTCTTTTTAGGCTAAGTAGAAGTTTGTTCTTAAACACTATGTTGAGTCTGCGAAATACCTTCCAGCCATACTTAAAACGCCGTTCCAATACCCTGGCGGTATCCCCCTTCATTAAAATCCTCTGCCCAAGTAAAAACAAGGTCAATGTATTGTTAACAAAGATGCAATAAAATATATTATCGACACTAATCTGTTTTTTTTACTTATATTTTTAATACGTTTTATTAATCGAATTTAAAATAATAAAAGATACATATAATTTTACAGTTTTAAGATGTCACCACATCCCAAAGATGTTCGAACAGCTCTCCATTCAAAAAACCCACATCAAATCAATCAAGATGATAGTCTCTCATGTCTGAAATCTAGTGACAATTATCAATACAAAATGGAGATCGTCTGGCCAAATTTAATAGTATATGTGACACTACATGCAATAACTGTTGTTGGGCTATGCATGCTGATTCTTGGTTATGCAAACTGGAAAATTGTCATATTTCGTAAGAATGTTACATTTAGTAACAAAATTCGTTAATATCTTTAATGAGAATTCTATTTTTCAATTATCATTTTTTACACATTTACTGATAATGTTTTATAAATAGCTCGTTTAAACCTAAGGAAGAGTTATACTACTCAAAAATGCTTTATTATTGTTTTCTGCAATAAACTAATGTAATTTTTGAAACAAATGAAAATTGAATAATCGAATATAGAAATATTGAATAATGAATTTTGAAAAAAATGTTTATCATATATCAGCCATAAACAACAATGCGGCTTTTCACAAATATTCTATTTCCATGTTCCCAATTACTGACGATTATGTAAATAAAGAATATATTACGTGAGATGTCATACAATGACAAAAACTTTCTCTTTTTTCTCTTTTGTTCTGTAGTATCATTTCTTTTTAAAAACCAGCAGTAGTGGGCCCAACATAGATGGGTCTCAGCGTCCCTGGTATCATATTTCCATCATCCTGATGTCCTGGTGAAACCTCTCTCCTTGTTCGCCGCTTACTGCACCCAAATTTTCCTAAAAAATCCTAATATGAGTATAAAAAATGCATTTTTAAAGACATGCGTTACCATTCACAGGCTTTCAAGAGTTCATCTATGAGGTTTTTATAGTTTTCATCTTCTTGTTGCCCAGAAATCATTTCACTACATTTACAAAATACTTCCAACCTGCCAATTCCTTTTCATTTAACTGTTCTTGAAAACGAGAATCACCTAGAAGCTTTCTTATTTGAGGTCAAATAAATATGCATACTTTTAGTTTTGTATCACTTAATTGAGGAAATATTTCTTTAGGTACTTGAAACCATTACCTTCTTTATCCGTGGCTTTGACAAAGTTTTTCATTAGTCTAAGCATAAGTTGGAAAGGCCAAAGAAGCACTTTAGTTAGGTTAACAATATACGGTTTGGGGGCGTATTTTATGTTTGAAGTACCAAGTTCAAAAGAAGTTCTATGAGGCCAATTTTTCTTACTGTAATGTTCTTTCGTTGCCCTAATGTACGCATTTTCAAGTGTTGCCCGCTTCGACTATTCCGTCCAACTTCAGTTGGACTCTTCAGTCGAAGCGGACAACGCTTGAAAATGCCAAATGAGATTTTGACGAAACGTCATTACTTTTCACAGAATGAAGGGATTAACACCCGGAATGATTATAAACATTATCTACCATCGGTAAAAATATTCGATGTAACATATATAAATATTTCTCCACGAGCACACTTCATGATTTTTTGAACAAACTTGGTACTTATATGTATATAAGTACGCAAAGCATTCTGACTCATTTTCGAGTGTTCTTTCTGACCCTCCACACATCTCTCATCCTTTCTCCGTGGATTCTCTTTTTCTCCTCCGTCCACTTTGTTCCCAATCTCCTCGAAACTTCGCTCTATGATGCAACGTTCCACATATGTATTTTGTTTCTGTACGTTCTTCTATCCTCAATCTCTATCGGACCCATTTGTGCCTTTCCCAGATCAGCTCTGACTTGTGTGATCCATGGTACTGTTGACTTGAGTCCTTGTATGTATGTGAGAATTCTGGTGGTGAGTTTGGTCGGTGGGAGTTTACTGATATGTCCATAGAATTTCAACCTTCTTTTTTTTATGTCCGCCGCTACGTTAGACATTATTTCTGTTGTCTTTCGAGAATGTAGTCTGTATCCTTCCTCTGTCAGTTTTGGGCCGAGAATTTTCCTCATAATTTTGCGTTCTTCTTTTAATATGTTTTCTATGCCGCTTTTTGTATGAAGTGTAAGTGTCTCGCTTGCGTATAGTACCTCTCGTTTGATTACTGTGTTGTAGATCTTATTTTTGCGTGTGGGGATGGGCATTTCTTATTGTAGATATTATATGTGCCTTGTAGATATATATTGTACCTTTCCCAGATCAGTTCTGACTTGTGCGATCCATGGTACTGTTAACTTGACCCCTTGTAAATATGTAAGAATTCTGTTGGTGAGTCTTGTCGTTAGGGTTATTGATATGATTCCTATTCTTATATCCGTCGCTACGTTGAACATTCTCTCTGTGGTCTTCCTGGAATGTAATCTGTATTCTTCCTCTGTTATTTTTGAGCTGAAAATTTTCCTCAAAATTTTGCGTTCTTCTTTTAGTATGTTTTCTATGCCGCTTTTTGTGTGGAGTGTAAGTGTCTCGCTTGTGTATAGTATCTCTGGTTTGATTACTGTGTTGTAGTTTCTTACTTGTGTGTGTGTGTGTGTGTATGTGTGTGTGTTTGTGTGTGTGTATGTGTAGATATGCATTTCTTATTGTAGTGTGTAGTGTGTGTCTTGCCGTATGCCCTCTTCATCTTCTGTAATCGAGTCTTCTGTGCTATCTTCTTTCTTCCTGTGGGTTTGAGAATCTCGCTCAGGTATTTGAAGTGATCAAAAACCTAGAAAACGATGCAAAACAAAAAGCAAACAAGTCCAATGATCCAAACATCAACCAACGTGCCGAGGGGCCAATCCAAACCAAACCTATAAAAATCCACCAACTATTCAGAATCCGATACGATACACCCGAAGTAACAAAACTGAGACATTCGAGGATCCGTCGTTCAGTTCGGAGCTATCTGCTAAGGGAACAACGACTTGAAAATGCTAAATGAGATTTTTTGTCGTCAAGTATAGAATTTTTTTGAACGAATTGACAGCTGTAAGAACAATTAAGTTACTTATTAAAAAGACTTGGCTCAAAAGCCATAGAACAAAATCAATTGTCTATGACAATATTTTTTATAAAGTCATATTAACTCCAGCTATAATGTATTCAGCAATAGTTTAAAATACGTATACAGTAAATTTATAGGTATATATTGTTACATTACTAGTAAACGTTTAATTTTACGGTTGACAAGTAGTCTAAACTTAGTCTTACGTATTGAAGCTCTTTATCTCCTGTAAAATTCTACAATGTTTATTTAACTTTATATTTTTATGCTGTATTTTATATATTCTCGCTAAATGTTTGGAAGCATATTTTTACCATAATTGAAACTAACATAGTTTTCATTATATAATATTAGCTTCCATTAACATAATTTAAGTAATGAATTTATTTGAAATCACAATAAAATAAACCGAGTATTTAACTTTTAGAATATGCTTATCATCTTTTTGCCATTAATGGGGTAACAACGGGGGCGCACCGATTATGGACGCACCGAACTTACAAGGCCAATTTACCATTGAGAATTTTTTTGATGATCGCTCAAACTACTGCATTGCAAAATAATATCTATATATGGGTAAGTTACTTTATTTATATATACAGAGTGGTCCGTAATTGTCTGTCGTAAAACCTACTACGGTAATAAGCATTGAAAATGATGTAGTTTTTCTTATTTAACTGTTTGTCAGCCTGATCATAAAAGTATGACCTTGCGAAGTTCTAAAATAAAATTTTAAATGTTTTAACTATTTTGAAACCGTTTTTAGTAAAACACTTCTAACTTGCCAGTTTTGTATAAGGCGCTATTACGCATAATTAAAAATTAATAAAGTTAACCCTTTCGCTACCAATGAGACACATAAATCCTCCTGAGCCTGATCCCGTTCCACTGGGATATAAATTGCATTAGATTTGCCCTGTAAAATGTGCCAATGGTTGTTTCTTGAGTTAGTTGACCTGACCACCACGCTGTTCTGTCTGTTTTTATGAATTATTTTAAATTTAGACTTTTAGTTTGTTTTATTTTTGGGTTATATATGTCCCAATGGTATTATACATTGGGACATATAGGTCCCACTGGTACTTTTTTCATGTTACAGCTAAAATGAGGTCAAAAAACGGTTATGTGAAAACGAACTTCTCAGAATTTTTGAAGAAGAAAACCAGATAACAGAGGGCATGGCTGAAGATAACATGACGGACGTTTCTTCAGATGATGAACTTGACGTTAAAACGTACCGGTTTGATATTACTGAATGTAGTGATGGTGATAGTGGTTCGGAATCTGAAGAAAATTCAGATGCTAAGAAAAATCCAGGTGCTAGTTCTGATACACTTTCTGCACAACATGCTACCAGTTTCAGTTGGATTAGTTGTTATAATGTCCAACAGACGAAACCAAGATATACAATTCCTAAAACATGGGATCCAGAAATTAGTTCCAAAATAAATAAAACATCAGCTCACCTAGATGTCTTTTTTCGAGTTTTCTTCAAAAGGCTGTATATGTGGATAGCCTAATGTACCAATATTCATAGCAAATAAAGATTACACCCGACACAGGCGAAATAATGTTGGTAAATGGTTCTATGTTTATGATAACGTATAATAACGTATCAAAATTTTCGGAATTTTGAAAACGGAGAGTAATTTAACTGGCAATATCCCGAAATCATTGTCGCTTTCTTTTGGCTAAGATGTATTTCAATCATACCCAAAGAGGTGGAAATACTTCCAAAACATATTATGTTTATGAACTTAAGTTAAGTAAGTTAACTAAGTTGGTCCGTCAGATTTCAAAGTATAGATTAATCTATGGCGAAATTCAGAGGCCGCTCATCGCCAATAAAGCATGGCATAAAAATAGGGTAACGATGTGATACAGACGCAGGATATGCCTACGATTTACTCATTTACTCAGGCAAAAATGGAGACAGTTCCTTGGAAGGAACCTTAGGGGAACAGGTGGTGAGAAAACTGGCATCCAGCATAGCAAGATAAAATGTATTGCTTGTTTTTGGGAGATTTTTTACCTTGGTCAACCTGATGGATACGTTTTAATTTCCTGCGGTTGGAACCGTCATTGAGAACAGAAAAAACCTACCGAAATATCAAAATAAACTGAGAAAGGGGGAGGTTAAGTTTATGGTGAATGATAAAGGGACATTAGTTAATCGATGGATGGACAGGAAAGAAGTCGTGGCACTAAGCAACTGCCATAAACCTGAATTTGAACTAGTAATCCGAAAACAAAAAGATGGGTCCAAAGTTGCCACAGCGTGGGCCAAAGCAATATCATTTTATAATCAACACAGGGGTGACGTTGACTTATCCGACCAGAATATCGGTATATATTACTTCGATAGAAAGTCACAAAAGTGATGGAAGAGGTGTTTTATAAGTTGCTAATGACGGCCGTTGTAAAACCATGGATTCTATATCAACATTCACGTTAGTCTCTTGCTGAAAGTTCGATTGGCGAAGAAAAGTCAAAGGCAGCCGTATAACGAAAAAAAGCATCTGCGGGGCAAATTAAAAAAAAATGAAAATTGATGACTAATATGGGTAACCATCTTCCAGTGGAGCGACCAACAAGAAGAAGGTGTCCAAGATGCTCTAAAAATGGCAAAGAGACGAGTCCTGCAATATTATATTATGCAAATTTTGCTTTATCATTCTTACCTTTTTTCAAAAAAAATTTATTCATTTTTTTATTACTTTGTAGGTATTGTGTTTTATTAATTGTTTTTTTATTTTACTTTCTACTGTATTTTATTTCAACTTTTTTTTAACAAAAGGCTATGTTTTAAATGCTAGGGCTTTTTATAACTTCGATATAATAAATAACTTTTTCATTATTTTGAAATATGTGTGCATTGTCATTTATTTCATTTTCAGTACCAGTGGCTACACATATGTCCGGCCATAAAATACCGCTGGGACAAATGGGTCCCGGCCCCCTCTCATTCCCCCCATATTTTTTTTTTTAATTTTAGCTGATTTGGTTTTCCGGACAATAGTTTACCATAGTAGACACAAAGAAAACGTAGAAAATAAATTGGTAGCGAAAGCGTTAAGCTAGGTTTTTAAATAAAAAAAGTAAATCGGTAGGTTTTGAAGCAATCTTTTTTTTTTAAACAGCCTTTTGTCCTCTTCTAAATTTTAAGTAGGAGACATGGTTTTTGAGATAATTACAGTTTTCTATAGCTTCTTTTTACATTATCAAAACATTAGTGCACACATCCATTAGTAGGCTTTGGATATCGGATCTGGCAAATCATGTCAAATAAATGGGGTAAGCTATTTTTTAAAGTTTATATTCAATCGTAAACAGGAACGGGTTTCGCGGTTTTCGAGCTAAACTATAACCAATAAAATATACACTTACAGTAAAAAGCAGAAGATAGTAAAAAAAGAAAGAAATATATTTAAGATGGAGAAATATTTAGCTATATACGTATTTAAATCAACAACATTAGGACAAAATCACGACGATTACTAAATTTACTGAAAATTTTAGCAGCAGAAAAAGATTTTCAAACAACAATAGTATTTAAACAATTAATATATTAAAAAATTAATGATGGAGAAAGCGTCACAGTTCTCAAGAGATACTCAAAATGACCACCACGAGATTGTTCGCAACCTTTGGTCCTTCCATCTTATTTTTTGCAATATTAGTAACATATTTCTAATTGTATCAAATACCTTCATTATGTTTTCCTACAGTTTTTTTAGTATTCTCTCATTACCAGTTTTTCTTATATCCCCCATATAAAAAACCTATGTGGTTTAAACCTAAGGATCTGGCGGTCGTGATTGGAACGATTCTGAAACATAATCTTTAAACGTTGTCTTATTATCCTCCAGCAGCTGTTCGTGGGGGAAAAACCAGGTGGGACACATATAACCAAACTTTAAAATGGGGAAAGGGAAATGCGTCGCAATCAAATATTTTATATTTCTTAGTATCACACACACTTTGCTGTGTAAAAATACAAGTGTAACTGTCAGACATCAAATTTCAAATAGATAATACCTAGATAATAAAATTTTCGCATGTTTGCGAATGTCGCAATAAGGCATTATTTTATTGAAGAAAAACAACCAAAATTTAAAATTATCATCCACCAAATAATTTATTAACCCCTGAGCTTGATTAATAGAATTTTTATCCGACTCGGCATCAATAATTTATTCAAGGCATGTTTACAATTCTTCTTTGTAAATGGAAACAGTATTCACACATTTATACGTAAAGTTCTAACTGATTCTAACTGGATGATCGAGAAAAGAAAGCGGGAAATGTAGACATATTTGCCACAAAAAAAACATCATTACACCTTTTTCTATTGTACAACACCTTTCAATTATTAGATTTAATTAGTGAGCATATTAGTGAATATACTGTGCATTCTTATAAATATTTTTAATTTTCGCTTGTGCTCCTCCGACTGTACCCCTCATCATGGAAGTACCATCATAACTTTGGGCTATAAGTTTCTTAGGTTCTTTATTTATTCCTAACTCGCTTAGCACCATGATTGCTGATCATGATCTGCTGTGTGATTTTTTTGTATTACGAGTATCTGGTAAATTTTGCCATTCATAACATATCTGATTATAAAAACCATCTGCATTTGAGTAGATGTATCGGTTGTTTCATCGGCCTGTATGGCAACATGTTTTGCTTTGTGAATTTCCATTTTTAATAAATCGCGACAAACATGCTACATTGAACCCAGTAATTCGTTTTGAATTTGCTTGGAGATGCCTAGAAATAATTTATTTTTAGAGTTTTTTAAATGAGCTTCTAAAATACTGTCTATTTCGGCCATCAAATTTGCTAACCCTCTGAAAATGCCAGGATTTTCTAAAGTGTAGGTTTCGTCATGCCCACGTAAGGCAAGCTCAAATGCCCCACAGAATGTTAAACCGTCAATTAACTTAGACAATATGTAACTATCGCTATCAACAGTTTTATTGTGTTTTTAATAGAGTCCCGATGTC
Organism: Cosmopolites sordidus; assembly: GCA_031761425.1. Taxonomy (NCBI): domain Eukaryota; kingdom Metazoa; phylum Arthropoda; class Insecta; order Coleoptera; family Curculionidae; genus Cosmopolites; species Cosmopolites sordidus. The sequence continues at coordinate 403,387 of JARFXV010001071.1, read as the reverse complement.
TTCCCCAACATACTAATTTCTAGCTAATTTTTCAAATGTCTTTATGAAATAGAATGCCATTTTACGTTTGCGTCCAAATGTTTCAAATCATTAACACCGTATTTAATCCTGCCAAAATCAAGATCGCCCGCACTCATTGGTTTTCCAACTTGTGCCAAAATGCTCGGAAAACAATAAAATTTATTTGTTAACTTGCATCCACATAACCATGAATACTTCCCATACCCGGTTTTATTGAATGTGCGTTTGTATGTTCGTTTTTGAGTAATATTAACTTGCTCGATTTGCAGAATCGGTGTAGGCCGCCCAAGATTTTTGATGACAATTCCGTCCTTAACTGTTAATGTGACATTATTTCTATTCATATATTGCACTGAATTCCACTCGAAAAGTCGAAAAGTGCGATGGCAAAAAACACCTGACTATTGAGAATGGGATATGACGTTATAAATACTTTTAATCTCCGGGGGTTACTAGCAAAGCGATGCATTGCTGTCTTTGTTTTTCGCACGCGATAGTAAAAAAACAGTAGCGGCACAAACTTGTCTGTGTCCAAAGCACGTGTTCTTTAATCGATGCGCTTCGGCAACCCACGACCTATTTCATTACCGCGAATGACATTATGGATGTTAGACTATAGAAGTCGCAAGAATCGTGATCCTAGACAGAACAGAGAATAAATTAATATAAAATCTTAAGTTATCTTTTTTACATAATTTTTTAATTTTTTAAGTAGGGCACGTGCCCACGTGCTCTTATAGACCAACCACCACTGCTATCCTCAGAATATGAGCTGGATAACCATCCTGTAGATATCATATTTGTAATATAATATTTAATGGTACATTTTCAAAAAGTTATCGCAAGTGTTCTTCAAGAAACTCTTAGTACGCTAGGACATTTACTCTATTGGGTGATTCATGTACACTTGTATAAAAGAATGTAGATTTTCTTCTATAATTAATCCCTGATCACTAAACTGATCCACTCCGTAAAATATCCGTCTATACGGTTACCGTATATCAGTATATTTTTGTAAATACAAACGTCTTGCCCTTTTGACCCAGTTTTCCATCACCTTGACCCAAATACAAATGCATATCATTAATGATAATTATTGATTAATTCATCAAATCGAAAATTATGCATTTTTAAACATGTGCTTGATCTTTAACAAACCCATGCTTAAAAACAACTTAAAAAAATAATTTACCTATGATTTAACGACACAATTTCTGATATCAAATATTCAAATTTACTAATGAATTTGTGCATGATTTGCTAACGTTAAAAGCCTCTGTAATTAGGCCCTGCCGACCAAGGAATTAAATATGACCAAAGACATGATTAACAAAATTTTGACACAGCATTTAAACAAACGGAAAGTACGTTGTCGATTTATACCTCACGCCTTAACTGAGGACCAAGAAATTGCTCGGAAATGAAGTCTATGTGTGCTTTAACATCCTCCTTATTCCCCTGATTTATCTTCGTGTGACTATTTCCTGTTCCCGCAATTCAACACTACAATTTTGTAACGCATTCAATTTCCTTTAAGAATATGTATTGTATTTTATCAAATATTGAGTCGTTCATTATTTACAAAATTTCAAAATTGAAAAGTAAAATTGTAAAAACAGTATATATATATATATATATATATATATATATATATATATATATATATATATATATATATATATACATATATATGTAATATATATGTAATACATATATGTAATATATATATATGTAATACATATATATATATATATATATATATATATATATATATATATATATATATATATATATATATATATATATATATATATATATATATGTAATACATATATGTATATACATATATATATATTACGAGTTCATATATAAAAGAATATAATATCAAAGATAAATGCCTTATAAATAGCGAGCCGCATACTTTTTACTCTTAGAGTTAGTTAAATACAGTAAATTAAAATAACAACTTTTTAAGTACAATCAGTAGATAAACAACTCTTTAAGTACAATCAAATTTAAATAAATTATGAATTTTGAAAAAAGTTTGTGATTGTACTTAAAAAAATGTATTTTCAATATTAAGCCTTTTTTGAAATAAAAATTTTTTGAAATAAAAAAATGAGGTCTAACCCAAAAAAAAGCGATAAATTATTTTTAAATTCAACTTTAACCTTGAATAACTCTGAAAGGGGTAAATTTAGCGAAAAATATTGAAATACCTTTTTTGTAGCGCATTCAATTTACTTTAGAATATGTATTGTCTTTTTTCAAATATCGATTCATTCATTAGTTACAAATCTTCAAATTTGAAAAGTAAAATTGTAAAACAGATTATAGGCACAGATTACATGGAAACAGCTTTTTAACGTAAATTTATAACGACACGTTTTTTGTAGATAATTTAATTCCCTTCAAGAATATGTATTACTCAAATTTTGAATTGATGTTTTAGAAGTTTTGGAGGAAAGATGCGATTGCTATTAAAAAACCGAAAGTCGCGATGATACATTGCTTAATATATGTATTAAGGGCTCTAACTTTCACAATAATGTTTTCTTGTCAACACAAATAATATTTTCGGTATTCCTTTAAAAAAAAAATAATCGGATTTTTTTGGCCTAGTCTAATATATATACATCATGTGAAACGATGAAACGATAAAGCAATATTTTGCAATTGTACTGTCCTTAACCATTTTAATGTGGGAAGTGATCACCGAATGGTACGAGCAAAGATTAAGATAAACTGCCGAAAAGAACGCGAAAGAATGATAAGATCAAAAAGGGGCAAAGTGGATTCTGGAAAGCTGCTGGAGAGCGGCAGAGATTTTGAAACTGCTTTGTCGAATCGCTTTGCTGTGCGGAAGAAATGGAAATTACAGACCAATATGAAGAAATGGCCAACAATGTACTTAAAACGGTGGCTTCAATAGCACCAGAAGATAAATGTTTCAAAGAGTCAAAAATTTCCAATGAGACCATTAATTTAATAAAAAAAAAAAACGCCGGACAATGAAAAATGCAGACAGTCCTTTTGGCAGGGTCGAGTACGAGATTTGCAAAACTATAAGAAAACGTATTCGAGAAGAAACGCGCCGATTCAACATGCAGCTTGTGCAAAAGACTCTGAAAGAAAACAGGGAAATTAACAAAGCTAAGCAGAGGCTAAGAAAGAAAAAGACACAAATGTTTCCTTAATGTGTGAGGATTATACAATATGCAGGGAATGAACGGATAATGGAGGTTGTCCGAAGATTTTATTCAAAGTTATATAAGGACCACTGGTCGAACTTTACATAAAACACTAGCAAAATTATATTCCAAATGTCTCAAACAATAAGAAGTACCCAGCTTATGGAAAAATGCAGAAGTGATTCTTTTACATAAGAAATGAGCACGAGAAGATTTAAAGAACTACCGCCCAATAAGTCTCCTATCAGTGGTGTAAAATGTTTTCAGCAAGATAATATCCAAAAGAATACTAAGAAATATTAATGACGCACAATCAAGGGAGCAAGCAGGATTCAGAAGTGGATTCAGTACAATGGATCACATACAGGTCCTACAGCAGGTCATGGAAAGGCACAACGAATGTACTATGCCACTGTGCTTGGCTTTTATCGATTATGAAAAAGCATTTGATTCAATCTCAAAGCGGGCCATAATGGATGCATTACTTAATCAAGATGTAGAGAAAGCCTATGTAAATCTACTAGGATCGATATATGATGAAGCTACAGCGACAGTCCACCTTGACGATCTTGCGATTGAAATAAATGTGGAGCGGGGCGTATAGCAGGGTGGCGCAATATCGCCTCTTCTTTTCTCAGCATACCTGGAAGTAGTGGTCCGTAATCTGGATTGGGAACATGATGGAATAAGGATTAATGGTGCATACTTAAATCATCTTAGATTAGCAGATGATATCGTTTTTCTTTCACAAGACCCAGAGGAGCTGCAAAGACACGTCCAAGAGCTGCAAAGGGCTGGGAAACTATTTGGCTTGAAAATAAACCAGAGAAAGAGTTAATCAATAATCCTAAAATAGAAATCCTTGTGTCTTCAGCAATAAATTTGCGTTAAATGTGGCTGGCAGGCATTTGGCAGGCTCAATATAGTGTTTAAGAGCAAACTACCACTTTGTTATAACCGTTATAACCTACCGGAGACATAGTGAAACCTGGACACTCACATCACAGTCAGTTCAAAAACTTCGAGTAGCACAGAGGAGAATGGAAAGATGTATGCTTGGCATTACTAGACGAGATAGAAAGACCTTCACATGGATCAGAGAATAAACGAAAGTGAGTGACATCATTGGAAGAATAAAGCAATTGAAGAATGAATAAATCAATAAAAATATAATAAGAAGCAGGAAGAATGAAGCAATAAGAAATGGAAGTGGGTAGGCCATGTAGCGAGGCGTTGGGGCGAAAGATGGACCAGAGCTGTCCTGGACTGGATACCGCCGATATATGTGAGTGTGTATGTGTGTGTGTTGTGTTCGTACAGCACATTTCGGCATTTTCGCAAGGCTTTATCGTAATCGATTATTTAGCAAAGGGCAACACAATCAGAGGTGAGCAGAGATTATGCTACATTCTTAGTCAAAAAAGTCCTGTTTTACGAGAGTTGCTATTTATGTATCCGGAATTAGCAACAATAGTGTTAATAGACGCCATCTGACAAATATATCATAAAGTTTAACATTGTTGACCGCATACATATGGAAAAATTAAATTCTACTATAATATACACTTTCGTTGAAGTGGATAAAGGCAAGCATGCCTACTGATTAAAGCAAGCGTCCCTACTGATTAAATATCCCTTCAAGGACGTAAAGCTTCAAAGAATGTGTGCGATTTTTTAACAAACTAACTGTGGTGAACGATGTCGCAGAACGTCGTCGAACAGTATTTATTACTAGTTATAAGTGAATATAGAAAAAAAAATCCAAATTGTAATAAAAATAATTTTATGTAAAAATTGATTCTTCTATTATGAAAAAAAGAGTTTTTCTTGTGCATTTTAAATGAATTTTCAATAAATTATTTGTACCTAAATGATATCTCTTCATATTTCCCAAAAAAGTTTTTTTTTGGCTAATAATTTCGTTGTAATCAATGAGAATTAATATTTTTTACTCACTAGACTTTTTAAAAATAAAATTTATTTATTATAAAGCAGTTCCTTCTATTTAAGAGATTAAAATATTGTGGAATCTATTTTCAGCTTAATAGGATTTTTTTCAGAAAATATTTATAATTAGTACTAATTCTTTTGCAAATATATTCGGAAATTTGAAAGATTATTTTTTAATTCCCAGAGAATGTATATTTACTAAACATCTCGATTCGTAAAAATAGCTGATTTCAACTGAATTATCGAATCAAAATTCATTAACAGTTGAAAAAATATTCTAGTTAAAAAATAAGTATAGTAAATCGGTATTTTTCAATTTGAAAAAGCGCAAGCTTTTCTAAAAGTTAGTCAAAAATAATAGATAATTTTCAGTTGAAAAATTCAATAATTTCAATTTTATAATCAATTTTAAACAATAAAAATCCGATTATTTAGAAAAATTTACATTTCAATTTAAATAACTCACAATCTTTAGCCACGAATAACTTTTGAAAAATTAAATTTTTCGAAAATGTATGAGATCTTTTTTGAAGAACGTTCAATTTTCTATAAAAATGTGTAATAGTCTTTACACAGTAATGTTCCGCTGAAGAGCTATAAAATTCCAAAAGTTATTTAAATGTGAAATTGAAATTTGCGATACGGCACCTCTTAATATTAGTATTAAGAGTTCTAACTTCTACAGTATTTCTCTAACATTATTTTCGATACCTTTAAAAAAAATAGTCGATTTTTTTGAAAGAGTGTATATAGATATATATATATATATATATATATATATATATATATATATATATATATATATATATATATATATATATATATATATATATATATATATATTATATAGAGAAATCAATACTGTCTGATTAACTTAAAATTTAAATAAGAAACTCCTGCTGTGCATATAATTTTAATAAATGAGTTCATTTACGATCATATTGTAGTCACGGGACCACAGAGTTCATCACAAATTCACAGACACTGATGCAGATCCACATAATTCCAGAAGAGGTTTCTTCTTTTGTCACGCTGGTTGGCTATTGTGCAAGAAGCATAGAGATGTAATGGAAAAGGGCAAAACAATTGATATGAGCGATGTTCTAGCTGATCCAGTAGTCCAATTTCAGATTAAGTAAATGCTGAAATAACCTGTTATTTTAAAAATATGTTATAAATAATATTTTATAGATATTACATACCTTTAATTCTGCTGACAGCGTTAATCATACCAACTTGGATTCCATATTATTTTTGGGCCGAAACACCCAGAAATTGTTTTATTTCTACGATTACAAGATTTGTTTTGAGTTTAAATGGAACATGGTGTATAAATAGCGTAACACATATGTTTGGAACAAAACCATACGACAAGTAAGTAATCTACTTGTTACTTTATCGTTAAAATTAATATTAATAATATAAAAGGTTTGCACCATGCATATTAATTTAACTTACATTACTTATTTCAATTAATTACCCTTATATAAGTTTTAAAAGTGCGTTAACTATACAGGCATTATCACCAAATAAACCTATGTAAACTCAGCTGTGCTCAAACTGAGCAAAATCCAAAAATGAGCGAAATGCAAATCCCGAAAAAACATTTCAAATTTAAATAAACCTAGAGATTACCCATGAGATCATTCATAACATGCTGATTCCAAACATGAATAAAAATCACAATTGATTTTTAATCTTGTTTGAAGAAAATGAACTTTTTAAAAGTTCATTTCAAAAAACACATTAAAATTTATCCACAATCCTAACAACCTTGGCTTTATTTAAATATTTACAAGTATGTAAGAAGCACAAATTGGAAATTTTAGAAGGGGCTTTAGAAATAATTATTCTAACAAGAAGGTATAATTCTATTTGAAAGAATGTTAACTAGGTCAAAGAAAACGTGTACGAAAAAAATGGCAGTTTTAGTTTGGGCAAACTCGATTGATCCTGATTTGAAATCTGTTATGTTACTTAACACATAGTCTACCCATCAGTGTTCCACTTCTTCTTATACTTGTGATGCAACAGCCCATTAGTGAGCTTTAGCCTCCTTCAACCTTCACTTCCAACCGGATCTGGAAACTGTGTATGAGGCGTGCTAATTAATAAAGTAATGAGACTGGTGGCAAAGCGTTCAATCGGGTAATACTGTTGGCACATACACGGACCAACATCTGCTGCGTCTTAAGAACGAATTAAGAACTAGTTTTGCAAAATATCAACAGGCTTATAAAAACGCTACTTTGCCAGTGGCCCAGGACTTCAAACGGTTTAAAAAATTTAGAATTTGAAAAAAAAAATTAATTAAAAACTTATTTATTCAATTCAATGATTCATAGTCTCCTTGCGCGTCAATTCATCGTTTTGCACGGTCAATTAGGTTGGCGAATTATTTTTTTAGCTCGGCCAAAGATATGTCCTTCAGGATGGCGGTCGATGCCTTTTGAATGGCTTCAATGTCGGCATAACGCTGTCCCTTCATCGGCAAATGAAGTTTTTCCAAGAGGTTGAAGTCGCAGGGAGCCAAAATAGGCCAGGTGAATAATGAATGATAAAAATGCCATTTTTGGTCAACATATCAGTGATGAGCGTCGAGTGATGTGGCGGCACATTTACGCTATTGTGGCTGCACACGACGAATACTCGACAACAGACGCTTCATAACACTAAGATAAAACACAGCATTGATTGTTTGACCAGGTGGAATGAACCCCTTGTACACAATTCCCTCCGAATCGTAGAAACAAATCAACATTGTTTTAATTTTTAACTTCTCGAGAGGGCTTTTCTTCGGATTTGGCTCGCTCGGGTGGTTCCAATTAGCACTTTGACGAATTTAAATTCTGGATCATATTGAAAACACCACGTCTCAGCACCAGTAACAATGCTGTACTTAAAATTTACGTTCTCTTTCGACTCTTTAATCAAGTCCTTGCAATGTTGGAATTAGAGCAATTTTTAGTCGTCAATGAATTTGCGTGGAACAAAGCGTGCACAAACCTTTCGAAGTCCTAAAGAATCGGTCAAAAATCATTCAATTTCATATCCCTGTATAGCGAAGATTTTGGCTGATTTTTATAAATTCAGGCACAACTTCAATGCTACTTTGAATAACCACGAAATTTTTCGGAACAGGACCTTCATCGTCCTTGATGTTCCCACGACTTTCTTTGAATCATTTAAACCACTTGTGAATTCTTTCATAGGTTAAACAATCTTCACCATACACTTGTTTCATTAATCACTTTTACAAACAATACAAATTCATATTCAAAAACCTACCAACACTTGCCTTAACTCAACATACATGACCACAACTTACATATATTACCATTATACATATATTATCATTAAAAAATTAATTTTCATTCACATTTTTTTGCATTTGCAAAAATCCAAATTTGTTAGGTTATAATAAAAAAACAAAAAATATAAAGATAACAAATTTGTTAAATATGTCAAATTAAAAAATGTGTCAATTGAAGATTAGACAAGGAACTTATTTTATTTAAAAAAAATTAGAAAATTAATTCTTTAATAAGATATAGTTGGTAGGTTTTTGAATATGAATTTATATTGTTTGTAAAAGTAACATATATTGTAGAATTGTTCTGAAGATGGTTTATAAATAAATCGAAACGTTAACAAAACACTAAAAAAATATTAATTTATTAATAATTGACCGAAAATTCCAAAAAAAAAAACAAAAAAATTATAATTTTAAAAACGATCAAGAAAAAAAAATGTATATATATATATATATATATATATATATATATATATATATATATATATATATATATATATATATATATATATATATATATATATATATATATATATATATATATGTTAGTTCATAGTGTTTTGCGGATGGAAGTAATCATAAGACAGGAGTACATAAGTATACATAAGACGGGAGTATATCCGATCGTTTGTGTCCCCCAACATCCGAGGGGGCGGGGCCAACACGAGAACCAATAAGAAGTATGCACGACTACAATCTGCGACCCAGAAGAATATAAATATTACGAGAGGGTTTCCACAGCTTTCAGTTTTCAGGCAAGCATTGAGAATGAATGTGACCCTGGCAAAACTTCTGCACTTTCACATCAAACGGGACATAAACGATCGGATGTACTCCCTGATCAATAGTCATATATATATATATATATATATATATATATATATATATATATATATATATATATATATATATATATATATATATATATATAATCAGCCATTGTCGATCCACTGTAGGATGAAGGTCTCCCCAGCATGCTTCCAATTCGCACGGTCCTGAGCTTTCCTCTGCCATTCGGGTCCAATATACTTGATGATGTCATCCGTCCTTCGTGTTTTCGGCCTTCTTCGCGGCCTTTATGATCAAGCGGCGTCCATTCCAGAATTGCTTTGGTCCATCTGTCGTCGCATCGTCTCGCTATATGATCTGCCCACTTCCATTTCAATTCTTTCGCCTTTCCAATGATGTCACATACCTTCGTTTGTTCCCTGATCCATATGCAGGTCATTCTATCCCGCTTTATAATGTCAAGCATACACCTTTCCATTCCCCTCTGTGCAACCCAAAGCTTCTGAACTTACTGTGATGTGAGTGTCCATGTTTCACTTCTATATGTCAAAACAGGCAGCACGCACTGATTAAAAACCTTTCTCTTCGGACAAAGTGGGAGTTTGCTCTTAAATACTATATTGATCCAGCCAAATGCCTGCCAGCCACACTTAACCCGCAGTTTTTTGCACTAGCTGCATGTCGAACCGACGCGTTTCCTCTCGAATACGTTTTCTTATAGTTTTGCAAAACTCAACGTACTCAACCCTGTCAAAGGGACTGTCTTCATTGTCCTCCGTTTCTTCATTAAATCGATGGTCTCATTGGAGATTTTTGACTGTTTGAAACTTTTTTCTGCTGCTATTGCAGCAGCCGTTTCAACCACATTTTCAATGATTTTTCATACTGATCTGTTCTTTCCATCTCTTCTGGGTCTTGCAACATAGCAAAGGGGTGCGACAAAGCGATCTCAACATCGTTGCCCCTCTGCAGCAGCTTCCCAGAATACACTCTGCCCTTCTTCGATCTTACCATTCGTGTACGTTCTCTTCGGATCTTAACCTTTGCTCGTACTATTCTATGGTCACTTCCAACATTAAAACGGTTAAGGACAGTAGAATTACAAAATATTGTTTTATCATTTGACATGATGTAGTCAATTTCACTTGTGAGACCAGATGGACTTTTCCATATCCATTTTCTGCTGATTTTTTTATTATAGATCGAGTTCATAATGTACAATTATTGTCCTTCAGCAAAATCAACCAATTTCTCACCTCTATTGTCCCGCTTGCCATTTCCATATGGGAAAAGTATATATATATATATATATATATATATATATATATATATATATATATATATATATATATATATATATATATATATATACACATATATATATGTATATATATATATATATATATATATATATATATATATATATATATATATATATATATATATATATATATATATATATATACACATATATATATGTATATATATATATATATATATATATATATATATATATATATATATATATATATATATATATATACACATATATATATACGACAGATGGACCAAAGCAATTCTGGAATGGACACCGCTTGATCATAAAGGCCGCGAAGAAGGCCGAAAACACGAAGGACGGATGACATCATCAAGTATATTGGACCCGAATGGCAGAGGAAAGCTCAGGACCGTGCGAATTGGAAGCATGCTGGGGAGACCTTCATCCTACAGTGGATCGACAATGGCTGATTATATATATATATATATATATATATATATATATATATATATATATATATATATATATATATATATATATATATATATATATATATATATATATGACTATTAATCAGGGAGTACATCCGATCGTTTATGTCCCGTTTGATGGGAAAGTGCAGAAGTTTTGCCAAGGTCACATTCATTCTCAATGCTTGTCTGAAGACTGAAAGCTGTGGAAACCGCTTTTTCACTCTGGTTTTTAGGCTAGCCTTCAGGCTCCTGCCTATATACGATAAATTACGCCCGAAACGGGTCCGAATTTTTATTTTTATGGGATTCTAGCTATCCCAGGACGACCAGCGGGCGTCGTCTGTGATTCATCTCGAGCGCATACCGGTACTGATTCTCGAGGTCAGTAATGCGCTTATCTTTATCATCGAGCGCGCGTTTTAAGGCCTTATAGGCCTCTTCGGTGATGGCAAAGCCCTTTGGGTTCGCCATTACTACTGCCCGCCCGTTTACTACTATAGCCCGACCACGTGTCGCGGAGCGCGCTAGAAGAGATATTCACTCTTCGACGTCTCGGCCCGAACTTTTCGATTCAGCTGTGGAAACCGTCTCGTATTATTTATATTCTTCTAGGTCGCAGATTGTAGTGGTGCATACTTCTTATTGGTTCTCGTGTTGGCCCCGCCCCCTCGGTTGTTGGGGGACACAATCGATCGGATGTACTCCCGTCTTATGTAGACTTATGTACTCCTGTCTTATGTATACTTCCATCCGCAAAACACTACAAACTAATATATATATATATATATATATATATATATATATATATATATATATATATATATATATATATATATATATATATATATATATATGTTAAGTTAAGCACGATAACTAGGCTTCTAATGATCCGAATGTCAACGTCAGTGAAGAAGTGAAGAATGCACCTTTCCAACGCTTACACCCGTCAAAAGATGGTGCCACTAGATGTATTTACATGTAAACTCAAAAGTTTGTTTTAATATTATAAATAATAATTGTGATTTTCTATAACTATTTTAAGTTTTAGGAAAACAAAAGAATTTCGTCATTATTTTGACTCGTAAATATTGATCGTACTTTCTTAAGTAAGACACACCTCTACTATTTCTTGAAGACTAATGAAAATTTCCTACTTCCAAATGCTATCATTACTAATACTCAATATTCATATCACTACTAATACCGATCCGTGTACATGCCACTCAACTTCTAATTGACGTTATCGTCTTTCAGCATCGCCACTAGATTCTTTTTCGGCGATTATATTCACTTATATAGAAACAAGATTAACAGTTGAAAACAAAATTGATGCCACTCCAGATTTAAATATTATCTCTTTCTACACTACAGAACTAGTCAGCAGTAGCACAGTAGTCAGCAGTAGCATAATATGGAATCAAGAATATTGCAAGTTAAATGGTCTTAAAGGTCATAAACCATTAGAAAATATGGGCCGTATTCTCCCTTTTTATATGTTCGTTGAGCACAGTAAGATATAATAGAATAAAAGAAGTTTTACCAAACAACAAAATAATTCTCATTATACTAACCATTTAATGTTAGAAAAGCATACTTTCAATGATAATTTTAAAATCTTAATAAGAAAATAAATCCAAAAAAATTAAATATTTTAGATAGCCTAGAAATTAATATAAGGAGAAATTTGAATGTTTTGCTAAATAACCAGCTAGACTTGAATGGTTCACCGTTATTAAACTTATATTACCCTACTAGACGTTGACAAAAAAGGGTTTCCCATTCTGTCATGTTTTATGGTATTATTAGTTCGATCAACAGTTTAGGTTGTGATTGCTTTTCTCACTGTTAGTTTAATATTGTTTGTATTTGAAAAAGTCACTGCATGCCGAAAGAATTGTTATACATAAAAATTTTAAATATACTGGAAATTTTTAGATATTAATATTTGCTTATTTATTTAAAATGAATTTCCATTAAGTATCAGCTACCTCAATTAAATTTATACATGTTTTAAGAATAATGAAAATTTAGATAAAAATCTTAGTTTGTTAGCTGTTAGCTGTGTGTTGTCCAAAATGTATTAAAACCGAACCCTTCCTTCAACGTATTGAAATTTCCATGATAGTTAATATAATTAAAATTTGCCTTCAATGTTTGCCAATTTTTGGAATATTTAAAACGTACACCAAAACATAACAATTTCCTTCTTTTCAAAATTATGTAAAAGTTGAAAAAATTGTTGTTTTCATTATCAAATATTTTTTAGGAATATCTCATCGGTGCAAAACTTAACATTAGCTATAATTGGTCTTGGAGAAGGCTGGCACAACTATCACCACACATTCCCTTGGGATTACAAAGCAAACGAATTCGGTAACATTTCAACCAATTTCAGTGCGGCATTTATAAGATTTATGGCCAAAATTGGTTGGGCCTCCGAACTGAAGACAACCCCTGATGATGTTATCAGAAAAAGGGTTCTTAGAACAGGAGATGGAAGTTGGTCTCAAATAAAAACGTTAAACAGAGAAGAACTAATCAACAGTTTCCCAGAAAATTATACAAATAATATATGGGGTTGGGGCGATAAAGACATGGAACAAGATGAAATTGAGATAATAAAAAAGAGTTCTTAAACTATATAAAATGTGATGCTCGTATTTGTGAGTATTTTTGACTGTTTACTTTTTGGTGATAGTTCTAATATCATATAATACACATATTTAATTGTTGAATGTAAAAAACTAAATAATTTTAAGATAAAGATAATGAAAATATAATACATAAAAGCAACGTAAAGCAAAATGAAAATTCAAAAATGAAACAAAATTATTATGTAGAGAAATGTATCTTAATTTTATAATGCGAATCTTTATCTTCTCGTTAAATTTCTTGTCAAAACCTGCTGTTATTAAAACTGTAATCATCCCTTTTATGAAGAATAAATATATTTTATGGATTTCATTTAGTAATCTTTGTATATACCATGACGACGTTTTGTAACGATGAAACAAATCAAGACTCAACATTTCTATTTGTTAGAACAAAATTTATTATAAATAGATCCACCACGGTTATTACAACATTATGTAACTCTACGTGGCAAGAATCCAATTAAATGAGCTATGTCTTCTTTTCAATGTACCCCAGGTGCTTTGAACATAAGTCTCAAGTTCATTTAAAGCTGTTGGTGGCTGAGAAAAGCATTCAAGAATTGTGTGAATGTTATTCCATAAATGGAAATCTAATAGAACAAGTAAAATTTTACAAATACTTGGGATCGACATTCGAGAACAATGGAACTAAACGACAAATACAGGAAAAATGAAATATAATGTAGACAACTTTCCTTGGAAAGAAAGAAATACCGAATAAGATAAAACCAACAGTAATTAAAAAGGTAGACTCGCCAATAATAATGTATAGTGCGGTTCAAGATACACCGTTGACCGAATGGCTGCAATAAATTATAAACAACCCCTATCGTATCGAAACCCGGCAAAATTCTAAAAAAAGTATACAGGGCCCGGCCTAATAAAATAACAGGTAAAAAGATAAAATTAATCGAGTTCGTTCGATTCGAAACTATTAATTTTAAAAGAAAACATGTATCGTCCGATGCTAAGCAAACTGTTAAAAATGTGTATGCTTCTTTATTGAATAAGGGGCTTAATGTAAATGCAGCCTCAGTAGAAACGTCTTAATTAACGAAAACGCCATTGCGTACAGTTAAAGATATTCTGACGAAGCCAATTAAAGCCAAAAAAGTTCGTAATGATTCTGGTAAAAGCAAATATGTTGACGAAAGTGACAAAGACTTAATTCGAAGCAAAATTTATGCTATGTATGAAGAGCAAACTGTGCCTGCATTGCACTCATTGCAACAGCGACTAAGGAAAGATGAAATCAACATTCTTTGCAGCAGAACTAGCCTCCGGAGAATATTATCTTTAATGGGTTTTGCATATCGGACCATTAATAAAAGACCAATATTAAGGGAATCACAACGATTGCGACGATGGCAGTTTGACTAATTAAACTCTATAAAAAAAATACAGTTTAGAAAATCGTCCTATTATTCAGCTTAATGAAACATGATTCGATACACATAAGACGCCAGCAAAAGGATGGGTAGATGCATCAAGAAAATGCCAAACCAAAACCAAAACAAGGGAAAAAGAATTACAGTTTTACATGCTGGTTCCGATGATGGATGGGTTCCAAATTGTTTACGGTTGTCCTCCAAAAATATTAAACATTCATCTTTGGACTTCCATGATGATACCACAAGAGAACCACAGAGAACACCCGTTCCCCCGTGTTACTGAATTTTTAATCCAATTGAGCATATGTGGCATTAGGTAAAATCCAATGTTAGAGCAGAAAACATTTATCCGACTCTAAGTGCAAGTGCTGGAACATTAATTAGGAAGGTTGTAGATAGTATTCCCAAAGAAAGTTGAATAAATTCCATTAACCATGTTATTAAAATAGAAGATTCATATGTATCATTTACGAATGATATAGAATCACTTATTATTAATGTAGATCAAGGTAACAGTAAGAGTGAAACCGAATTAAATGTATAATTAATTTAAGTTATAATTTTTATTGTACTAATAGATAAATTTATTTATTTATTTATTTTTATTGTACTAATAAATTCAAAATACACAAACCAATAAACAATGTTTTAGTCATACATAATAATAATAATAATTTAACAATATTTTATTTTTTCCAAAATTATTGAGAAATTGTACCATTCCTACTCTGGCGCGTTTGAAGAAACTGGGAATATTTTTATTGAAATTTATTGGGACAATTAACTATATAACTAACTAATTATTTTACCGAAAGGCACACAGAAAAACGTAACACTAGTGTAAATATAATGGAAATGAAGTTCTTGAAGAAAATAATGAACACAACATGAAGAGACAAATTCAGAAATCAAACATTTAGATCATCGTTTCTCAACTTTTTTGTGTCGCGACCCACAAAAAAGCCAAAAAGTTAAGTAAAATACGTTGCGACCCCCCTCACTATATTATGTTAATTTGACGCTTATCAAAGCCGGTTAACGGTGGTTAACACGGCGACGATTCATCCCTTTTTCAGTATCGTAATTTACGAAGAATCGTTATAATTTTTAACTTATATTATTTATATATTTTAATTTATGACTTATAAACTCCTACGAGCTTGTTCATATATACGCTTACGAATCGTGAAAAAAAAACGAAATATCTATTTATCTTTGTATTAAATGATAAATCGTCAATAACGGATATATGTGTAAATGGGCAATGTCACTCATAACGAAATACTGCACACAGTCACAAATATCGAACTACATGACTTAGGTAACCCCTTGTTCTTACATTACTTTTACCGGTTTGAACCTGTTCCCTGCACTGGTAAGCACTTGTGGCAGCTTAGGCAGGTTCGTACAAGCTATGCATTTTATTACGTTTATAGGGCGTATAAGCCATGCGCTTTTTTAGCTCATTACGTTTTTACGGAGACAAGTACTACGATTTCTTCTCTCACTCAGTGTTAAATAAATTAATAATAGTGTGGTAACAAAATAAATTAATAATATTGAACAATATGTTACAAATTTGTGACAAAACGTCTCGTCTTGAAAAATCAACAAATCAAGCCGTAATGAGACCGCAGCACTTCAAGCAACCTATTTAGTAGCACTAAGAGTGGCCAGAGAGTCTAAGCCACACACTATTGCGTAAAACCTCATTTTATCCGCTGCCATTGCTATGATCAATGTGATGATAACTCCGGATAAAGCAAAAAAGTTGAAAACTATACCACTTTCAAATGATACAATATAGACACATATTGATAAAATAAAATGTTCATGATCAAATAATTGAAAAATTTCAATCAAAGAAATTTTTGCTATTCAGTTCGACGAGTCAACAGAGGTCCCGAACTTGGCGCAGTTTTTATGTTTTGTCCGATACGAATGCGGGGAGTCAATTAAAGAAAATATGCTGTTTTACAAATCAATGGTCAATGGTCGTGTAACTGGCGATGGACTCTTTAAAGTTTTTATTGATGCAACACAAAACAAAAACTTCGACATTAATAAAAGCATTGCGGTATGGCGCGGAAGCGGTAACAGGGAAGAACAGTTTTTTTCTTTATTTGGGTTTTTCGCCACGATCTAAAACTCAAAAAATATCAAAAATATCTGTTCTTATGTAAATAAAGAATCACTGGGTAAAAAAGAAAAAAAACCAAACGGAGTCAAATTTCTCAGTGATTCTTTTTTGTAATAAATTTGCATAACGAACAGAATTTTAAAAATATAAAAATGTTCTAAAAAAATATACAAACTTTTAACGTTAACGTTTCGGGAAGTATTCTCCTCCCGTTTTCAAAACGAATCTAAAAATAAAGTATATTAATTTCTATAAATTATAAAAAGTTAGAAAGTAAATATATTTTTTGTGTATGTCAATGATACTTCATTGACAATTTGTTCTGAATGACAGTGACATACTACCAAAAAAAAAAATATATATATATATATATATATATATATATATATATATATATATATATATATATATATATATATATATATATATATATATATAAGTCAGGTTTACCGTGTGATTGTGATTGTGATTGTTTATTGAAATTCCTAAATATTTTAATTGTATTCTTTAGAATCGGGACCCATTTTGAATTTAAATCTACAATTAAAAACAATTAAGAATTTCAATAAACAATCACAATCACACGGTAAACCTCACCTACATGTATTTTTTGGTAGTATGTCACTGTCATTAAAAACTAATTGTCAAGAATGTGTAAGAATCATTGACATATACAAAAAATATATTTACTTTCTATCTTTTCATAATTTATAGAAATTAATATACTATATTTTTAGATTTGTTTTGAAAACGGGAGGAGAATACTTCCCGAAACGTTAACGTTAAAAATTTGTATATTTTTTAGAACATTTTTAAATTTTTAAAATTTTGTTCGTTAAGCAAATTTATTACAAAAAAGAATCACTGAGAAATTTGTCTCCATTTGGTTTTTGTTTTTACCCAGTGATTCTTTATTTACATAAGAACAGATATTTTTCATATTTTTGAGTTTTAGATCGTGGCGAAAACCCCAAATAAAGAAAACAAAATAAGTATATATATATATATATATATATATATATATATATATATATATATATATATATATATATATATTTATATATATCAACACGCCACAATCATTCAGACATTACTTAGGGCTGCCTCCATTCCTGCTTTCTTCACAGAAATACACTTGTTACAAAATATATGACACATAATTTACAAAATGTTCTGTCAGAAGCCATAAAAATGTTATTACAAACCGAGCATTACAGACTAGAGTGCTTTCCCCATTGTGCGAAGAAATGGGTGCCAAACACGACTTTTCCATACTGAAGAGTCGTCATACAAGTCGGTTATGCAGGTGGTCGTCGCAAGGAAAAATTTTAACGAGGCTTTTTGAATTTCAAAAAGAAAAAAGCGCGCCAATTTGTTACTTGTATCGCAGTTAGCAACTTCCTCGAAAGTGAAGAGCGGGGGTGATGCTCGTGAGTCAGTGCAGTTTCATTCGTCGTGGAGAGTAGTGCACATTTTGAAGCTAGGAAAAATGTTGTTCAAAGTAATTTTTTGGAGTCTGTGCACTGTAATTAAAAAAAAGGATGATATTGATTATTTTTGATAATTATTGCTATGTTATTAATCTGTCATAATTCACAAGATTTTTTATGATTCATAACACACAGTGTGAATAAGGATTTTTCGTGCATATACCTGAGGGTCCCTAAGATCGGACATTCTAAAAGTCCCCTAATAGCGGGCAGTTTTGCAATTAGATTTTTATTGTACAACTTGGTTTAGGTTTATCCATATTGAATCTAAGAAAGAAAATACGAAATGAATTACTACAAATTTCGTATTTTGTTTCTTAGATTCAATATGGATAAACCTAAACCAAGTTGTAAGAATACTCACAAATGCGAAATAATGAAAAAAGAGATCGATAATGTGATGTCAAAAAAATTGTCTATAAGGAAATCATCTAAAGTCTACAATGTACCAAAAAGTACCCTATTGGACTACATTAAAAAATTAAAACGAGGGGAACAAAAAAGCTTTAACTGCGCACGTGCTGGATATGCCAAATAGGTGCATGCCTTTGACTAGAAAAGAATTTCTAAAATTTGCATTCGATCTCGCTGAGAAATTGAAACTGAACCATCGATTTAACAGGGCAAAAGAATCTGCTGGTAAGCATTTTTATTATGACTTTATCAAATGTCATCCTGAACTCCACTTAAGAAGGCCGGAGTCAACGAGTCTGATGAGAGCAGTTGGTTTGATGTAATTTGAAAGATATTTGGGAAAAATATCGTTTTGGCCCATAAGACTTCTATAACTGTGTTGAGACGGGGGTCAGTACTGTCCAGAAGTAGGCTAAAATGATCAACACTCAAAAGTAATCACCAAGTTGGAAAGTTGACATCTGCAGAAAGAGGTAAGAATGTTACAGTTATGTTCTGTATGAGTGCTGCCGGATATTTTATTCCACCTTATTTATTTTACCGAGGCAGATAGTTAATGAAAGGTTAATGATTAGTGGGCCATCTCAAAGTGTAATTGTAGCACAACCAAATGGATGAATGAACGCTGAAATCTGCTTAAAATGGCTTCAACACTTGTAATGTTTTCAAAGCCTACTAAAGAGAAACCAGTGCTTTTGATCCTAGATAGTCATTGCAGTCATAAAGATCTTGCTGTCATAAGTTAGGCGAAAAAAACCACGTGCACATGTTAAGCACTCCACCCCACACGACCCACAAACTGTAACCCATAGATAGGGTTTTTATGAAACCATTCAAAGATGCATATTTTAAGGTATGTGGATCTGGTACAAGAATAACAGAATATGATATTGCTGCAATGGTGACAAAAGCATTCAATCGCGTTGCACGATTGCATATAGCAAACTCTGGATTTTAATGCACTGGAATTCTGCCTTTGAATCCAAATATTTACACAGATTTGGATTTTCTGCCATCAGCAGTAACCGACGTACACATGCAGTCAAATGTTGAAGTAAATGTTGCAATAACACCGCTACGGACATACCTCAGGATTTGCCTCAAAAGACTTTCAACGTTAATGAAAAAAAATAATTGTGGCACAACCGTAAACAAGCAAAACAGTTATTACGGTAATTCATCAGCTGTCACCAAGTCCCAAATGCTGCAGCAAAGCGAACCGTGAGTCAACGTCGAAAAGCTGAGAAAAGTGAGGTTTTGACATCCTCCCCTTATAAAAATGCACTTTCTGAAAATAAAGCAGCAAACGCAAAGACTGCCATGGTAAAAATACAACATTTTAGACAACTAACGACCCGAAAAAAATGAAAAGACAAGAAACCGACTGCAAAATGCAAGACAACATCGATTCCGTCATCAAAATCAATGACTGAAAATGTAATAACTTGTTTAATTTGCTGAGAAAATAATGATGAAGATTGAATACGCTGCCAAGCTTGTAATCAGTGGGCATGTGCAAGGTGTGCTGACGTTGAAGAAGGCTCAGATAGCTACATCTGTTAATTTTGCTGACTATACGATTAAAATTTTTAAATTTCTCAGAAAATGTTTCTAGTTCTGATCAAAGTTCATTAAGATTAAATTCAATTTACTTTATTAATGTATTTTTTCTTTATTTGCGTTTTTCAATTTGCTTTATTTATGTATTTTTTTTCTTTATTTAGGTTTTTCGCCACGATCTAAAACTCAAAAAATATTAAAAATATCTGTTTGTTATGAGAGAAATTTTTCAGTGATTCTTTTTTTGTAATAAAGTTGCCTAACGAACAAAATTTTAAAAATATACAAATGTTCTAAAAAAATATACAAACTTTTAACGAGTATTCTCTTCAAAACGAACCTAAAAATAAAGTATATTAATTTCTATAAATTATGAAAAGATAGAAAGTAAATATATTTTTTGTGTATGTCAATGATACTTCCCGAAACGTTAACGTTAAAAGTTTATATATTTTTTTAGAACATTTTTATATTTTTAAAATTTTGTTATTACAAAAAAGAATCACTGAGAAATTTGTCTTCGTTTGGTTTTTTGTTTTTACCCAGTGATTCTTTATTTACTAAAGAAGAGATATTTTGATATTTTTTGAGTTTTAGATCGCGGCAAAAAAACCAAATAAAGAAATAAATATATGAACACGCCACGCTCATTCAGATATTGCTTTATGGTTGATTAGTTTTATTGGAATAATATTTTCACGAATTTCTTGTTAAAAATATTCAAATAATAAAGGAAAACTCAACTGTCCGATATTAGGAAAGCTTTTTTCAAGTGTTATCTTAACTATATAAGTTGTTACTTAGTAACTACTACATCTAAAGTAATATTTGAGACTGATTACATATCTATGTTGGTTAAGTATATAATAGAGGGTTATTTTAATATAAATAAATAAATTTAACTACCACAAGTTTTTTGTTACTGTTAAGAATCTTTAAGTGTCCGGTACTCGGAGATTCCTATATTTCATATTTCACATGACTTAAATACGAGTTTACAAGGTTATAACATAAACATTTTGCTAATGACAGACAAAGTCAATGCCTTCATCAAGAAGCTTGGTATTTGGCTACATGCCTTGAAAAATGCATTAATTCATTTTGAATGCATTCACTTTAACTTCGGATTATATTACGAAAAATATGAATTTGATCGCCTGTTGGAGATCATGAAAATGCATTTACGCGAATTGAAAAATGGGTTCTCAATCCATTTGATGAAAATGTTGTTGCAACTGCTGAATTATCTGTTGAGATTAACAAACAATTTATTGAGATATCGCCAACAAAACCCGACAACTAGAATTGTTAACTCAAGATTTGAATCAGTTTTGGCTTGCAAGACGATGTGATTACGGAAACCTATAAATGGAAGCTTTGAATACATTGATTCTCTTCACTACTTCTTACTTATGCACTAGAAAATAATTTGCTTATGTGCGTTTACAATGATGATACAAGTATAAAAAAATTTTAAGTGAAAAACAAAATTAATCATCACACAAATTATTATTATACTATTTTATTTATTTATGTTGTCACTACCTGAATATATTTGATTTTCTAAAACTTGTTCTTAATCCCCAGGTTGAGAAGCGATGATTTAGACAAAACCTACAGATTGAATCTATAAATGATAGAATATATATTTGGGGCGCTAAATCTAAATATAAAAACAGTTTTTCTCTATCTGCTCTACTTTTTTATATACAACCATCCCCTTATCTATCAATGTTTTATATCAAATTAATACATTCAAGTATGGGCGTTCTAAAATTATTATACAAGGAGTAGTATTATTATACAAGGAGTAGTTCCTGTATATTCAGTTCAGTTCAGTTCCTATAAGTCAGTTTTCCTTGTTGTCAGTCTGTCGTATTGCCAGTGTATAGATGGCATAAGCAATGCCTTCCCGGTAACTGAAGTGACATTTAAAGCTTGAACTAAAATTGAGGTTTGTAGAGTTGAAAATGATAACCTTTCTCTTTGGACAGCAAAGTGGTCACACCAAATATCCTTGCTTATTGTGCCTCTGGGATATCAAAGACCAAACCCACCACAGGATTAAAAAAGAGTAACCAAAGAGAGTAGACATGGTCGTTGGGGCAATAATGTTATTGACGGCGCTTAGTTCGATGAGAGGAAAACATCTTTCCTCCACTGCATATCAAGCTGGGCCTATGAAGCAGTTTGTAAAGGCTTTTGATAAAAATTAATAATGCTCTGCATATATAGGAAAAAATGCCTCAATTGAGTACGGAAAAAAATAAAGCAGAAATATTTGACGGCTCACAAATAAGATAACTCATTAAGGATCCTGCCTTCATAAATTCGATGAATGAGGCTGTGCGAAAAGCCGGGACTTTGCAAAACTAAAACTATGTTGAACTGGCAAACAAGATTCTTTACAGTTTCATATCCCTTGGATGTAACATGAGCATTGAGGTGCACTATTTACACAGCTACTTAGACCGTCTTCCTCAAAATTCAGAAGGCACCAGTGAAGAACAAGGTTGAAGATTTCACCAGAATATTAAAACTATGGAGGACCGGTACCAAGAAAGATGAGTTACGCACATGATGGAAGATTACTGCTGGAGTTTAAAGAGGGACTGTTCCAAAATACATTCAAGAATCTCACGGAAAAGAAGCTTCTGAAGTGTTCAGTTTACTAGTTGGTTTCATCGAAAACTTTTCCCTCTGTCTTTGTATATAATAATGTTTGTATAATATAATAATAAAAATTCCGTATTTAGTTTTTCTATTTGATCCATGGATACAACACATGTTTCACTAAAATGTTATATCTAAGAAATTTGAGCTCCTAGGATAAAATTAATGCCATATTTCAATTCAAGATATTAAATTCCTATTAAATCAGCTCCAAATACCCCGGGACCAAAACAACTGCTGGCCTGTATAATTAAAGGAATGTCTTTTAATCAGTTCCACGAACTGCACGATTGGCTGCTTATTATATACTGTTTTAACTGTTTATTCTGTTAACCCGAATCTTTATCACAATGATCAAAATAGCATCGTATATTATGGGACGTATAATATGTAGAATTTGATCAACTTTGGTTTGATTTTTTTACAAATACATAAATAAACAAATTTGCTGTATATGGAGAAAAGAAAATCCAAGAGAGATGATCGAACAAACTGTGTTGTACAGTTAATGTTTCGGGTGAGTCATCGGTTACAGCCCTAATTATGTTGAAACGTGACTGAATTTCTAAACAAGAGAGTCGCCATTTTAATTTTGTTTTGTTTAAGTCAAAACAATTTGCATTGCTAATCTAAAAGTATCAAAATTTCCTATGACTATGCTGCGAATGTTACATTTTAAAATGTAACCTTCAAGTTACAAAGTCCATTTTTTAATTTTATTTTTTTGGAATTTTCATACTGATACCATGAATTGTATCAGAAAATAAAGGGTGGGGCAACTATCACACTACTATTTTGTTCTGGCGTTATTTTGATTGCGATATTTGCGACAGTTTGGGGTTTGACTGTTGTGTAGTGCAGACGTGTAAATTTTATTATGGATAAGTATGGTTAGGCGATTATTGATGATTGAAGTTCTTACCTCAAAAATTTCCTTAAAAGTAATTTATAGGTATAATAAAATTGTTAAACTTTTTAGAATCTACAAACAAGATACCAATAGATCTACATAGAATGTTCCAAATTTAAACACTCTCTTAAACCGAACAGAGCAAATAGTGAAGATATGGATTAAAATGTAAAAAGACAAAGAAGAATCAAAGAAATGTCAGAAAAGGAATATCAGAAAATAAAAAAAAGATTGAAAAGAGCCAAAAAACAAAAATTGACTGGTGACAATGTTTTAGGTCAAAGACTCTATATATAAATATATTTTATGTATATATATATATATATATATATATATATATATATATATATATATATATATATATATATATATATATATATTCATATACGACCTTGAAGTTGGAATTAATGTAGACCGAGGTATACGACAGCGGACGCAATATCCCCTATTCTTTTCACGGCCTTCCTTGACCTTCTTTACAAAACTATTTCCGTTATCTGGTTTGAGTACAGGATAGTATAAAGATCAATGGTGCAAGCTTAAACCATCTTAGATTTTCAGATGATATCGTTCCCCTTTTATAAGACCCAGATGACCCAGAACTGCAACAGGCTAACGAACCATTTGGCTTAAAAATAAACGTGAAAAAGGATTGTGGACCACTTTATATATATTGGGCAGTGGATTTCAATGGAGGGTCATAATGCCCGGAAAGTGGCATGTTAGATGTGGCTGGCAGTTGTTCGGCAAACTCAACATAGTGTTTAAAAGCAAACTCCCATTTTCCTGAAAAGAAAAATATTCGATCTGTGCGTTCTGCCCTTTATCACAAACATGGCATTACAAGACGAGACAGAAAGCACTGCACATGGATCAGGGAACAAATGAAAGTGTATGACATCATTGTAAGAGTAAAGGAATTGAAATGGATATGGGCAGGCCATATAGCGAGGCGATGGGATGACAGATGGACCAAGGCAATCTTGGAGTAGATACCGCTTGTCTGCAAACGTCCGCGAAGAAGATCGAAAGCACAATGGACCGATGACATCGTTAAGTATATTGGGCCCGAGTCGCATAGAAAAGCCCAAGACCGTGAAAGTTGGAAGTATTATCGTAATTGCAACTAATTCCAAGGAACATTACTTTAATATTATTAACAATGACAACGTCTTATCGTTTCGATTATTTCGATCCATCAAAATAGATTTTTTGGTTGCCTTGGTCTCTTAAGGTATTATTTAAAAATAAAATGTAATATTTTTATAGCAATTTACTCTATATGCTTCAAAATTAAAATTATTTGCACGTGTTAAACGATGCACGTCACTTTATGAAACACATGATTAATTGTTTTATTAAATTAATTGTTTATGTCCATCATCCCATCCATGGTAAAAGAAGCTTTGTCGGTCGTTAAAATATTGAACAAAAATTGGGATTCCTTTGGCATTGACTAATAAACCGTTTAAATTATTTTAGCATATATAAAAAATCAGCGAGTTCTTGTACCTTCTGCACATAATAAGGGCAGAATAGTTGCTCTTTTAGTATTCAATGTACAATTCAATGGAAAACTCCAACTTGTTGCGCATCACTTCAAGTACTTCTGAAAGAATCCACTTCAACAAGATGTAAATGTATTCTTCGACTTCTGAACTGATTTAACACTGACGCCTATATTCTTGGGATTCGGGAACCACACTACCCGTATCCAAAAGTATTTGTGAGATGTAAAGAAATATTTGCTGAGCTCGAAGCGGCCTTTCTTCATATCGTTGTCCATAAATATGCTTAGCCCCGTCAAAATTTCGGAGAGCTTCTCCAAAAATCCGAAGCATATCGTGATATTCGCGAACAGAAAATATTTTTAGTTTTAAACCGAAATTAAATACACCCACTAACATTAAAGGAAATAATTTTTACGCTTATTTTATAATATGGCTGGAAGGGGGCCAATGTCACGCTACCATTTTGTTTTGGTGCCATTTTCTGGGTGATATCTGTTTTGTTTTGGCTGTCGTGTAGTGCAGATGTACAAGTTTTACAATGAATGCATTTACTAACTGAACGCAGGGATATCTGACTCAGACATACATCTATTTGTCTTGCAGCTTCAAGCCGCCCATTTTCCGACTATCCAGTCGAAATCAGTATTCTTAGGAGTCCTATGCCAATCAGTATAATACTAGCTGTAACTAGTGGGACTCTGCGCCACTGTGGTAACCATGTTGGATGAGCTTGTACGTCTTCGTTGAATAGGTAAATAAGAGCAACCGGTAAATACCGGCAAATAGCGGTCCAGACCGCTATTTGCCGGTATTTGAACTAATACACTTATTAGTGATGTCAACGCCTGTTTCCCATAGATATCTGAACAAAGGTAGTGAACCAGTTTTATGTTTAGGGTTGAAAACTAAGCCGTCCACCCCACAAAAACTACATCAAATAATTCCAGTATAATGTAACTATAATATCCCAGTATAATTCCGGTATAATCCAATATATGTAACTTAACGTGAATTTAGGATAAAAAATCCTAATAATCTACTGCCTCAACGAAAACGACAATTAAACGTTTATTCAACAGTTGGGAATGGACCACGGATTAGAGATTCAAGAACAGTGCAATAACCTGAAAATACTGCACATATAGGGCAAAATGTGGAAGAATCTCTGGAAACGTCGATTCAACGACGTAGTGCACAACTGGAAATTTATCCACGCAATTTATGCCGAAGTTGGGAGTTTCGAATCAATTTCTGTATAATGAAATGTCGTGAAAAATAAAAATATATCGTTTGTCTTTTAAAAGTTACAAAATTAATATTCTCTTCGCGTAACTTAAAGAAAAACTTAAAGTAAGAGATCATTTTATATATATTATAAGCCAATTCATTCTAGACTAATATCTAGATCTAATAGAGAGTATCTAAAGTAATAATATTAATTAATTAATTAATTATTAACCAATAACAGTCTTTTTTGCTAAATTATAATCAAATAATTAATAATTCATACTTAAAATACAAATCCAATTCGAATTTTCATTTTTTTTTTTTTAGTTTTTGTCTATTTAAACGTAAATGCATATTGATTGGTTTTTAACAATGGAATTTAACCAAATAAAACGAATCTTTTTTTATTAATATTCATCTACCCTTAACTAAATTTATAAAGTTCAATCACACTAGTTATTTCAGTAGTTCTTTAAAATATACGACTGGAACATTGTGATTTTCAAGAAAAAAATAAAAGATGATGTTTTATATAAGAGAGAAATCACTAAACAATATTTAAACGTGCTGGTAGTGTCCAGAAGAAGCTTTTCGAAATCTGAAAAATATTTTTTAGGACTTTAAGCATTATGTGAGAGTTACACATTCGACTGTGTTAATAAATTATATCAATTTTGCTGTTAATAAAAATGATTTCCTAACATAAAATAAAATTTGTCACTTTTGTTTGATAACCAGAAGTTATGATAATTTAAATTATGTGAATATGGTGGATAGTGTAACGTCTCCACTTTCTCCTAGGCCTTTTTTCCCACTCTTTCCTGTATTGTGTCTAATACAGGTTCTAAGGAAAGTTTCTGTACCAAGCATTATCAAACGCTTTGTTTAGATCTAAAAAGAGTACACATTTATGAAACTTTTAATATTTGCTGATTTAAAGCTTTGCATAAACAAGATAATGGCAGTATATATTCTAAAGATATGAAAAAAAATAAAAGGATTATATATATATATATATATATATATATATATATATATATATATATATATATATATATATATATATATATATATATATATTGTATGTACGTAAGAATTCTGTTGGTGAGTCTTGTCGGTGGGAGTCTACTGATACGTCCATAGAATTTTAACCTTCTTTTTCTTATGTCCGCCGCTACGTTGGGCACTCTCTCTGTGGTCTTTCTAGAATGTAGTCTGTATCCTTCCTCCTGTCAGTTTTGGGCCCAGAATTTTCCACATAATTTTGCGTTCTTATTTTAGTATGGTTTCTATGCCGCTTTTTGTATGGAGTGTAAGTGTTTCGCTTACATATAGTACCTCTGGTTTGATTACTGTGTTGTAGTGTCTTATTTTTGCGTGTGTGGGTAGGCATTTTTTATTGTAGATATTGCGTGTCTTGCCGTATGCCCCCTTTATCTTCTGCAATCGAGTCTTCAGTGCTATCTTCTCTCCTGTGGGTTCGAGGATCTCGCCCAAGTATTGGAAGTGAATGACCCTATTTATTTTGCCGTGTTTGGTGTTCAAATTTTGGACATTTAATTTTGAGCAAAAGAATTCGGTTTTTTGAAAAGATATTTGTAGGCCAACTTTCTCTGCACATTTCTTGAGGACTTCGATCTGTTTGGTTGCCCTTTTTTCATTGTCTGCGAGTATGGCTAGGTCGTCTGCGAAGGCTAGGCATGATATTTCTATGTTATTTTTGGTTCGTCCGAGTCGTATTGGTTTCCAGTGTCCTTGATTTTTTAGTTCCTTTTGCCATCCCCTTATGACTTCCCCTTATGTCCAGGACCAGGTTGAAGAGGAGTGGGGATAACCCATCTCCTTGGTGTACTCCGGTTTTAATCAGAAAGGGTTCGGAAATTTCTCCCATAAATTTCACTTTAGAGATTGTGTCGGTCACTGTCCGCTTGATCAATCGTAGCTTTTTGGGGTCGAGTCCTTGTTCTTCTAGGATGTTGAACAGAGATTTTCGGTCAATGCATTGGTAGTTAAAGATTTGTTCAGAGCATGAGCGACCAGGGCGAAAGCCTGCCTGGTACTCGCCAATTTTGTGTTCTAGTTGTTCCTGTGTTCTCTGGAGCAGGCATGATGAGAAGATTTAGTAAGTGACTTGTAGTAAAGAGATTCTTCTGTAGTTGTTCACATCTGTTCTGTCTCCTTTCTTGTGCAGCGGGTATATAAGAGCACATTTCTATTCACCCGGTAATTTTTCTGTTTGCCAGATGTTCGTGATAATTTGCATGAATTCCCGCAGTGAGTTTGATCCGAGGTTTGTTAATAGTTCGGCGGTGATACCATCTTCACCGGATGTCCTGTTATTGTCCTGTGGATGTCCTTCCTGTGTTGGTGGTGATGATTCTGAGTGAGTATAGATACAATTTTCCTTGGGGAGTCTTGTGTCGCGTTCTGAATGAATCTCTCTCTGTTGTGGTTATGAGATCGCAACGTGGTCTATCTGGAATTCACCAATCTGTTGTATAGGCGATCTCCATGTCTTCTGTTTTCGTGGAGATTTTCTGAGGGATGTTGACATAATCTTCAGGTTATTCTGAACCGAAGTTCGATGAGTCTTATGCCGTTCTTGTTGGTGAATTGTGACCAGGGAATTTGCCTATGGTTTTCTGATGGATTTTTTCCCTACCGATATGTGCGTTAAAGTCGCCCAGTGAAATTTTGACGTCATCCTTTGGAACCTTTGCCATTATATTTTCTAGTGTTGCCCAGAATTCCTCTGTAGACTTGGGGTCTTTCTTGTTTGTGGGGGCATGTCCGTTAATCATGGTATATTTTTTATTAGCGCACTGTATGCGCATTGTAATCAGTCTATTGTTTATGGGGGTAATTTTCTTAATAGAGTTAACTATCCCTTTATGTACCACAAAGGCCATGCCCGGAAGCGGAATACCCCTGGCGACTCGTTTGTCTATCCTGCTACCTACTTTGAATATGCGATAGTTGCCATGCCATAGTCTACCGTGTTCTCATCCGTGATGCGTGTTTCTTGCAGGGCAAGTTTTCCTGGTTGGATCAGCGTATTGATGTTGAAGCTGCCAATGCATGTAGGAGTTTTATGTGGAAATTTACCGGAAAGCTCCGACTTTTTTTGAAATCGTGAAAGTCCAGGTTTCCCAGAATTCGAGCACCCGGTTGCCGTCTATCGACAGGTGGATGGGTTACCACCTGGGGTATCATTGTTATTACTTGCACGAGTCATGGTTACTCATCTGATCTGTGATTGCTTATAAGCTTATGGATCCAGTGTTTCCACTGGTAGTTTAGAACCAGAGATTGCTAGTTCCTGAAGCGTGATGTACAGCCGCACCCTCTGAGTGAACAGACGCCGACCAGGTTACCGGTGGTTGCCACTGCAGAGGCGACCTGGGTTTTTTTGCCAGAACTCTGTT
The DNA here is from genome assembly GCA_031761425.1 of Cosmopolites sordidus. Lineage (NCBI taxonomy): Eukaryota > Metazoa > Arthropoda > Insecta > Coleoptera > Curculionidae > Cosmopolites > Cosmopolites sordidus. The sequence goes on along the minus strand of JARFXV010001071.1, from coordinate 372,976 downwards.
AGAGGTGCCGTTGTCCGCTTCCTGCGACGTGGACGAAGGGTTGGAGCTTTAGGAAGTTATTATATATATATATATATATATATATATATATATATATATATATATATATATATATATATATATATATATATATATATACCAGATATATACCAGATATATATATATATATATATATATATATATATATATATATATATATATATATATATATATATATATATATATATATATATATATATATATGCCAGATGTCCCATTAAGGATGGATCGCGGCCGTATCTTGAAAACTATTTATCCCGCAGCTTTGGGGAAAAATATTGTATATTAAAACTGACCATGAGAAATTCACCAAAAATATTTTTAAGCTTCTAAAACGACCGCAAGAGGGCGCGACGAGCCAAACATTTTTAAAAATAATTTTAATTCATTTTGCTTCTCTCTGTTGACACGTCGAATCTGAGGCAGATCTGGCGTCTGACAAGATCGTTGACGGGGAAGTCCCGCAGGGACATTCCGCCGTTAAGGTCGGATGATGGCAATCATGCCGTCTCCGATTCGGAGAAGGCCGAGCTGCTGGCGGAGTCTTTTAGACTCCAAATGACGAGTCCGAGGCTGCCCGAGGCTCAGGAAGATCGAGATTGGGCGGTCTCCGATGTTGTTCAAACACGAATGACCGAAAACCCACGGTTCGACTTCCTGCGGGACTACCTCGTATCTCCAAAGTCAGTCACGGCTATTATTCGAAGTTTTTCACCCCGTAAAGCCCCCGGAAACGATGGCATCACAGTATGCCTGCTCCGAAAATTGTCAAGTAAGCAAGTCGCAGAAATCACAAATATTGTGAACTCCATTCTGCGACTGCAATACTTCCCCAAATCATGGAAACACGCTTTTATAGCTGTGATTCCCAAGAAGCCGAACTCCAGTTCGGCTTCGGATTATAGACCCATCAGTCTCATAAATACCCTTTCAAAAATAGCCGAAAAAGTCATTCTCTCTGCAGTGAATGACTTTACCGACAGCAACGGTATCATACCAAACGAGCAGTTTGGGTTCAGACGAGGACATTCGTCCTTGCAACAGACAGCCAGATTAGCTGGCGAAATCAATTAGACTTTCAGGTGGGGCAAGCCTCTCGGCGCTGTCTTTTTAGACCTTTCCAAAGCCTTCGATAAAGTATGGCACGAGGGACTTATTTTTAAGTAACTCGAATTAGGTTTCCCGGGGGACCTAACCATGCTAATAAATTCTTTCCTGAAAGGTAGATCCTTTCAAGTTAAAATTAAATCAACCCTCTCCACGATCAAACCTATTGAGTCGGGAGTCCCGCAAGGTTCTCCCCTGTCACCGGCCTTGTTTAACATCTACTTGGCCAAATTCCCTCATTTACGTGACGTCAGTGTTTCATTCTTTGCGGATGACACTGCTTTCTTTTCAACGTCACGTTCCACCTCGGTTATTCATAAGCGACTGCAACGGCCCCGTTGCCTGGCTTAAATTCTGGCGCCTGCAGGTCAATCCTAAAAAGACCCAGATGATCATTTTCTCCAGAAATCGTTTTCCAAGCGAAGCCAGATTGCTTGTTGACAAAGTGCCAATCCCGTGACTGCAAAAAGCTACGTATCTAGGTCTCCATTTCGACCGCTCTCTCAAATGGTCTAGTCAAATCCAGCTTACAGTTAGCAAGGGGCACGGAATCCTCAAACTCCTGTGCCCCTTGATCTGTCGTTCTAGTAAACTTTCCCTAAAAGTTAAAATTCTTTTCTATAAAGTTATGATAAGATCCGTATACTTATACGGTCTTATTACCTACTATCGTTTTTAGGCGCCTACGGCGGCTAAAAAACTTCAAAGATTCCAGAACAAAACCTTGCGTATGGCACTAAATGCACCTTGGTATGTTCGGAATAACCAGATCACGAGAGAGACCGGCCAAATAAGTCGAAGTCGATTATATATATATATATATATATATATATATATATATATATATATATATATATATATATATATATATATATATATATATATATATGTTACATCTAATATTTTCACGGATGGTGAAAATCATTCCGGGTGTCGATCCGTTGATCCTGTGAAGAGTCATGACGTTTCGGCCAAAATCGCATTTGGCATTTTCAAGTGTTATCCGCTTCCACTGAAGAATCCAATTAACGTGCACGGGTCGCTGTGTTCGCTTTTATAGCCGCCCTGCCACAAAAGCGACTGCGCAGATTATATCAGGGTAGTTCGGGAACATTTGCGGCTCTCGGCAACGCTGTCGGGCGTCCGTTCTTTGATTTTTCTACCTCGCGGCCACGTTGCCACTTTTTTCATTTTTCATACTTTTGGAAACTTTTGGAATGTTGCGAGCATCGTTTCGCGTATTCAGCTCACCTCTTTCTTCTATTTCAATGGCTTCTCTGATTGTTCGAACCTTGTAGTTTTCAATATGCGCTATTTCTTTGGCTCCTTAAAAATTTATTTTATGTCCTGTATGTAGATGGTGCTGGAACAGAGCGGAAGTGGTTTGTTTGGTTTTTAAGCCGTTTTTATGTTTTTGTATTCTGGCCGATATTCGTCTGTTTGTTTGTCCTATGTATGCTCTGTTGCAGTCGGAACAAAATATACTACACACCCCATGATTTTCAAGTCTAATTTTGTCCTTGGGGTTTTTTAGGATGCTTGCAACAGTTTTGTAGGCTGTTCTGATCTTATGTTTCCTTAGTAGTCTGCCTATCCTATCTGTGATTCCTTTTACATTTGGTAGCAGGACCTTTAGTGTATTTGGTTCATGGTCCACCATTGATCTTCGTGTTTGGGTTGCTTGGGTTTGGGACGGCGAATGGCCTTGCTGATACAATTTTCTGAATATCCATTTTGTCCAAGGGCCGTGGAAAATTTTGGTAGTTCCTCGCTTCGTGTATCTGATAGTGTGTTATCACTGTGTTATCTATTAACATTTATTAGCTGGGAGTTTTTATTAATATTAAATGATTACTATATAAGTGCATTTTTCACTGAACACCTTGCCTTCTATTGATTTGTGTTGTTTTGATAAGAATTTAAAGATTAGTTCTGTTTCTCTTTCTCACAGGCTACTGTTCTTATTATTATCAAATATTCAAGCACAATTGAATTAAATTTGTTAGTGTTCATTTAATATAATATTTAAAACAGTGGTTCTTGATTAATGTTTTGATCAATATTAAAGATTTTTCATTAAGTGAATATCCAAACTTTGTTTGTGTACTGACATCAGCAAATTAATATGATTTAAAATTTAATTGAGAGAGATATCCATGGTATTGTCGCGCGCTCTCCTTTGAATACCATGAAGTGTATAAATGCTGATTTGCTTTTCTAATATCTGGAGCGGGTACATCGCTTGCTCTCCCTTTGTACCCTTTGCACAACTCAATACTAGAGGTTACACCGTAGGGTAATATCTGAATGATTGTGGCGTGTTCATATATTTTTTTTCTTTTATTTGGGTTTTTCACCACTATCTAAAACTCAAAAAATATCGAAAATACCTGTTCTTATGTAAAGAAAGAATCGCTGGGTAAAAACAAAAATTAAAAAAATGTCTCCGTTTGATTTTTTGTTTTTACCCAGTGATTCTTTCTTTACATAAGAACAGGTATTCTTGATATTTTTTGTGTTTTAGACAGTGGCGAAAGACCCAAATAAAGGAAAAAAAATACACCGTAGGGTGTAGTTGCATAGTCCATTATGTTTTGTTTAGCTGCTTGGGTGTTCTTCCCTCAGTGTCAGGAACAGTACCCAGTATGATAATTTTGTCATTGACTGATAAAATTATCATTGTTGAAAATGTATGATCTGTAATTTAATAAATATTGAGAGATATCCATGGTGCTGTCGCGCGCTCTCCTTTCAATATCATGAAGTGGGTAAAGGCTGTTTTGCTTTTCTGGTATCTGGAGCGGGTACATCGCGCGCTTTCCCGTTGTACGCATTGCACAACTCAGTATCAGAGGTTTCACCGTAGGGTGTGGTTGGATATCTATTATGTTTTAGTGAACTCTTTGGGAGGGTATCTCGCGCGCTTTCCCTTGATACTCCGTTCATACCCGAAGCTGGCACTGTTGCGCGTTTTGCCCTCAGTGTCAGGAACAGTACCCAGTTTGATATTTGATTATTGGCCGATAATATTATCATTGCAGCGGTTATGTAGAACATATCTAAATCAATCCATGTTGATTGCTATTCTGCATTATAATTGAGGTTATAATAAATATCTCTCGTTAAGAGTGTGAACAGTCTAGTATCAAAATATGATTTGTATCAATCTGATAAATCTAAAGTAACAGATTGTAAACAGATAACAGTTTGATGGATTCGGAGTGTTCAGGGTTACTTTTATTTCCAGGTAGTTAAAGCTGCAATGCTTGGAAGCCACCATCATGCTCGTCAAACTCATGTACCCAACTAGCCCCCCATTTAGAGCAATTACAGTTAAGACATCCCACTTAATATTAGGAAGATATGTATATCTATTTTCCTATATATATATATATATATATATATATATATATATATATATATATATATATATATATATATATATATATATATATATATATATATATTATTATTTTTTTTTTTCACGTATGGGCCCTGGTGGACCACGCGAAGTACAATTTGAGGCGTTTGTTGTTGTTAGCCTTCCTTTGTGCCCATACTAATTTCATTCTTTCGCTATAAGCTTTTTCCTTTCGTCAGACCAAGTTGTTCCAGTCTTCCTACATTTTTCTCTCTGGCCAACCTTCCAAACGTTAACCTTGTGTCTGAAACAGCCTCTATCCTGAATTTCACTTTGTGTAATATTTGCTGATCTTAGGTCCTCTTTAATTGCAGCAATCCATTTAATTATTTCTACTTTAGCTTTACTCCTATTTTCATAAAATTCGACTATTTGTCTAGTTAACCTACTCGGATTCATCCGTTTTATGTGTCCGTAAAACTTAAGTCTTCTTTTTCTCATATCGCTATGTATATCTGTGTATTGTTTGATTTTTTGGTTTTCTCGAAGTCGGTATGTTGTGCTATTTATTTGTTTGGGCCCTAGGATTTTTCTTATGATTTTTCTTTCCTTCTTTTCAATGTCGTCGATGTCCCTCTTTCTATTCAAAATGAGCGTTTCCGCAGCATATAAACATTCTGGCTTAATAACTGTGTTGTAATGTCTCAGTTTTGTGTTTTTAGATAGGCATTTTTTGTTGTAAATATTTTGTGTAAGTCTCAATGCCGTTTCCATTTTTTGACATCTACCCTTATTGGCCGTTTTTTCCAACCCATTTTCCATGATTATTTCACCAAAATATTTGAATTGAGAGACTCGCCTGATGTTACCATATTTTGTTTTTAGAAATGGTGTTCTTAGTCTGTTGCAGGTCATGTATTGTGTCTTTTCAAAGGATATTTGGAGTCCTACCTTTTCTGCTGTTTCTTTTTGTTCAATCTATTTTTGAGCCGTTAATACATCTTGAGCTAAAATTGCTAGATCATCAGCAAATGCCAGACAATCAATTTTGATGTTGGTTCTCCCCAGTTTAATGGATTGGTCAATATTCAGGGCCGACTTTTTTTCACGCCACTCCTGTATTACTTTTTCTAGAACACTGTTAAATAAAAGTGGCGAGAGTCCATCCCCTTGTCTCACTCCAGTTTTAATTTCGAACGGCTCTGAGATCTCTCCCATGAATTTAACTTTTGACCTTGTGTTAGTTAACGTTGCTTTAATAATTGCCAGCGTTTTCAGATCTAGTTCTTGTTCTTTCAAGATTCGGAATAAAGATTCGCGGTCAATAGAATCATATGCTTTTTTGAAATCCACAAATGTACAGACGAGATTTTTATTGTACAGTTTTTCATGTTTTAGAATCAACTTCAGATTCAGGATCTGTTCAGGGCAGGATCTTCCCGGTCGAAAACCTGCTTGATATTCACCAATGTTAGGTTGTAACTGTCCCTGTGCTCTGCCTAGTAGATATTGAGATAGAATCTTGTAACAAACTGGGAGAAGAGATATCCCTCTATAGTTGTTTACATCCGTTCTATCTCCTTTCTTATGTAGTGGATGGATTAGAGCATCTTTCCAATCTTCCGGAATCTGTTCGGTTCGCCAAACTTCTTGTAGAATTTTGGTTATTTCCCTGATTATACCTGGACCAGCGGATTTCAAAAGTTCCGCAGTGATTCCATCTTCACCAGAAGCTTTGTTATTTTTAAGCCGCTTGATTTGCCTAATTATTTCATCTTCATTCGGTGGTAATGAATCTGGGTTTGTTTGTTTAGGTTTTAGTGTTGCTAATTTGTTTAAGGGCTCAGGACAGTTTAGTGTTTGTTCAAAATATTTCGCAAGTTCTTCGCAATTGTCTTTTTTATTTAGAGCTAATTGTCCGCTTTCCTTTTGGAAGCAAAGACTTTGCGGTTGATAACCTGTTAATTTAGTTTTAAATGTTTTGTAAAAGTTTCAAGTGTTATTTTTTTGGAAATCTTTTCTATTTCATTAAGTTGATTGTTTTCATATTTTCTTTTAGTGTGTCTAATTAGCTTCGATGTTTCTTTTCTTACTTCCAAAAATATGTTATAGTTTATTGCTGTTTTTTGACTGTTCCAATTTTTGAATGCTTTACTTCGACTTAATACTGCTTGCTCGCAAACTTCATCCCACCACGGATGTTTTCTACGTTTTTGTAAAGGGGCCAACTTTAAGGCTGCTTTAATAATTTTTTGTTTCAACTCTTGCCAGTTCTGTGCTGGTTGTTTATCAATTTTTTCTATTTGGGCTGGTTTTGTTTTCTTGGGTCAAACTTTGGTACTAGCAGCCGCTTTTGAATAAGTTTTCGAGGTTTTAAGCTAAGTTTGATTCTAGTCAAGTAGTGATCCGTGTCTATATTTGCTCCTTTCCTGACTTGAACATTCAAAATATCTTTATAATTGGGGTACGAAATGGCAACATGGTCAATTTGAAATTCACCCATGTACGTGTTTGGGCACCTCCAGGTCTTTTGTTTTGATATTTTCTTCTTAAAATGGGTTGACATTATTTTTATATTAAACTGCGAACATAGTTCAACCAATCTTCTACCATTATGGTTAGTCCATTTATGAGCGGGAAAACTGCCGACTGTTTTCCTGTACTTTTTTTCTTTCCCTAGCTGGGCGTTGAAATCACCCAATAGGATTTTTACATGGTTAGAGGGAATTTTAGAGATAGTCTTTTCTAGAATTTCCCAGGACTTATTTACTTTTTCAGGATTAGATTTATTTTCTTCGTTAACTGGGAGGAGTGCATTGAGTAATATATAGTTTTTGTTAGCACACTTAAGGGATAGTGTCATAAGTCAATTATTTACTGGCTGGACATTTGTTATAGAACCAAGGATGTTTCTTGAGACAGCCAAAGCAACACCGAGATGTGATGTATTTTTGAGTATTTTTTTGTCCGTTTTACTTTTAAAAAGTCTGTAGTTGCCGAATTCCAAGGTGTTATCATCTGTCAATCTAGTTGACTGTCTGACATCTGTCTGACATCTGTCAATCTAGTCAAACGACCGCAAGAGGGCGTGACGAGCTAAACATTTTTAAAAATCATTTTGTTGTGTATTTTCAAGTGTTAACCGAGTAAGAAAAATTATCAGTTATAATTAGCAAACTGTCTCCTACAACTTTGTTTTATGACATTTTGTCGTAACTTCGCGAATAAAGAAGTGGGGGGAGTTTTACTTATTTAAATAAAAAGTCGTCTGATGTCCGTTTGCCTAAACGGATTTTCCTCAATTTGGATTCATTTAAAAGGCAATTGCTTGGACAATCAGATAATCTGGGAGATAAATTATTTAGTTTATAAATGAAACCACGAGGTGGCGTTACATTCAACAATAGTTTTTTGATGTTTTGTTCAGTTTTTTCAAATAGAATGGTACAGCTTTTATTACATGGTTAGAAAGGTAATTTAAAGAGGAATCATCCAATGAAAACCCGAAATCGATATCTCTGACATGTCAAGAGATATTTCGATTTTTCGTAAAGTGTGAAGCAAGGCAAAAATTAGGTTAATATTTTTTTAGCTTAATGCAGGTAGTAGTGAAATAATAACTGATTTTTTTCAAAAAAAAAAAAAAAAAAAATATATATATATATATATATATATATATATATATATATATATATATATATATATATATATATATATATAGGAAAATAGATATACATATCTTCCTAATATTAAGTGGGATTTCTTAACTTTAATTGCTTAACTGGGCGGCTAGTTGGGTACATGAGTTTGACGAGCATGATGGTGGCTTTCAAGCATTGCAGCTTTAACTACCTGGAAATAAAAGTAACCCTGAACACTCCGAATCCATCAAACTATTATCTGTTTACAATCTGTTACTTTAGATTTATCAGATTGATACAAATCATATTTTAATACTAGACTGTTCACATCCTTAACGAGAGATATTTATTATAACCTCAATTATAATGCAGAATAGCAATCAACATGGATTCAGATAGATATGTTCTACATAACTGCTGCAATGATAATATTATCGGCCAATAATCAAATATCAAACTGGGTACTGTTCCTGACACTGAGGGTAAAAGGCGCAACAGTGCCAGCTTCGGCTATGAACGGAGTATCAAGGGAAAGCGCGCGAGATACCCTCCCAAAGAGCTCACTAAAACATAATAGATATCCAACCACACCTTACGGTGAAACCTCTGATACTGAGTTTTTCAATGCGTACAACGGGAAAGCGCGCGATGTACCCGCTCCAGATACCAGAAGAGCAAAACAGCCTTTACCCACTTCATGGTATTGAAAGGAGAGCGCGCGACAGCACCATGGATATCTCTCAATATTTATTAAATTACAGATCATACATTTTCAACAATGATAATTTTATCAGTCAATGACAAAATTATCATTCTGGGTACTGTTCCTGACACTGAGGGTAGAACACCCAAACAGCTAAACAAAACATAATGGACTATGCAACTACACCCTACGGTGTAATTTTCCTTTATTTGGGTCTTTCGCCACTGTCTAAAACACAAAAAATATCAAGAATACCTGTTCTTATGTAAAGAAAGAATCACTGGGTAAAAACAAAAAATCATACGGAGACATTTTTTTAATTTTTGTTTTTACCCAGTGATTCTTTCTTTACATAAGAACAGGTATTTTCGATATTTTTTCAGTTTTAGATAGTGGTGAAAAACCCAAATAAAGGAAAAAAAATATATGAACACGCCACAATCATTCAGATATTACCCTACGGTGTAACCTCTAGTATTGAGTTGTGCAAAGGGTACAAAGGGAGAGCACGCGATGTACCCGCTCCAGATATTAGAAAAGCTAATCAGCATTTATACACTTCATGGTATTCAAAGAAGAGCGCGCGACAATACCATGGATATCTCTCTCAATTAAATTTTAAATCATATTAATTTGCTGATGTCAGTAGACAAACAAAGTTTGGATATTCACTTAATGAAAAATCTTTAATATTGATCAAAACATTAATCAAGAACCACTGTTTTAAATATTATATTAAATGAACACTAACAAATTTAATTCAATTGTGCTTGAATATTTGATAATAATAAGAACAGTAGCCTGTGAGAAAGAGAAACAGAAGTAATCTTTAAATTCTTATCAAAACAACACAAATCAATAGAAGGCAAGGTGTTCAGTGAAAAATTCACTTATATAGTAATCATTTAATATTAATAAAAACTCCCAGCTAATAAATGTAAATAGATAACAAAGTGTTCGATACCTCAACGCTAAATCCCGTCATCATCCTACTCAAATCCAAGGAGTAGCGAACACCTTGATTTCCACATCTTTCCACACTGACACTATCAGATACACGAAGCGAGGAACTACCAAAATTTTCCACGGTCCTTGGACAAAATGGATAATTAGAAAATTGAATCAGGAAGGCCATTCGCCGTCCCAAACCCAAGCAACCCAAACACGAAGATCAATAGTGGACCATGAACCAAATACACTAAAGGTCCTGCTACCAAATGTAAAAGGAATCACAGATAGGATAGGCAGACTACTAAGGAAACATAAGATCAGAACAGTCTACAAAACTGTTGCAAACATCCTAAAAAACCCCAAGGACAAAATTAGACTTGAAAATCATGGGGTGTGTAGTATATCTTGTTCCGACTGCAACAGAGCATACATAGGACAAACAAACAGACGAATATCGGCCAGAATACAAAAACATAAAAACGACTTAAAAACCAAACAAACCACTTCCGCTCTGTTCCAGCACCATCTACATACAGGACATAAAATCAATTTTTAAGGAGCCAAAGAAATAGCGAATATTGAAAACTACAAGGTTCGAACAATCAGAGAAGCCATTCAAATAGAAGAAAGAGGTGAGCTGAATACGCGAAACGACGCTCCCAACATTCCAAAAGTTTCCAAAAGTATGAAAAATGAAAAAAGTGGCAACGTGGCCGCGAGGTAGAAAAATCAAAGAACGGACGCCCGACAGCGTTGCCGAGCGCCGCAAATGCTCCCGAACTACCCTGATATAATCTGCGCAGTCGCTTTTGTGGCCGGGCGGCTATAAAAGCGAACACAGCGACCCTTGCACGTTAATTGGATTCTTCAGTGGAAGCGGATAACACTTGAAAATGCCAAATGCGATTTTGGCCGAAACGTCATGACTCTTCACAGGATCAACGGATCGACACCCGGAATGATTTAGACACATTATCTACCATCCGTGAAAATACTAGATGTAACACATATATATATATATATATATATATATATATATATATATATATATATATATATATATATATATATATATATATATATATATATATATATGTATATATCGACTTCGACTTATTTGGCCAGGTTTTTGGGTTAGCCCGCAGGCTCCTACCCGTTTCTAGTCGGCTTTGACCCTATATGGGCACTAATTTTAAGGGGGTCTCTATTTGACCCAGGAGGTTGCCTAGCAAGTTGGCATAGATAGTAAGAGAAGAAAGAATAGTGTTTTTAGATGAAGTCCTGGCGAACTTCAGAGGTTAATACGACAGAAAAAAGAAAATGAAAGATTTTGCTTTTTCCCCGTCAGAGAATGACAGGTGTTCTGTCTGAACAGCCGATCGATCGAGAGTGATCTTTCGACTGCCAAACCACGGACAGGATTATAAGTCGTCGAAGCGGTCTTATGCAAGCCGGGTATCGAATGTTCGATACCGTTATGCTTGCGGCCCGTATAGGATTTTGGGGTATTGTGCTAGATTACCCAGGAAATCCGGGTAAATTGTCCGGTGTACCGCGGTGTAGTCCGATGTAATCCGGTAAATTGTCCGGACTAGCGGGTTTTCGCTAAATTTCGCCTTTTGGGCGAATTTAGCGTAGATTTGGGAATGAAATTCGGAGACCAAGGGAACACCGGTCTCTCTCGTGATCTGGTTATTCCGAACATACTAGGTGCGTTTAGTGCCATACGCAAGGTTTTGTTCTGGAATCTTTGAAGTTTTTTAGCCGCCGTAGGCGCCAAAAAACTATAGTAGATAATAAGACCGTATAAGTATACGGATCTTATCATAACTTTATAGAAAAGAATTTTAACTTTCAGGGAAAGTTTACTAGAACGACAGATCAAGGGGCACCGGAGTTTGAGGATTCCGTGCCCCTTGCTAATTGTAAGCTGGATTTGACTAGACCATTTGAGAGAGCGGTCGAAATGGAGATCTAGATACGTGGCTTTTTGCAGCCACGGGGTTGGCACTTTGTCAACCAGCAATCTGGCTTCGCTTGGAAAGCGATTTCTCGAGAAAATGATCGCCTGGGTCTTTTTAGGATTGACCTGCAGGCGCCAGAATTTAAGCCAGGCAACGGGGCCGCTGCAGTCGGTTATGAATAACCGAGGTGGAACGTGACGTTGAAAAGAAAGCAGTGTCATCCGCAAAGAATGAAACACTGACGTCACGTAAATGAGGGAATTTGGCCAAGTAGATGTTAAACAAGGCCGGTGACAGGGGAGAACCTTGCGGGACTCCCGACTCAATAGGTTTGATCGTGGAGAGGTTTGATTTAATCTTAACTTGAAAGGATCTACCTTTCAGGAAAGAATTTATTAGCATGGTTAGGTCCCCCGGAAAACCTAATTCGAGTAACTTAAAAATAAGTCCCTCGTGTCATACTTTATCGAAGGCTTTGGAAAGGTCTAAAAAGACAGCGCCGAGACGCTTGCCCGACCTGAAAGCCTGATTGATTTCGCCAGCTAATCTGGCTGTCTGTTGCAAGGACGAATGTCCTCATCTGAACCCAAACTGCTCGTTTGGTATGATACCATTGCTGTCGGTAAAGTCATTCACTGCAGAGAGAATTACTTTTTCGGCTATTTTTGAAAGGGTTATTTATGAGACTGATGGGTCTATAATCCGAAGCCGAACTGGAGTTCGGCTTACTGGGAATCACAGCTATAAAAGCGTGTTTCCATGATTTGGGGAAGTATTGCAGTCGCAGAATGGAGTTCACAATATTTGTGATTTCTGCGACTTGCTTACTTGGCAATTTTCGGAGCAGGCATACTGTGATGCCATCGCTTCCGGGGGCTTTACGGGGTGAAAAACTTCGAATAATAGCCGTGACTGACTTTGGAGATACGAGGTAGTCTCGCAGGAAGTCGGTCAGGAGTTTTCGGTCATCTGTGTTTGAACAACATCGGAGACCGCCCAATCTCGATCTTCCTGAGCCTCGGGCAGCCTCGGACTCGTCATTTGGAGTCTAAAAGACTCCGCCAGCAGCTCGGCCTTCTCCGAATCGGAGACGGCATGATTGCCATCATCCGACCTTAACGGCGGAATGTCCCTGCGGGACTTCCCCGTCAACGATCTTGTCAGACGCCAGATCTGCCTCAGATTCGACGTGTCAACAGAGAGAAGCAGGTTATCCCACTTCTCATTTCTGTATGACTTCATCTTCTCTTTGGCTTCTCTGATCGCCCGATTTGCCCGACTTCTATCCTTTCGAGAGAGGGTAGCCCTGGCCTTCTTCACCAGGCGATTTTTCGCCCGGAGAAGATTTTTCAGGTCAGTCGCGAGATCGGTAGTTAGCCGCTGCTGATCAGACGGTCGAGGCTTCGTGGCTAGGCTGAAAGCCTTCAGGATATCCTCTGTCAATTTACCGACAGCAAGATCGAGCTGCTCCGGGTCAGCAACCCGGGGTATTGGATTGGTAGAATGAAGTGCGGATTGGAAAACCCTCCAATCCGTCACGAAATGTGACGGCTTGAACGGCGCACCTAAGAGTCGGGCGTCTCCCAGTTCGAAAAGAACGGGAAGGTGGTCTCAATCGAGCTCGTGCAGAACCGAGTGGCATTCGCTCTTGGGACACCCTTCGTGATGAAGAGGTCTATGACTGATCCGGCGTGACCCGGATAGTCATAATGGGTGGGTTCGTCAGGATAATTGACGATACACCCGAGCGAGAAACATAACCGTCCGAGGGTCGCGCCACGAGAATTCGTGTTGCGACAACCCCAGAGCGTGTTATGGGCATTGAAGTCGCCGCCAGCAATAGTGGCGGCGTCACTTCGAAACAGGGCAGTGTAATCAGCCCGCAACGGAGGTACGTTGCCTAGCTGATACACGGAATGAAGGATTAAAGGTCGGTCTGCTAGCTCGACAGTGGAATACGGGACGCTGAATCGGATGGAGGGTTTTAAGAAAGTCTCCTTTAACAAGTTCCTCCTTCTTGTCACGCACTGAGTTAGCATTCCAGGAGATTATTTTGAGGGAAGCTGGTTTAACAGCCATTGAAATTTTGGAAATATTGTGAGAATTGGGCTTGGAATAGACCCACTGAAATTCTGGATCAGCTGTGAACAGACAGCTTTCGGGTCAAATTGGGCCGGGTCAATTTGTGTCGAAGCACTGCGCTGATTGCGCTGAGACCCCCACACGAAGGTGGATGTGGGGGTTGGGGTGGTTTTCGCGGATTTGGAATTTTTTGGCTGAGGATTAGCCTTTTGTGGGTGTTGTGAGGAAGAAGCCTTCACAACACCTCTAATGGGGCGTTTTGGGCATTTTTTGTAATTGGCAGTGTGATCACCGCCACAATTACAGCAAAAGCCCGGGGTAGTGCGGGGCTTTTTGCAGTCTTTAGCTGCATGAGCCTCGTCGCACTTCATGCACCTGGGAGGTGCTCTGCACTTTCGTGCAGTGTGGCCATAAAGTTGGCAGTTGATTTTCATAGGTCATTTTTTAGTGTGTCCGAACATCCGATAGAGGTCGCTGTAAAACAAATTGTGAGTTGGCGCGCCTCTAGTGTCACGCCGAGCAATGCTGTCAGTGTCAGCAACAAAATCAGTGTTTTGTCCGCCAAACTTATAGAGCACTTCGAATGTTATGATGCACTTAACGACCAAATTACAGACAAATTCCTATTGCATGCTGTTCGATATTAAAACAAAAACAAGACAAAATACAGTGCATTCCGAAGAACATATCGCCGTTGTTGCTGACAGATGCCAAATTATGATGATGATCCAAATTTATTAATTCGTCGTCATTCCCAGGAATTTGGATTTTGTTATTCGACAAGGTAAAAAATTGTTGCTAAAGATCTTGCTGTGGTACCAAACAAGATCCAGCTGTCCAAGAACTCAAACCGCAAAACCATCGTTTGCGTCGTACGTTCGGTGAATGGGTTAAAAATTGATTTCAACCGTAAAATTGTGTTCCGCGACTAAACTCACTTTGTCGCTGAACAAAATTACCGCATTTGGAGTGAAAATAATACGCAAATAATCCAACAATTGCCGTTGCATCCAGGAAAATGCACCGTGTATTTTTTCTTAAATAAACCCCAAACCTTACAATAACTGACAAATATGATCCGCGCGGAAATCGATGCATTAACACCAGATATGTTTCCAAAAGTTACGGAAAATCTATAAAAAAGGAAATAAAGTTGCATTGCTACTAATGGTTCAACATTTGACTGGCATACTTGTCAAAAACTTATTGAAAAAAAAACTTTAAAGCCAAATAAACATATTGTAGAAAGGCAAAAATTATGTCGTATTTCTTTTAAAAGTTACAAAAGTTAATATTTCCTTCCCCTATATTAAAGAAAGAGTTAACATAAGAGATCATTTAATATATAATATGTATAAGCCAATTCATTCTTGACTCAAGGAATAATGTTAATTTATGAAATGTACGAAAACAATCACTAATAGTCTTTTTTGCTTAAGCATAATCAAATTATGAATAATCCATACCTAATATAGAAATCCAAATCGAATTTTAATTTTTTTTTTAATTTTTGTCTAACAATATGAACGTACATGCATATTGATTGGCTTTTAACAATAGAAAGTAACTAAATAAAACGAATAAATTTTGATTAATATTCATCTACTCTTAACAATATGTATAAGGTTCAATAATCACAATAGTTATTTTAGTAGTACTTTAAAATATACGCCTGGAATATTGTCTGTGTTTTTTAAGCGGTAAGTAAATGAAGATATTTATATAAGAGAGAAAACACAAAACAACATTTAAATATGCTGATAGTGTTAAGAAGAACCTTCTCAAAAAATTAACCTTGTACTCGTGTGTGGTTACCTCGATTGTGTTTATATTAATAATATAATATCAATTTTTTCTGTTGGAAATTTTCCTTTTACATGATAACCAGAAGTTATGGTAATTTAATGATACCAAATTATGTGAATATCGTGGATAGTTTAAGGCCTCAACTTTCTCCCAAGCATGTTCTCCACTATTTTCTGTATTGTATCTAACATATAGCGTCTATAACCTTCTGTACCAAGTATTATCAAATGCTTAGTTTAGATTTAAAAAGAGTGCGCGTATATAAAGATTTTAATATTTGCTGGTTTAAAGCTGGTTTAGCTTAGTTAGATTTAAAAAGAGTGCGCGTATATACAGATTTTAATATTTGCTGGTTTAAAGCTGGTATAAACGAGATATGGGTTGGAATTTGGTTTAGGTAATCGCACTATTTGTTTTTGATGAATTTCAATTATTTGTTTATGTTTGATATTTTTTAAATGAGTATAATGAACAATCAGTTTTCATGTGTATTTTATCACATGTAAAACGAAAGATAAGATGAAATGAACCTCCCTATATATATACACATACATATATATATATATATATATATATATATATATATATATATATATATATATATATATATATATATATATATATATATATTTATCATCAAAGTTGATGAACCCTCACATAGTTTAGTTATATTATTATTATTATTATTAGTTATCCAGATCCTTGTCTAATTACTTCCGTTCAAAGTTATATTGATCTTCAAAACTCCTTTATTCACACCACCAAAATTATTTTAATACCCTTCTTTCAAATAATACAAATATTAAATTATATACATAAAAAATGTATCGTTAATAAAGAAGCAATATAATACATTATTCGAGCCTAATCTGTTTTTTTTTACAGTTTTAAGATGTCACAACATCCGAACGATATTGGAGCACGTCTCCGTTCAAAAAACCAACACCATGTCGGTCAAGATGATACTATCTCCCATCTGAAATCTGATGCTAATTATCAATACAAAGTTCAAATCGTCTGGCCAAATGTAATAGTATATATGATACTACATGCAATAACTATAGTTGGGCTATACATAATCTTTCTTGGTTATATAAGTTGGAAAACTTTCCTATTTAGTAAGAATGTTACATCTAATTACATAATTCATAAATATTTTCTGGTTGATATAATAAGTGTTTCGGTTAATAATGTCGATTTTGCTAAGAGATGGCGTTACTAAAACATTTGTTGGTGCAAACTAATGACATCTATGGCGTTTCGGAGGGTAAACATACGACATCAAAAAACAGTTCATTTTTAGTAGTCAATGCGCAAAAAACATATCTTTTCATAGCTTTGAATATGTCGAATTATGTACCAAAAAGACGTTTGGCTTGAAAATTTAATAAACTCTTTCATTTGAAGAAAACAACTGGTGAAAATTATTGATTCTTGGTTGAAGCTTCTCGTGAACATCTAACACAAAAAAATGTGTACACGATGATTTAAACAATTTAAAACTGATGATTTTTATATAAAAGACAAAGATCGTCCAAGGCAGCCGAAAACATTTGAAGATGCTGATTTATAAGCATCCTTTTATGAAGACTCAACTCATTGAAACCATTGGCAGAAGTATTGAATGTTGCCCAATCCACCATTTCCGAACGTCTACACGTTCCTTCTGGATCAACCACTTTCCCTCCTTCTAGATATTTCCCAATAATAATCCAGAAGATAGGAAAATATAGATATATGTAAAGATAGGTGTTCCATATGAATTGAAGCAAAGAGATACTGAATGACGAAAAAACACTTGTGAAATTTTGCTTGCTAGACAAAATAGAAAAGGTTTTTTGCATACAACAAACATTTGCAACAACATAAAACAATCATATACATAACATAAACATAACAGAACACAAATATATTATACAGCATTATTTTAGCATGCGTTTATCATATATTATAATTTAAATTTTATCATATCATAAGAAATACATCTATAATATAATATTAAATATTTAGTTCCTTGGTTGATAAGTATTCTGAACATATTCTTACATAGTGAAACTCTTTATTTCATGTAAAATTCCACAATGTTAATATTTTTATTTTAAATGTAAATATTTAATAATTTTTTCAGAAAATTCTTATTTAACATCGAATGTATATGAAAATATATATTCAACTAGATTATTTATTAATCGCTTCCATTAAAATAATTTAAGTAAATACCTATTTTTGAAATTACGAAACAATAAAGCACGAACTTAACTTTTAGATTATGCTTACTCAGTGTTTACAACTAATGGCATAACAGCAGGGGCCCACCGATTATGGACGCACCGAACTTATAAGGCCAATTTACCATTGAGAATTTTTTTGATGATCGCTCAATCTGCTGCATTGCAAAATAATATCTACATATGGGTAAGTTATTTTAAATATACGTATAGGGTGGTTCGTAATTATATGTCCCAAAACCTAATACAGTAATAAGCATTGAAACTAATGAATGTTTTTTGTTTACCTTTTGGTCGTTCAGGGTTGATTACACAGATCAACAAATTTAAACTTTTTTGAAGTAACATTGATGAGAATAAGTGTATATGAAGTATTTTGTAGTCCTAAATCCGAAAATGATAAGCTAGTTACTGTAACACGTCCGGTTTTTTTGTTACAGGTTGTCGGTGATAGGGAAAAAAAAGGAGACGACATATTTTTACAATCTAATATTTATTTAATACAAACATGTAAAGCGAATTAAAGCTATGCAAATACATTACTGAGGATTATGTAAATAAAAAATATATTACATGAGATGTCATAGAGAAACCAAAAAATGTCACTTTTTCCTCTTGTGTTCGATATAGCATAGCATGTTCTGTGTAGCATCATCTATTTTTAAAAACCAGCAGAGTCGCCCAACATAGATCGGTTCCAGCATCCCTGCTTTCTTGTTTCTATCGTCCTCGCGTCCTGGTGAAACCTCTCATTGTTCGTCGCTTACAGCACCCAAATTTTCCCAAACAAATCCAAATGGTAGTGTAAAAAATGTATTTTTAAGAACATGCCACACCCTAGTATTTCATAGGCTTTCAAGAGTTCATCTATGAGGCTTTTATAGTTTTTATCTTTCTGATAGCCCAGAAATTCTTCCACTAAACTTACAAAACACTTCCAGGCTGCCAATTAATTTTCATTAATTTTTCTTTTATGCTTTCAAAAGCGCCATGATATAAAGGAGAAGCAGGTTCTTGAACATGGGGCGTGCTAATACGTAAAAGGAGGATTCTGGTCAATGTTACAAAAATCATGTGAACCTGTGTTATTTCTAAAAATTTTACAGGATGCACACATCGACTTACCAGAAATTCAAATTTTATTTTAGAACTTTGCAGTACCGATCATCCGTAATTCTACCGGCCAAATGTTAATCAAAAAAGTTTTGTAATTTGCAATTATATATCCATGAATTTTACGCCGATATAACAGTTGGTTTTGTTTCGAAACACGAAAAATTCAAATTTTTGATCTCATGGTAAAAAGGAGAATTTTATGAGCTATTGAGTTTATGTGGTTTACTGAATTTCGATGAACTCAAACCCAATAAGAGGAATGATGCCCAGATAAGGTCACTGCTAAAAATATGGTGAACAAACATCATGATATCGTGTTGGCCGGTCGTAAAGGTTAGAAAGATTCTTGAGATTACCGCACGAGATAGTTATCAATGCAAAGGATGCCGCATTTACTCGCTGTAGACCAAAAGCGTAATAGAATGACTACTCCAAATTTCACGCGGTATTTAGATATGTATAAGCGCAAACTGAAAGAGTTTCTGTGCTATTTCATGACTTCCTATGAAAATTGGCTTTATTACTCTCCACCGCAAATGAAGAAATAATCAAAAAAGGTACTTTTACCAGGCGAACGTGCCCCGAAAAAGGCTTCCATCGGCGGAAAACATGTCTACTGTTTTCTAAGATTCATAAGATAATATCTAGTTTTATATCTAGTTATTCATATAATATCTAGTAGACTATTCAGAAAAAAAACAATACAATCACAGGAGAGCAGAGTCTATGCTACATTTTGTGTTAAATTTCATTAAGAATTGTGCTAGAGTAAAGTGCTATTTCACTATGACAATACACCCGCCCATTCGTCCACAATTGTAACAGTGAAACTGGTCAGTTTGCACTACGAATTCATACTGCATCCATCCTATTCAGCGGACGGGTCCTTCTCCGACTTCCTTCTCTTTCCAATTATGAAATGAAATGAAAGAATCATCGGCAAAACAGAATATTATTTTCCTGGCATACAAGGGATAAAAAATTATAAACGAAGTATATCCACCTAAAAAAACTCTGCCTACGTTGAGAAATAAATCAATTTTCGGCTGTTTGTCTATGACAGTACAGTAAGTACAATATCTACATTAAAATTTAAATAAAAAACTCTTGCTATGAGTTCTAATTTTAATACATGGTTTCCTATACGATTATATTGTAGGCTCGGGACCACAGAGTTCATCACAAGTTCACAGACACTGATGCAGATCCACATAATTCAGGAAGAGGTTTCTTCTTTTGTCACGCTGGTTGGCTATTGTGCAGGAAGCACAGAGATGTAACAGAAAAAGGGAAAACAATTGACATGAGCGACGTTCTAGCCGATCCTGTAGTCCAATTTCAAATCAAGTAAATGTTGATATATTCTGTTATTATAAAAACATCTTATGAAGATTATTTTATAGATATTATTTGCCTTTAATTTTGGTGACAACTGTCATCTTACCAACTTGGATTCCGTATTACTTCTGGGGCCAAACATTCAAGATTTCTTTGATCGCGACTGTTACAAGATATATTCTGAGTTTAAATGGAACATGGTGTATAAACAGCGTTACACACATGTTTGGAACAAAACCATACGACAAGTAAGTAATCATCTTGTTTCTTCATTGTCACAACCAATGTTAACAATAAAGAGGTATTACCAAAGAGGTGACCTATAGATTACCTAAAGAAATTTAGCCACAAATATGATCACAGAAAATTGTTTGTAATATTGTTTATAACGAGTGTTTTGAAGGTTTCACAGTTTTATGATAATAAATGTGTTATTTAAGTTTATATCTATCATATTTCTTGTAGTTTGAAGTATATTTGCATTTTCACATATTTTTGTTCTTAAAATAACTTGACAATTTCATTACAATTACAAATACTCCAACAGTTGCTGGAATATATATATATATATATATATATATATATATATATATATATATATATATATATATATATATATATACAAACATGAAAACTTAACTTATACCTAGGTTAAGTCTATCAGATTCGGTGCCACCAGTTCTTTTATACCATAGTGCACTTTCTCACGTACAAATACTGTGCCTTAATAGTATACGATCCTGTTACCCTTTAATAAATTCATAGTACATATATCTGGGCGTATGAAGCATTAGGCCTTAGTATTAACATAAATAAACGAAAATTATGACAGTTCTTGGCAATTCAACCCCACAAACTAAGAACGATCATGTGTTTGTTTCTCCACTTGAGTATGTGGAATCTTTTAGCTACCTGACAGTCTCGTTAATTCTAGAGCAGATTTGGACTCGAAAATGCGCAACAGAATTAACTATGCTTCGAGAGCTATATGGAAACTTCGCCATAGAGTATTCATAAATCATGACCTGTTCTTGAAGATAAAGGATATTTACGGTTGTGAATCATGGGTGCCCTACAGGAAACACCTGAGAGTTCTCGAGAGTACACAGCAACGTCAAGCTATCAAATGCAAAAAAAAAATTTAATGTTCTCAGTGGGGCGAAGTGTTTGTCGATAAAGATTTTCATGTGGAGAGGGCCCCTACGTTGGACGGGGCATTTGGCCAGGCTGGACAACCATTGTCTAGAAAAGCGTATAGTATATGGTGAACTGACTTCAGGCGAAACTAGACAAGAACGTGAAATCTTTGTTACAAGGATAATATTCATGAAACATTACAGAGCGTTAATACTAGTCATCAATAGAAGGTGACTGCCTGTAACAGAATCCAATGGAGACAACTAGTTTATCAATATCAAGAGCCGAGGCTTAAATACAACCCACCTTCTGGCTAGTTAAAATGTCCGAAATGTAGTCATTTCATTTGATCTAGAATAGGTTTATTTAGCCACAGAAGAGCTCACACCTCCATTTAAATTCCTTCACCTTTCCAATAATGTCACATACTTTCGTCAGTTCTCTGATCAATATGCAGGTCTTTATGTCCCGCTTTGTAACGCCAGCATATATCTTTCCTTTCCCCTCTATACTACCCGAAGTTTTTGAACTGATTTTAATGTGCACCCAAGTTTCACTTCCGTGTGTCAAAACAGGCAGCATTGATCTTTATTCCGTCCTGTTCCCAATCCAGATTACCGAATACCTTTTCAAAGCAGAAAAGAAGAAACGATATAGAGTCACCCTGCCGTACCCCCATTCTAAATTTATTTTAACTTTAAGATCATCCATGTTAACTGTCGTTGTAGCTTCAGTAGGTTTGGTCTGTAGGCTCTGTCTATAGGCTCTGTCTTGGTTAAGCAATGTATCTGTTATGGCTGGCTTTGATATTGAGTCAAATGTTTTTTCATAGTCAATAAAACCTAAGCACAGTGGCAGGATCTATTCATTGTACCTTTTTATGGCCTGTTGGGTAACCTGAATATGATCCATTTTACTGAATCCTTTTCTGAATCCTGCTTGTTCCCTTGGTTATGCGTCATTCAGTGCTTTTACTATTCTTTTAGATATTATTTTGGTGAAAAATTTGTACATTACTGATAGGATGCTTATTGGGCGGTAGTTTTTCAAATCTTCCAAATGCTCCTTTCTTATGAAGAAGAACTACTTTAGCGTTTTTCTATAGATTGGGTATTTTTTTTGCCAGTATTTTATGTAAAATTCAACCACCAGCTTTTAACATTTCAACCGTTACACAGTTCCTTTCCTGGAGTCTTTCCATTCTTTATCGCTTCAATAGCATTTACCACTTCATCCAACAGGATATCTGGTATTTGTACTTCCATGGGAATTCATCTCTTTGACTGGCTGTAATCATTATATAATTTCGAACAAAATCTTCTGATAACCTCTAACATTTCCGTACGTTCCTGCAACATTTGTGACTTTTTATTTCCCAGCTTGTGTTAGGCTTTGTTTTTATTCCCTTGTTTTCTTCTAGTGTTTTTAGCACTAGTTTCATGTTGAATGAACACATTATATATGTGTTTGTAGGTGCTGTTTCACGGATAGAAAAACATGTAATGGGTTTTTTCCAGGAGTACATCCGGTTGTCGAGTTGGTCCCTATCGGAAGCTTGCAGGCGCTTCGCCAAAATCTCAGGCATTTTCGGTGCTTACTGTCACGAGGTCGAGGAAAGTCGCGAACCTCGCCATAGTAAGCACAGAAGATGCCAAATGAGATTTTGGCGAAACGTCTGCAAGCTTCCGGCAAAGTCCAACTCGACAACCGACAACAAACTCGACAACTATATATATTTTTAATTATTAAATATTTTTTAGGAATTGCTCTGCGGGGCAAAATTTATCCTTAGGTATAATTGGTCTTGGAGAAGGCTGGCACAACTATCATCACACATTTCCTTGGGATTACAAAGCAAATGAATTCGGTAACATTTCAACCAATTTCAGTGCCGCATTCATAAAATTTATGGCCAAGATTGGTTGGGCATCCGAATTGAAGATTACCCCTGATGATATTATCAGAAAAAGGGCTCTTCGAACAGGAGATGGAAGTTGGTCTCAAATAAAAACGTTAAGCAGAGAAGAACTAATCAACAATTTCCCAAAAAATTATACAAATAACGTATGGGGATGGGGCGACAAAGACATGGAAAAAGATGAAATTGAAATAATAAAAAAATGTTCTTAATCTATATAAAATGTGATATTATGTTTATGAATGTTGCTGACTATTTACTTTTCGGTGGCAGTTCTAATACTACATTACAAACCGATTCAATTATGTTAATTTTAAAAAAACTAAATAACTTTGACATAAATATAATGAAAAAATTACTAAAAACTATATAAAATAGCATACATAAAAAAGTTATAATATTTCTGTAAAAACGACCTAAGCAAAATGTATATTAGTTTATGAATCCAAATTATTATGTAAATTAATTTACCTTATCTTAATAATACGACTTTCTATATTATCCTTATATTTCTTCCCGAAACCTGTTTTTATTTAAACTAGAACCATTCCTTTTTTGAAGTACAAATATATTTTATTGGATTTATTTAGTATTTTTGTATATAGCATAACGGCATTTTGTCCTTCCATTTAGCCCTTCCCAGCCCAGCCCTTCCATTTAGTGAAAGGAAATTAATAGTAAATATGTCCACTATGGTTATTACATACATATTGTAACTATACGAGGCACATCAATTAAATGATCTACGTCTTGTTTTCAATATTCCTCAAGTGCGTTGTATACAAACTTGAAGTTCATTTAAAGCTCTGAGTTGAAAAATTAATTTAAGAATTTGATCAATGTTTTCTTACTTCTTACTAATATTATAAATGTGAAAGTATCTTTATTTGGATGTTTGTCCTTCAATCGCGCTCGAAAGGACGAAAGAATTCTAATGAAATTTGTCATAGAAGTCGATTACGTTGTGGAATAAGAGCTAGAGTTTTTATAAAACTATGAAGTTCCGGCGTGGGTTTACATCGGTACGTATTTATAGGACATATTTTTTGACTGACATATTTTATAAATGTTTTAACTTTAGATTTTTCCAGCTAACAGTAATTAATTTCATAACGAATACTGATAATTTAAGTAGTATATATAATGACATAATGAAATGATAAATTGTCGTTTTCATGTTTGTATATATATATATATATATATATATATATATATATATATATATATATATATATATATATATATATATATATATATATATATATATATATATATATATATATATATATATATATATATATATATATATATATATATATATATATATATATATATATTATTATATATTATATATATATATATATATATATATATATATATATATATATATATATATATATATATATATATATATATGGGTGTCACGAAAAATCGAAAATGAATTCGAAATGAATGAATGAAATGAATCACGAAAAAAAAAAAAAGTCACCATGTTATATGATAATAGGCATATTTTTGAAAATCGGGAAATTTGACACCCTAGGTACTGTGATCATAAATTTCCCAATATTTCAGTGTTATTTTTTATAAAGTGACCCTGAATAACCATGCTATTAATCGGAGTCACAAATCAAACAATGAACGTTGTTAATTTAGTAATAAAAAAAGTTTTATTAAGCCCTGGTTTAAAAAATTATGTCAGCAAGCTTTGACACTTCATCTTACTACACCACCCTGGGCAAGTTATTTCCAAATATGACCAATTTAATCAAGATTTCTAAATGGTACATCAATTGGTACTTTTCTTTCCACAAAAATATTTTTGCTTATTTTTTGCTAAAGGGCCACATTTCAAAAAACTCATACCATGATAAAAAATACTTTTATGTGCTCAAAAATGAACTTCACCAGTGCAAATGAGATGATATTTAAACTTGCATAACTTACATAGTTGGCACATGGAAAACCCGCATTTAACGCGTGAAGGCCGGCCCCAGTATCAATTTACAAGTTCTCATGTGAACCGGAATTTTAAACGGATAAATAATTTGACCCTCTGAGCTGCTTGAAACTTTCAATAGCGCCAACTACTAGGATTTTCTCCAAAACGATTGGCAAACTTTGTTAAAAGATGTACCGTACCACTCAATAATTACAGAATAATGTGGTTTCAACAAGATGGTTATCCAGCACATTATGCTCGTCCTGCACAAGATTATTTCAACAGAGAGTATCCCGAGAGGTGGATTGGGCGCCGTGATTCAATTGAGTGGCCTTCTCGTTCTCCGGACCTAAACCCCCTTGATTTCTTTTACTGAGGCGGGATAAAACAACAAGTGTATTCAAAACTAATAAAAAATGTAGCCGAACTGCGTCACAGAATTGTCGAAATAGCAGAAGAAATAAAGGCAAGAAGATTCGCACGACTGGTGAAAAGATCTTTTCTGAGACGATGTAGAGCACGTATTCGTACCGAAGGCAAACAATTTGAACATTTGTTTTAGTTTCAAAAAAAAATATTGTGATAAAAGTATAACAATAATTCCTTTCATTTCATTTTGATTAAGTTTAATCTTAATAAAATAATAGACCAATTATTAATTTGACTCACACGCATTGCCTTTGGGTTGGGTTTTTTTTTAAATAAGGCTCTTTTGCAAAAAAATAGACAATAAGATTTTTTGTGGAAAGAAAAATGCCAATTGTATGATTTTGAAATCTTCACTAAATGGGCCATCTTTTGAAACAACCTGCCCAGGGTAGTGTAATACATTTTTTTTTAGATAAAGTGTCAAAGTTAGTTAACATAATTTAATAAACCACGACTCACATAAACTTTTTTTTTACTAAATTAAACGTTTATTGTTTGATTTGTGATTGCGATTAATAGCATGGTTATTTTAGAACACTTTATAAAAAATAACACCAAAAAATTGGGAAATTTGTGATCACAGTACTTAAAGATATAGCCTAAGGTATCGAATTTCAAGACTTTCAAAAATATGCCTATTATCACTTAAGGAGGGAAATCCCATTTGAAATTTAAAAAAATCGATTTCTTTTCTTTTTCGAGAATATAATATATTGAGAGTATACTGGCAAGAGGTAAAATAAACATATTATATATTTACGGAGTTATCGCACAGACACAGACAGCTTAATCTGCATCTTGGACTCTGAGATGCGCAAAGGAAAGAGTGAGTGGGTCACTACCTAACAAAGACAGAGAACAAAAAGTTCTGCGAATATACAGTACTTAACCGATATTAGTAGTATGAATGCACTGCTTCGAATGAGCTCTGAAGCGTTAGGCCGTTAGGCTACAGGACATCAAAACCTTTGATGCTAAGTTGTAAATATAGACAGGTAAAAACCAGGCTATTTAATTACAATATGATCTTATCTATAACAGGGGTATTTTGGAAATTTAGCTGGTCATTCGTCGTTAATATATGAGCATTTCTGAACGATATTTATATTTCCAATATTTCTAGTTGGTTTAATTTGTTACTTTTATTTTCTGAATATAATAATTTAACATTGTTTATATCTATAAAATGATTGTTTCTAATACGATGTGTAGACATTCCAGTGTTTTATATATTATTTAAGATATCTTTTTTATGTTCTTATATAATATCTCGAAAAAATTCTACAAAAAGACATTATCAAAGTAATCAATTTACTGATAAACACGGAGAAAGTTTCGGACCAAGTATAGGTGATAGTGCAAGTGTATTTGTGTGTATAGTGCAAGTATAATTATTGGCACCTATGTCAAAATTTTCGCCGAAACCACCGATGAGATGCGATTAACGAGACAACCGGAGGAGTCTTTCTGAGACAAAAGCAGCTCGTACAGCCAGAAAACAGCAGCGGGTTGAAAAAAACCAACTTTTCGAAGAGACTGAAGGTCTATTATATGCACCTGGGATTGCTAATTCATCAGTAAGCCACTAAAACTAATCGTTTTATCGTACTGAAACTTTAAATGCTATTATCTCGAAACCGTGTTTTCAAAAACTACTCGCTCTGCAACTCAAAAGGTTATTGATCGATTTGACTGAAATTTTGGAGGGCTTTTCTCTATATCATTATCGGAAGGATATATCTAAAGTTTTTAAAATTTCGTGTAAATAAACTACTTTTTCAGATAAAAATATCAAAAAAATAGTTCAAAATTTGAATTTTTTTTATTTTAAAGCTTATTTCATTTCTAATATAATATTTTTTTATAGTTTTATAGGTTTATCCTTCCCGTGCATATATCAGAAACAGAAAGAAAAGTTTTACCTATTTAGATAAAAAGTCGTCTAATGTCCTTTTGCCTAAACCGATTTTCCTCAATTTGGATTCATTTAAAAGGCAATTGCTGGGACAATCAGATAATCTGGGAGATAAATTATTTAGTGTATAAATGAAACCGCGAGTGGCGTTACATTCAACAATATATTTTTGAAGTTTTGTTCAGTTTTTTCAAATGGAATGGTACAGCTTTTATTGCATGACTAGAAAGGTAATTTAAAGAGGAATCATTCAGTGAAAACCCGAAATCGATATCTCTGACATGTCAAGAGATATTTCGATTTTTCTGAAAAAATCAGTTATTATTTCACTACTACCTGCATTAAGTTAAAAAAATATTAACCTAATGTTTGCCTTCCTTCACACTTTACCCAGGCTTAGGACTGGTCCAAATTTTTCATGCCATATTAATTTGGAGCGTGTTTAAAGGCCAACGGGCCAACAACGAAGATAATAATAATAACAACAGTCAAATAAAATTAACAGCACAACAGTCTAATAATTAACAGAATCTGAACTTTAACGCCTTTCCAAATGTTCAAAATGCCTTCCATCCTTAGAAATGCAAAGATTTATTTTTCGACGAGTACTAAAACGGCAGCTTCAATTTCCGCTCTTGAAATGCTGATTATTCAATTTTGAATTCTTTCAATCTTGTTTTCTCGTGTGGTAGGACGAGTTTGAAAAACAAGGTCTTTTAGTCTCCCCCACAGGTAAAAATCGAGGACTGTCAAATCCGGTGAGCGCGAGTCCTATCCAACGATTTGGAAACGAAGCATCCAAGAAGGTTTGAACCACCTGCGAGAAGTGGGCAGGGCATCCATCATGCTGGTACCACATTTGTCTTCTTGTTTCCAACGAAACATTAGTTCTGGCAGTCCATATGGAAAAAATTTAAATATGTTTCACTATTCAAATGTCCATTAAAAATAAAGGGACCAATAATTTTGTCTCCCAAAACACCACACCATATGTTCACACTCCATCTATTTTGGTGGTTGATTTCTAACATCCAGTGTGGATTAGCAACTGCCCAGTAGTGCATATTATGTAAGTTAACGCCTCCATCACTGCTAAAAGTAGCTTCATCAGTCCATAGTACGCTTTTTAAGAATTGTTTATTTCCACTACACATATTTTTTAACCAGTGACAATAGTCTAACCGTCTGTCGAAATTGTTATCCAAAAGGGCTTGGTGTAAGACAACATGATAGGGCTGCAGCTTATTATCTCTTAAGATTCGATGAACGGATGTCTTGCTAACACCTAATTCTTTAGATATTTGTCTGATACTTAAATGGGGGTTGGTTTCAACATAAGCCAGAACATTTACGACATTATCTCCATTACGAATCGAACGTAACCTGATGCGGACTGGATCTGGATGCACAATTCCTGTTTCTCGTAAGCGTCTTGCTAGACGTGTAAACACCTTCTTCGAATAATGCCTTCTTTCGGGATATTGACTTGCATATTGCCGCTCTGCAATACACGCATTTTCAAAACATTGGAAATACACCGCCAACATGTCATAGGCCTCGTTATTCGTAAAAGGCGTTGTTAGATATTATTATAATAATTATTAATAATCAAAAAATGCAATGTTGAAAATGTAATGCATTTCAAAACTGACAAGTTAATTTGACTGTTTTTGTTTGTTTCCATGGTTCCCTTCTTACACTCTTTGTGTAATGTACCTAAGGATTGCATGCGTTTATTTGGAAACCCGAAAACGCATAATTTCATTCATCCATTCATTTAGTTTAAAAGAAAGAGTAGGTATATTTATTAATGACTGATTTCAATATTCTGTCAAGTATTATTTAAGCTTCACAAAAGAGAAAATGCAACAATTGGGGAAAGGCATTTTTTCCGTTTATGTAATTAAATTAGAAAATGTTATCAAGGTCAGGATTAGAACATTTATGATGATTGATACTGAATAGATAATTTTATTTTTTAAATAAAATTGTTGCGGTTGCGATTGCGACCTAAATATTAAGATCAATTTTTAACTTAATATTACGGTAAAAATTAAAACTAACTGATTTTTTTTCAGAAAAATCGAAATATCTCTTGACATGTCTAACACGGGTTACGGGTTTTCACTGGACGATTCCTCTTTAAATTACTTTTCTTGCCATGTAGTAAAAGCTGTACCATTCCATTTGAAAAAACTGAACAAAACTTCAAAAAACTATTGTTGAATTTAACGCCACCTCGCGGTTTCATTTATAAACTAAATAATTTATCTCCCAGATTATCTGATTGTCCCAGCAATTGCCTTTTAAATGAATCCAAATTGAGAAAAATCGGTTAAGGCAAACGGACATTAGACGTCTTTTTATCTCAATAGGTAAAAACTCCCCCCCCTCTCTATTTGTGAAATTACGACAAAATGTCATAAAACAAAGTTGTAGGAGGCAGTTTGCTAATTATAACTGAGAATTTTTCTTACTCGGTTAACACTTGAAAATACACACAAAAAATTATTTTTAAAAATGTTTAGCTCGTCACGCCCTCTTGCGGTCGTTTTAAAAGCTTAAAAATATTTTTGGTGAATTTCTCATGATCATATTTAGTACATTTTTTTTTCCCCAAAACTCTGGGATAAATAGTTTTCAAGATACGGCTGCGATCCATCCTTAATTGGACACCTGGTATATATAAACGTATAAATATATATATATATATATATATATATATATATATATATATATATATATATATATATATATATATATATATATATATATATATACAAAAGACATAATCTGCGCAGTCGCTTTTGTAACTATAAAAGCGAACACACTGACCCGTTCACGTCAGTTGGACTCTTCAGTCGAAGCGGACTACACTTGAAAATGCCAAATGCGATTTTGGCGAAACGTCGTGACTTTTCACAGGATCAACGGATCGCCACCCGGAATGATTTAGACACATTCGTTGAATGAGGGGGCTAAATTTAAATCCCAAACTATCTATTGAGACATGCTTTACATTATATACCTCTCGTCGTTCACCGTATCTGGAATTTAAAAATAAATCATATAGCTTTTATTGAAACATAAAATGTACAATATTTAATTGTGTTGAATATTAAAGTATATGAATATCAGTCAACAGTAAACTTCCAGAAATAGAAAATAAATTTTCAAGCGCTCTACCGCATACTCACCTCAAGCACCTGCTTTTATAGCGTACAAAACTTCGTTTATATAATGTCTTCATAAAGCTTTGTTGGAGGTGTAACTTACATTGTTAATTAATATCAAATATACGTAATAAAATAGAAGGGGCTAGAAATGGCTAATTAGACGTATGTTAACTCAGTTTTAGTACATAAAGCCTAGAACCTTCATATATTATGCATTAGTTTGGGCGGCATTATTCACTCATATTTGCGTATATTTAATACATTTTAGAGTGGAGTATAGTGGTGACATAAAAAAGATCCCAGTAACTATAAAATATATTAATACACTGATATATTATTTTTAGATAAGAGATTAGAGAGATTATCTTTATTACTTTCCTGCTGAATCTCTTGCTTTATTATTTTTTTGCTTATCTTGCTGATGCAGAAAACTGCAAATATATTCAAAATAATCTTCGTCAACTGCCATTTAGGTATCTAACCAATCCAGATCGAAAAATTAATAGTGCTTTTGATATAGAAACGTCTTTGAGGTTTTTTTAAAGTTCCTTAAAAAATGTCAAGCGGGTATTAACAAGGTGATGTTACAGGGGTCGGAAGAATGAAAATATAAACGGGCTAAGTCTGGAGAATATGCCAGGTCGATAAAATCTCCTAGCTGACCTCGGTAATCGTTACTAGATTTATTTTTGCAATATTGCTTTCCTGCATCTCTTGCCCATTTCTGCCAAATTTTCAGTTTGTACATCTTTTATATTCGGAAAATTTACGAAAAGTGAGTGTTACTTAAAAAAGTTGTTGCAGTCTTTGTTATTTTAATTTTAAATGTATTTTGAAATATATGTATATTAAATTGTTTTGACTTTATATATCAATAATGTTTTTTCGTTTTTTTTTCGCATTTTTTACTCTATCTAACTGTGGTATTAGTAATTATTAACAACAGCAAACAACGTAATATGTGGAACTTAAAACAACACTACTTTAAATACTGGAAATGAGGAAATAAGCCCATGTAATTCTTTCTGAACTTTTGGCGTTTATCTCTTGTATTTAAATATTCTGTATAAGTATAAATATTTTGATTAAAATCGAACAAATAAATTAGATCTTAACTTAAACTAATTAGACTTAAAACAAATCAAATCTTGGATTGGAACCTGCGGCGTAAAACATTCAACTGGAAGAGACTACCACTAAACCCCAATTGCCTTTATTAAACTTCTCGACTGGTGTTTCGCTAACCACGTTAACTTCATTAGGAGAAAGATTTATATATATATATATATATATATATATATATATATATATATATATATATATATATATATATATATATATATATATATATATATATATATATATATATATATATATATATATATATATATATATATATATATATATATTTATATATATTATATTTATATATTATATTTATATATAGGACAAGGACAACAAGGAAACAAAGAAAGTTAGAACCTAAAATTAGTGAATATCAAGCAGGTTTTCGATCGGGCAGATCCTGAATATAAAGTTGATCCTAAGACATCAAAAACTATACTATAAAAATCTCGTCTGAACATCTGTGGATTTCAAAACAGCATATGATTTTATTGACCGCGAATCTTTATTCCAAATCGTGAAAGAACAAGGACTAGATCTGCAAACGCTGGCAATTATTAAAGTAACACTAACTAACATAAGATCAAAGGTTACATTTATGGGTGACATCTCGAAATTAAAACTGGAGTGAGACAATGGGATGGATTTTCGCCACTCTTATTTAAATATGTTCTAGAAAAAGTAATATAGGAGTGACGTGAAAATAACTCGGCTCCGAATATTCACCAGCCTATTAAACTGGGGATAACCAACATCAAATAGATTATCTGGAGTTTGCTGATGATCTAGTAATTTTAGTTCAAGATATATTAACGGCACAAAAACATATTAAAATCCTAAAAAAAAAGCAGAAAAGCTAAGACTCCAAATTTCCTCTCAAACAGACATGACTTGCAACAGACTAAGAACGCCATTTCTTAAAACAAAATATGGTAACATCAGACCAGTTTATCAATTCAAATATTTGGTTGAAATAATCATTAAAAACGGGTTGGAAAAACAACAAATAAGGGTAGATATCAAAAAATGGAAACTGCATTGAGCATGGAGACGTTAAGAGAAACGCGCATTTGGAATAAAGAGAAAGACATCGAGGAGAATAAAAAGGAAGAAAGAAAAAACATAAGAAAAATCTTAGGCCCCAAACAAATAAATAATTCAACATACTGATTTTGAGAAAACCAAGAAATCAAACAATACAACGACATCCATAGCGATATGAGAAAAAGACACATAAAACTCGACCGACACACCCTTTAGAGTAAAATGTATGAGAGAATATTTCGAACACTTCCTGATTAAAATCAGAGTACGCCAAGGAGATGGATTATTCACACTCCTCTTCAACCTGGTCCTGGCCAAAGTTATAAAGGAATGCGAAAAAGAACTGAAAAATCAAGTACACTGGAAACCAAT
Organism: Cosmopolites sordidus; assembly: GCA_031761425.1. Lineage (NCBI taxonomy): Eukaryota > Metazoa > Arthropoda > Insecta > Coleoptera > Curculionidae > Cosmopolites > Cosmopolites sordidus. The sequence goes on along the minus strand of JARFXV010001071.1, from coordinate 339,582 downwards.
ACGACTTGGACGACCAAAAACTACATAGAAGTCTCATGCCAGCCTTCGCAGACGATCTAGCCATACTCGACAAAGTTTTAAAATTTTGATTTGTGACTAGAGCTGCCAAAATATGGATTTCAACTAAAATATAAACTATAATTTCAGTTTTGGATTTGGCAAACTAAAAGATCCATATTAACTAGTTATAAAAAACTTTTTGCCTAGATTAAAAATAGGAATAATGAGAAAACTTATGTTACTCCAACTTGCATTCGAGCAAGACCATAATATAAAAATTAGCAACTTAGGCTTGTTAAAAGTGGAAACAATAATAAGGCATACGAATACTTTAAGTAGAAAAATGTAAGAAAGCATAAATATGTGATAAGGGACCTCATTTCAGATGCACCTCGAAAAGTTAAATGAAGTGAGTTAGTGATTACTGGTAAATCTCTTCGAATTTTGTGTTTCTCACCAAAGGTTCCAATAGAAGAAAAAAAAATAACATGGCTTAGTTTTAGAATTTAATTAAATCATCTCCTGAAGATAATGCCTGAATGATTGTGGCGTGTTCATATATTGTTTTCTTTTATTTGGGTTTTTCGCCACTATCTAAAACTCAAAAAATATCAAAAATACCTATTCCTATTTAAAGAAAGAATGGGTAAAAACAAAAAACCAAACGGAGACAAATTTCTCAGTGATTCTTTTTTGTAATAAATTTGCCTAACGAACAAAATTTTAAAGATATATAAATGTTTATAAAAAAAATTTACAAACTTTTAACGTTAACGTTTCGGAGGGTACTCTCCCCCCGGTTTCAAAACTAAACTAAAACATAAATTGTATTAATTTGTAATATATAAAGTAACGAGTGAAAGTAAATATATTTTTTTTTGTATATGTCAACGATACTTACATTGACAACAATAGATTTTCATGACAGTGACATACTACCAAAATATATATATATATAGGTAATGTTTACTGTGTGATTGTTTATTGTACTGATTGTGTATTCAAATATTTAAATGTGTTTAATTGTATTCTTTAGAATCGGGAACCATATTGAATTTAAATCTACTGAAGGCATAGCAATACAGTTATTTTTATTTAAATTTATTATAGCGGTTTCTTTTAATCTTCTGTATTTTATTACCGATTCTTTTAATACCGTTTTGGAATTATTCCAATTGATTTTATGACCCGATTCCCATGCGTGTTGACAAATTCTAGATTTATTAAAATCGCCCTCTCTTTTACTCTAACATCTAACGGTCTAGATGTCTCACCTATATAGAATTTGTCACATTCGCAGGGAATTTTATAAACCACATTTTTGGTATTTTGTTGTATATTGTTTGGTTTAGTCTTTGTTAATAGAGATCTTAGAGTATTTTTTGTTTTAAATGTCGTTCTTATGTTGTATTTATTTCCTACTCTTTTAATTAAATATTTATATAAAATATAAATTATCTAGCAATATAATGTTAAACAAAAATATATAATCCAGTTTATATTATTACCAAAGTTCGAAGTTTAAAAAAAAATCAAACTGATTTACACATTCTAATGATACTAACTTGGTTTGAGTGAAAATTAGTTTGATGTGAATGAAAAATTTTGAGATAAAGTTCATTCTTAGCACTAAATATTCCAAATTTTTCAAAAAAGCTTAAAAAAATCCAAAAAAGTTTGAAATATGCGGAATAAAATTAATAATTTTATCCTATGTGATATTTTTAAAACTATAGATAAGATAACCTGTAAACTTCTTTATTTAAATAAAAAAATATTATAAAATACCAAAATGCAATTACTTCAAGACGACTCGTATTACGGCATTAAACAGAATATAAAAGTGAGGAAACCACGTTCAATAAAAAAAGTTTGAAAGATGAGAAAAGAAATTAACAATTTCGTTGTCTGTAATATTTTTAATACTATGGATAAGATAACCATTAATTGTCGTTAGTTATATTAATGTAAAATTTACATGAAATACCAAAATGCAATTCACTTCAAGACGACCCTCCTATTTCCACAATAAACAGAATATAAAAGTAAAGAAATCATCAATATGACCTAAAAAAGCCATGTTCCCTTTAATAAGAAATCATTTTTGAAGAGTCCAATCCGACTTTCCTTGTATCCTTTAATAAGTTAGATATCTAAATGATCAAAGGACTTTGGTTTCAAACGAAACATCTAGTTGCAAGGATTAACGAGAGATATTCAAGATCATTTCCATGTAATCAATGAGAGTCACTTTAATAAATAATATATAAATTCAAAATTTATTTAACAGATCCATTTTGGTGATATACAAGGTGTGTCAGTTAAGTAATGAGACTGATGGGGTGACGTTCGAACTGACAACACCGGTGGCGTCCTCTTTTGTGTGGAACTAGTCCAATTTCTGATGCATTTTAAATTCTCTAGAGCCATTTTGTGGTCCATAGTAATTATTTTCGAAAACTGGTCTTTTATATTGCGTTCTGAAAATGAATGATAAAAGTTTCAAACAATGATGCGCTATCCAGTTTTGTTTCATACTTGATCTATAAAAATAATGTTCAAATTCGTACTGAAGAAGTATCAGATATTAACCTGCCTATCCTCCAAGGAACAAGGCAACACTATTATCGAACGGTAATATCGAGCCCTACGCCACCTGTCTCATTACTTTATTTACATGTAATACTTTTTAAAAATGGTTAATACATATATTAGTATACATCCAATATATAGAAATACGCGTATATACAAGATGCTGTAGCGTTCACAAATTCTTGATCGCTACAGGTAGCATTCGGACAAATTCTTAACTGAAAGAGCTTCGGTATCGTTGGGACAAGGCAAGACAGTCTAACTCCAAATCTCCAGGTGAGCGGACGTTTTCGCGCCTTACCCTTCCGACCGGGGTACGTAGGTTTGCTGGCCAAGTCACGCTTGGTTGATTTTTCTGATATTCTTATAAAGGGTTTTACGACCCGGCAGCAGAGAATCCGATCAACAGACACCAGGCCATTGAACGACCACCTATTACAGAGCCCGACCATCGTGGAAACCTTACACCTTTTTGGGGCCACATGGCACGGTAACCGGTTGGTCAGATCGAGATTATTTCGGAACCCCCACATAGGGATACCGGACTGCCCGCAGTCGTACTCAATGTTTTTGGACACCCAGTACCTTGATAGGCAAGGATAGACAACATCAGGAAATAAAGCCAGATAAACACTTTTTTTATTATATTTTCATGTACCGTTAAGGGTTGCAATTACCAGTTATTTTTCACAAATACATTATTACCATAATTTCTTATACTGATAATGGTCACGTTATCACCTTATATTTTGTATCTATTTGCCGTCTGACCATTCTTGGTTACCCTAGCGTTATATATCTATCTTTTTACTATTCTCAGAATAGAGGAAATAACCTCTAATTTGTAAGTATAGGGACATAGAGACCAGCTGGTGTAATTCAGAGCTGTGTATTTGATTTTTGATTTCTTTCACGGTAAGGTTTGGAGAACCACCTTCCCTAAACCTTCTCGTGTCTTTTGTTTGATAGTTTTAGTTATTCCTTTTATTGTGTGCTTTGTGTCGTTCTTTTTTGAGTGTGCTTTTATAATATATATGTATAAAATTCTAGTAAACCGTTTTATTTAAGATAGGCCCCTTCCCGGTTCCAGGGTCTTTTCCGATATATGAAGTAACCGGGTGGCGCTCAACTTTTGTCGTGGCTTCATTCTGTCCTGGACCTTCTTCCCGGTGCTCCCGGCGAACAGCTGCCGTCGCTGTAATCTATATATTTTTTATTTTGTTTCAAAAGAGAAAATAATAGGTCACAATGCGCCTCACGGAAAACAGGACTTTTCTGGCAAAAATCATTTTTTTTAATTAGCACGCGCCGTTTTCCACTCAATTTGGTTGACGAATGAATTTTTAAGCACGGCCAAAGATATGTCCTTCAGGTTGGTGGTTGACGCCTTTTGAATACGCGGCAATAGTAGCTTTCTAACACCAAGGTAAAACACAGCATTGATTGTTTGAGCAGGTGAAATGAACTCGAAACGGCTTTTTTTCGGATTCGGATTTTTTAAATTCTTTGAGACGGTTTTTCTTCGGATTTGACTTGCTCAGGTGCTTCCATTCGGCACTTTGACGCTTGGTTTCTGAATCATATTGAAAACACCACATTCCATCACCAATGACAATACTTGCAATACAAGGCCTTGCAAGGTTGGATTCAGAGCCCTTTTTGATCCTTGGTCAACTTGTGTGGAATAAAGCGTGCACAAAGCTCCTAAATCCCATATGATCGGTTAAGTAACCTCGGACCAGGAGGTTTGTTGTCCTTAATGTCCTCACGACCTTCTTTGAATCGTTTAAACCACTCGTAAATTCTATCACGAGATAAACAATCCTCGTCATACACTTGTTTCATTAAATGAAACGTTTCGGTGAATGTTTTACCAAGCTTAAAATAAAACTTATTTTAATATTTGCTCTTTGTTTAAGATTCATTTTTCGACCGATGGTAAACACACTGACAGTTTAAGCTTGATAACTTGGCTTCTAATGAGCCAAATGTCATGAAATTTTGTCAGAACTTTAATGAAGAGTGCACCTTTCAAACACTCAACCCTTCAAAACATGGCGCTAGAAATACCTATTTTAAAAAATCCTGTTTTCCATGAGACGCAACTTGTAGATAAATAAAGGAAACCAAAGTTTACAACCAATACAATATTTGATATGTTTTCACATTTTTGGAAATTTTATATGTATATAAGCGATTTTGGAATACATTCTTTATTAAAAAACAGGATTTCTGATAAAAATTAAAATAAATGAACAGATCTAGACTAACGTCGCTTAACTTCAATTATCGAAAACTAACGTTCGACGAAGTGCTAACTCGTTGGATGATGTATTTGTATTGATAAAATTTTATTGTAGTTGCGTATAGAAAAATAATCCGTTTTTGGCGACAATAAAATAGGCCTATAGGATCGTTGGGTGGTTTACCTGGCTTTGATATCATGATTATTTCGGCTACTTTCCAGCTCGCGAAGATATGTCTCAATCGGAAGGCTGCATTGAACAGGTATGTAAGCAGAAGTATGTCTTTTCTCATCCACCGCTAGATTTTGTAGGTATATACTGAATGATTCTTCTTTATTTTTTGTGTTTCCCTGCTACATCTTTGGGTTATGTTATTTAAAATGTTTTTGTCAGCTTGTTTTCTCGACAGTTGTCATTTTCTTCTAGCTTTTCTCTTCTCTTTAACAGCCGGCCGCAGTGGTCTGGTGGGTTAATCGCCTGCCTGGTAATCCAGAGGTAGCTGGTTCGATTCCAGCGCTCGGATGGGTGTTTTTCTTTAATTCTTCTATACGTCTTACTTCTTACCCTACACACACACTTTTATACACTCACATACACACACGACCACACATATCCACACCTAAATGTCTGTGATTGTTTCTAGGCAAGAGTGTAAAATCCGACAACGAATTACCCCTCAGTCACGCCAGTTAAAGGCTGGGTAAAGCCGGATGCCTTCTGAGAAGTGTTCTACGTTGGTCACTCGCCAGTCGGTAAGCTTTCTGATAGTCTTATGGGTAGGCACTTAACCAAGGGTTCATAGCTTGAGGGGGCTGCTGGCCTGGGTTTGTCGGTAGCTGATGACCATGGTTCGGAACCCACGTTAAGCTGTAGGACCTGTCGATAAATAGCTTTAGATGCTGATGCGCCTCTAACCGTAAATCCTTTCTTTCCTTTCTTTTTCTTTAACAATTTATCTGATTTCTACAGGATAGTTAACTCCTTTAGTTACATGAGTAATTTCTTTTGTGTTGTTATAGGCTGCTGTTTGTATTATAAAGAGTGTCTCAGAATTTACGAAAGATTTGAATTAAATAGAACACACATTTTTTTAATTGTATTTTTTTTATTGAAACATAAAGTATATAGGATAGGGTTATGTGGAATATCACATCAGGCAAATGACCTCCACGGCTTTGATGGCACATACGCACTCCATTTTGCATAAATGTGGCTAAATTTCGTTAATGCAGCGTTGAATCTCCTCCTTCAATGCAATGCAATGGTGGATGTGGGCTTATTGATATAGACCTTTGACTTCAAATAACCCTATAGAAAGAAATCCAATGGTGTTAAATCCCATGATCTAGGGGGCCAATTCTGATCACTGAAACGAGAGAGTACACGACCAGAAAATGTCTCATGCAGTAATTGGATTGCTTCACGGGCTGTATGGTATGTCGCACGGTCTTATTAAAACCAATGTTGTCCACATCAATTTCATCCCATTTAGGCAAAAAGAACTCGGTTATCATGTCGCGATATCGAACATCAGTAACAGTAACTGCTTGACCAGACCATCAAAGTGAAAATGAGCTTCATCGCTAGGATGATTTTGCTCGAAATATCACCATTCACTTGTTCAATAATCCATTCAATAAACTCTATTCGCTGTGCATGGTCATTAGGCGGCAGTTCTTATGTCAATTGAACATTGTAAGCATGGAGGCGCAGATATTTGATGTAGCTAAGAGATCTAGATATCTAGTAGAGCTGTAGAGAGCTTCTTGAAATTTGCAATTCTTGTCCACGACGCCGAATTGATGTTCATGCACTTCCACCAACAATCTCACGCACTGTTTCGATATTATCATTTGAACGGCTTGTTACTGGACGGCCAGAGGGTTTAGCGTCCTCAATTCATTCAATCTCCCTGAATTTTTTAATAACTCTCTTCGCACTTGACGAAATTAAATCAATATTCCGACCATATCTTGTACGAAATTTGCAAACTGTAGCACCCAAACTTTCATTATTTTTGAAATATTGTTCAACAATGAAAACGCGTAGTTCTTTCGTGTAGTGCTCCATTTTTACTAACCCTAAACTGTCAGCTGTCAAACTGTTTTCATTTTGGATGCCAACACATTCCGCACAAATGGTGGCAAATTCAAATCTTGCATAAATTATGGGACACCTTTTAGTTGTGAATTTCTCAGCTTCTTCTTCTAATTGAACTATTGTTTTTAATTCAATATTGAAATGTTTCAACATTGAATCCAATTCAAAATATGTTTTTGAAATTACTTTAAGTTATTCTGGAGACTGATTTTAAGAAGCCTTAAAGTAAATTTGTTTACCATTAACATTATTCATATTGCTCTATATTATATTTTGCAATCCAAATTTTTGGAAGTTACAAGACCATCGACATGTCATAAACAAAACAGCGTTAAATAAGAGTAAAGATGAAAGAACCAAATAACATCCAATTTATCGGATACGAATATATTAAATATTTAGAAATTTGCAACTTCAAAGGGTCGTAAATTATAAGCAGTTCAGTGGTTGGTGAATTATAAATTTATTGATACGCCTTAGCTAAGTCTAATTTTTAATGAAAGGGTAAGAGGCACCCTTAAATATAATATTATTAATTCCCTATTGTATATTTACTTCTTAACAAAACAGGCATGATTATTGTTAATTTGCATGCTAATTATGTCCCTCTTCTTTAATTACACTAACAAATTTGTCCATGAAAATTTTAAAAGTTGTGTACAAAAAGACTCTCAACCGCGAATTACTGCTGAAAAAGTTGATTTAAATGATAAGTCAGAAGTTCACCAGGCTTGATACCAAATAATTATTATTTATTTAAAATGTTTGACAGCTGAGGTCTCTCGAATGCTACATCTGTCGTACTTACTAGCGTAAGTAAGGTAACCGGATTATCGAGGTAGTATGTTAATTCATACCCACTCACGCAAACCATATGGCATCTATTTTCCCCCTTCCCTGTCTGAATTGAATACGTACATCCCAGCAATGGAATCTTTAATTTCACTACTAACAAGATTAGCTATCAAACACAACTTAACTGAATTCCCCGTCACTAAAGATTACAGGAGAGCTCTAGGCATGAAAGAGGCTCCTCGTTCACGCCAGTTCGAGGTGAGGTAAAGGCGGATTGTAGATGGTGGATTCTGAGATGTATTCTACGTTAGTCACTCGCCAGTCGGTAGACTTCTTGAGAGGCTTAAGGTTAAGTACTAAATCAAGGTTTGATAACCCGAGGAGAATATTAATCAGAGTTAATCGGTAGCTGACAATAGTATCTCGGAGGCCACTTTAAGCTGTAGGTCCAGTCGCTAAAAGCCTGACTTATTGATGCGCCTCTAATCCAGAAGAAACAGGAAATTCCTCTGAACAATGTCCCTTGTTATAATTATTATTTTGTTTACATTTTTGTTTCTTTATTATTTATAATTAATGTTGCGCTTCATTTTTTTGTTGTATTTTTTATACACTGTAGTAATAACAATTCATAATTAATTGGAAGGGTCTATGGATCCATATGCCATCCATATTTTATAATCTTTCAACGCTAAGACAAGGCTCTTGTTCTTTCTATCACAGTCATTTACAATAATTGTAATAGGATCTTTACATCCCATTGTTCCTCTAGTACTTATCATTAATATTATTATTTTTTAAATTCTTTAATTTTTTTCTTTGGGTTTCCATCATTCGATCAATCGAATCGATCGATTGTAAAAATAATTATTTTTTTATTTTGTTAAGTTTCGGTTTTTTTATTAAACTATCCTTATATCAACTATAATTTTATAATATATATTATTCCTATAAATAGTATAAATTTATATTTTAACACATACCTTTTTATATATTAATATATTTACGTTATAGTATAAATTATAAATTATTAGTTGTGATTATTTTTTTTAACATGCTATTTTTTGTTTAGTTTTTAGTTGACATATTTTTGATGTTATAAATTTTGACCTTTAGATTTTTTTTCAGCTAACAGTTTTAGAAAACACAAACACCCAAAATGGAATAAACAAATTTAATATACAAAATCGATTGCTTAAATTATCCAAGCTCGTACATTGGCCAAACTAAACAATATTTAAAAAACAAAATCAATGAATACAAAAAAAACATTAGAGACCTAGTACAAAACGCAGCTGCCCCATCAAAACACTTCATAGATGATTACTACAACTTTAATTTCAATAACACTAAAATTATAGATTTTGAAATGCAATACAAAAAAGAAATATAAAAGAAATGATTTTTACATTAAAAAAAAACAATAATTTCAGAACGTATACTATATATATATATATATATATATATATATATATATATATATATATATATATATATATATATATATATCATAGTATATCATCATCATCATTATCATCATCATAATCATCATCATCATCATCAATCCGTATCAATCCACTGCAGGATGAAGGCCTGTTCATTACTCTCGTGGTCCTGAGCTCTCCTCTGCCATCAGTCCATCATGTCATCATGTCATCAGTCAGTCCATCGTGCTTTCGGTCTTCTCCGTGGACGTTTGCGATCAATCGGTATCCAGTCCAGGACCGCCCTGGTCCATCTTTCGTCCCATCGCCTCGTTGGGCCTGTGGCCCTCGATGGCCTGCCCACTTCCATTTCAATTGCTTTATTCTTCCAATGACGTCACTTACATTCGTTTGTTCTCTGATCCATGTGCAGGTCTTTCTATCCCGTCTAGAAATGCCAAGCATACATCTTTCAATGTCCCTCTTTGTTACTCGAAGTTTTTGAACTGACTGTGATGTGACTGTGTCCAGGTCTCACTTCCGCTTGTCATAACGGGCAGGACGCACTGATCAAAGACTTTTCTGTTCAGGCAAAGTTTGCTCTTAAACACTATGTTGAGGACGGTTGAGGACGGACTCACTGACGATATCCTTCCATTGAAACCCTCTGCCCAAAATATATATAGTAATCCACAACTTCCAAATCCGTTCCTACAATAGAAGTCATTTTGTCCTCAGCAAATTTATTGAACATGACCTGACTCTTCTTCTAGTTTATTTTCAAGCCAACTGGTTCCCCAGCCCTTTGCAGCTCTTGTGCGTGTCTTTGCAGCTCCTCTGGGTCTTGTGAAAGAAGAACATACCATCTGCGAATCTAAGATAATTTAAGTATGCACGATTAATCCTTATTCCATCCTGTTCCCAATCCAAATTGCGGAACACTTCTTCCAGGCAGGCTGAGAAAAGAAGAGGCGATATTGCGTCACCCTGCCGTACGCCTCGCTTTACATTTATTCCAACCTCAAGATCGTCAAGATGGAATATCCTAGTAGATTTACATAGGTTTTCTCTACACCTTGATTAAGCAATGCATCCATTATGGCCCGCTTTGAGATTGAATCAAATGCTTTTTCATAATAGATCAAAGCTTCTAGCATATTGTACCATCCTCACGCATTAAGGAAAACATTTGTGTCCTTTTCTTTCTTAGCTTCTGCTTAGTTTTATTAATTCACCTGTTTTCTTCCAAAGTTTTTTGCACACGCTGCATGTTGAATGGGCGCGTTTCCTCCCGAATACGTTTTCTTATAGTTTTGCAAAGCTCAACGTACTCGACCCTGCCAAAAAGACTGTCTGCATTCTTCATTGTTCGGTGTTTTTTCATTAAATTAATGGTCTCATTGGAAATTTTTGACTTTTTGAAACACTTATCATCTGGTGCTATTGAAGCCGCCGTTCCAAGGACATTGTTGGCGATTTTTTCATATTGGTCTGTAATTTCCATCTTCTCTGGTTCTTGTAACAGAGCAAAGCGATTCGACAAAGCAATTTCATAATCCTTGCCCCTCTCCAGCAGCTTCCCAGAATCGACTTTGCCCCTTTTTGATCTTATCATTCTTTCGCGCTCTTTTCGGCAATTAAATCTAATCTTTGCTCGTACCATTCGGTGGTCGCTTTCCACATTAAAATGGTCAAAGACAGTACAATTGCAAAATATTGCTTTATCGTTTGACATAATGTAATCAATTTCACTTGTTAGTCCAGATGGACTTTTCCATGTCCATTTTCTGTTGATTTTTTGTAAAACGAATTCATAATATAAAGTTCTTATCCTTCAACAAAATCAACCAGCCTGTCACCTCTATTGTCCCGCTCACCGTTTCCATATGGGCCAGTTGCACTTTCACCAGTTCTTGCCTCTCCGATTCTGGCATTAAAGTCGCCTATCAGGATTTTATACCTACACTTCTCATTGCCTAAAAATTGGGCTACATCATCATAAAATTCCTCAATTTCCTTATCTCTATGGTTTATAGTTGGTGTATAAGCTTGAACGATTTGCAGCTTAAACTTTTTATTCAGCTGAATGACGCATCGTGTAGAGTACCTGACCATTTGGTACTAATTTGATTAACTCTTCTCTGAACTGCTCGCTTATGAACTGTTTCATAAGGTTTGGGAAAAACTAATCTCTGAAACCAGTTAGCTTTCAGCCGCACACTTTCACTTGAAAGTGTGCCCCCCCCCCTACTTTAACGATTGTTCTTTCGTCTTTCGGGATGTAATGGTGAATCTACAATCATGTTGTTTCGTCTTTCGGGATGTAATGGTGAATCTACTGTCATAAAAAGTGTAAAAACTCAGAAATCGTGTTTATATAAGTCTAACCACTCGTGAGCATACTTTTTTCATAACATTAATTCAGCGTTGTGTGCTGAAGTAAATGTTATAGTAAAAGATATATATATATATATATATATATATATATATATATATATATATATATATATATATATATATATATATATATATATATATATATATTCTTTTGTCGCTTCTTTATTGTGGTATAGCAAACCACTACCACTTCCCTTAATTTAGGGTTCTTCGAACAGTTGATGTTCGAAAAGACCTGATAAAGAAAACAAAAGATTTTTGAGATTTTACGATTTTAATTTTCAACAGATCATCATTACTTTTATTATTATATCATTATTATCGCCTTATGTCAGAAACGGGTGGGGCGCGTATCACACTACCATTTTAATTATTTATAACTTTTAAAAGAAACGAAACTAAATATCCTTTTTTTTATAACGTTTTTAAATCGTCTTTAGATTTTGTGATAATTCATTTTTGAAAATCATGTCAATCAAATAGCCTTTAACAGAAATGAAACTTTATGTCCTCTTTAACACCTTTTGTCTGTATATCTGATGTAAAAACATTGTTTTTATCACGGATGTTGTCCTTATTTATGAATCCTTTTCCTTCAAAGATCCCTATAAAAAATAATCTGGAGTCGTCAAATCAATTTTGCATGAAAATTGTCAATTTGAAGTAGTTTATGATGGAATTACACTATTCTAACCGCTTATTACTGTCTGTAGGTAAAACGATTTGAATAATTTAAATCTTATTAAAATATATGTGTGAGTCACGTCTCAAAATTTGGCGTAAACTGCGTGGAGACATTCGACTCGACGTTTCTAAAAACTCCTCTACACTTTGTTCCACACGTGCAATATTTCCAGCGCTTCACACAGTTTTTGGATCTCTGATATGGAACCTAGCCCAAACTGTACCAGTTTTTTTCAAATTTCTGGAATAAATGAAAAATTATCGTTTTGTAACGCACCGAATAATTAGGATATTTTCATTCCATTTTCATATGCAAGCCTTTGGTGAAAAATATTAAACTCGAGAGATTTACAACTATACACCAAATCACTTTATTTAATTTCTCGACGCGTGTTTCTCTGACTATGTTAGCATCATTAGGAGATAATTCAATCTCAGAGATTCGTGATTTAATCTCAGAAATCGAATCATCTCCTGATGATGCTGACATAGTTGGCAAAACGCGTGTCCGAAACTTAAATAAAGTGATTTTGTATTTGCTCATAATTACAATTATCCAAAAAACTGTCACATCTGCCCAACATAAGTCATAAAACTGTCATAAAAATCTCGAGAAAAAATAATTGTAGCGTGATATTTGTCCCACCGTTTATATTTTTTAAATATTTGCGGCACCACAAAATGGACATTGAATATCGATTTTATTTTCTAATATAAACATAAATAACCCTATTAATTAAAAGTAGCAAAATATTTCGAGATAACGAAGACAACACATACGAACACTTCTTGATTTCGGAAACAGTAGAGAAAAATACATGTTTGAGAAATCTCGTGATAAATAAATCAAGAGAAAATATTTCGCTCTCGCCGACATTTCCCACTACATCAAAAATATAAAAATTTAAAACCTCGTTCGGCGAACCACTCGTAAACCAAACAAATGTGTTGCCGGTTATTGAAAGGGTATTGTTTTTGGCTGTTTTATTATTTACGACTTCATAAGTGTATTCCGTACCTTGTGCGGCCTAAGCGGTTCTAGAAAACGAATTTATATTTCAGCATTCATCAATATTCTAGACCAACGTTCCTTTCTGATGATAGTGTCAGGTAAGAATAGAATAACATAATCCGAATTATCCCGAAAAAATATTTCTTTTCTTTTTATTAAATAGTCCAATAATATATTTTCTTATTGTCCATCAATAAGTATAGCATTTATTACGACCCAAAAAATGATTAAGAAATTATTATAAAAATATTTAGAGAATATTATAATAAAAAAAGAATCAAGGGTTTTAGGGTTAGAAATGCATTAGAAACTTAGGCTTTTTTAGCGACTGGACCTACATCTTAAGTAGGTTTTGAACCACTGTCATCAACTACCGATAACCCCGGTCAGCACCCTCTTTAGTTTTGTGCTTAACCATAATCCATCGAGAACCCTACAGACTGGCGAGTGACCAACGTAGAATACGTTCCACTCTCATCCTGTCTTACCCAGCCTCGAACTCACTGGACTGAGAGCAAATTCCTATTCGGATTCTACACACTTGTCTGTTGAAATGCAGTACAATATTGCAATCTTAGTATTTCCTCGTATGGCCACACATCCAAGTACTAACCCCAACAAGTGGTACTGCACTTCGACCTCCGGGTCGTTGGATTACAGGACATGCCAACCTCTCGATCTATAATCAAAAAATAAGGGGACTTTTTTTCAATTTGCGCACTCTAAGTATCGATACAACAATTTATTTATTAAATAGGCATCATCATCCTTGACATCTGACAGAAACTTCATACCATTTCGTTTATTAACTTAGAAATTATAGCTCCTTTTATAACACTGGACAACAGTGACTTTATTGCCCTTGATGTGGAAGTGGTTCTAAGATGATTTTATACTGACAATTACCGAACTACAAATGGGTTTCCGAAATTGACTCTAGTTTTTTTTTAAATAATCGGCGTATATTTCATATTTATAATACTTTTATAGAAACTGGTCATTATGTTGTGCTCACACAGCAACAATTTCGACGTAATTTTAACATTGGTCGGAATGGTCGTATTCCAAAACGCGATACCATTATGAAGTGAGTGAACAAATTTCAAACAACAAGATTGTTGAGGTCTGAAACTGCACGGGGAGGAGATCGAACAGTACAAACCCCGGAAAACATTGAAAGGGTGCGACAAGCGGTGGAAACCAGCCCTCTTAGAATAGCCTCCCAGAATCTGATACTTGGACCTTCATTTCCATTCATATAAAATTATGGTTGTCCGAAAATTGCACCAAAATGACTTTATGAGTCGGCGTAGGTTGGCAGAAATGATGTTGGACTAAATTACTGGACGACAACATCGTTTTGTTCATGAGTGACGAGGCCCATTTTTGTTTATGATGAGATCATAAACAAACAGAAGTTTTGATACTGGGTACCCGAAAATCCCCAAGTACTAGATGATCAACATCTACACTCCGAGAGAGTAACTGTTTGGTGTGCCGTATCTCGAAATTGCATTATTGGGCCGTATTTTTTTCGTGAAAACGGAAGAACAGTGTCTGTTAACACAGATCGCTATATCGCCATATTGCGTGATGATTTTCTGTCAGAACTAGGAAGATGACGCATTAACCTCAATACACTTTGGTTCCTACAAGATGGGGCGGCCTACGTCAAGACCAACAATGGCCTTTTTAAAGGAACATTTCCCTGGTGCCTTATTTCGTTGCGTGGGAATGGCCACCTCGGTCGTCACACTTTTCAGCTTGTGACTACTTTTTATAGGGGTCCGTAAAATCCAAAGCTTACATAGACAAACCAAGAACTCTTGAAGCTCTTTCCGAAACCATAACGGGCGGAATTAAAAGGATTCCTCGTGCAGTATGGACGATTTTGTAACCTCTTCCATCCCTTCCATTGGAGGGCACATGTTTCGTCTTTTGATATTTAGACTCTTCAGGGCACCGACATGTGCTCTCTCGTCAAGAATAGGAAGAACCGATCTACAGTCAACAACCCAAACTTTTCGCCGACTTCCCGTCGGATGGCGCATTTATGCAGTATTAGAATTCTTTGGACTGCATGCAATGAGACAACAGTCCTGGGTGTCATCAGACACCCAATTGCTAGGTTCCACAATCTCATGTGGAACACCAACAATCAGACACCCAACTGCTGGGTTGGGTGTCTGATGACACCCAGCACGGTTGTCTCATTAGACGCAGTCCAAAGAATTCTAACACTGCATATATGCGCCATCCGACGGGAAGTCGGCGAAAAGTATGGGTTGTTGACTGTGGATCGGTTCTTCCTATTCTAGGAAGAGTCTAAACTTCAAGAGACAAAACATGTGTCCTCTAATGGAAGGGATGGATGGGTCCGTACATGATGTGTATATATATATATATATATATATATATATATATATATATATATATATATATATATATATATATATATATATATATATATATATATATTTATATATACATCATGTACGGACAATTTGTATTATTAAAATTAATTTACAAAATATGAATTAAATTTTAAACATAAGGCGTCAGTAACTTAGAAAAATGCAGGTTGTGCGTCGATCAACCTTGTCAAAAAACTGAATACTTAGGCCTGTTACACGGCCTAATATATTATTACAATTTCTATATATACTTCAATATCATAAAAATTAGAACAAACCTGATACTTATGACTTAATTATTAAATTGTGTATACTAAAGTACGAAAATTCACAGAGATAGCAAAGGCAAGAAAGTTTTTTGTTTTTTTATAGGGTGGTGCAATTTTTAAAAATATTGTTGTTCTTGTCACCGATTTTATCAAACGAATAAGTTTATCGAGCAAATAATTCGCATTAATTTTGTATAAAAAACGAAATTTCTTATGACCATGAGACTTCATCAAAACAAGGATTTTAGTGATGGTAGTGAATCGGTTGAAGATGAATGTTGTTCAGGAAGACCTTCCACATCAGCCAATAAAGAAAAAATTACCAAAAGTAAGGATTTTAAACTGAATAATCGCCGATTAAGAGTAATGGCAAAACATATTTCCATTACGTTAACGCACTATCTCACACTATAATAATTATTCGTCAATTTTCACCAAAAATCAAATACCGCTCTAGAAGCACCATATTCACCAGATATGGCACTGGGTGATTTACTGTTACCTCAAGTCAAGAAATCACTTTGACGACGCGGTTATGAATCCATTTAAGAGAAGCCATTTACGAGTGTTCGCTGGCCGCTTTGAAGGAATTAGCAGTAAAGTCAAGTATAAAAATTGTTTCAAAGATTGGAAAACTCGTGGGAATAAGTATATTGCAAAGAGAAGCGGATTACTTCGAAAAACTAACACTAAAGACTTCTTGATGGGCATTTTGCTAACCATATTATTTCATTAGAAGACGATTCAATCTTCTCCTGATGATTGTTAACGTTGTTAGCAAAACACGCATCGAAAAGTTTATAAAAGTGATTTGGTGTTTTGGGGTAAATCTCTTTGAGAGTGTTTCACACCAAAGGTTCGAATAGAAGAATTGATCTACTTCGAAAGAGATAAAATAAATTTGTATGAATAAAGTTACCTTTAATATTTCCCACTCTAAATAATTTTTGTTAACGTGACGGTCTATTCTATAATCATATTAATTAATTCAGTTATCTTTAAACTTCCTAACTAAGTATTTTTTGTTAACATGACGGTATATTCTATAATCATATTAATTAATTCAGTTATCTCTAATATTTCGCCGCTATAAATAATTTTTGTTAATGAGACGGTCTATTACATAATCATATTAATTAATTCGGTTATCTCTAATATTTCCCCACTATAAATAATTTGTGTTAATGTGTTGACTATTCTATAATCATATTCATTAATTCAGTTATCTTGAATACTTACTAAATTATAAATAATTGTTGTTAATATGGCGGTCTATTCTATAATCATATTAATTAATTTCCCTAAACATTTTTTGTTACACAATTCATTATGTTAATCAGCAAAATTAGAACAGGAATCAAGGACTTGGATCGTAATATTATTTGACTGGTTATAAGGGAAATATATTTTTATCGCATATTATCAGTTTCCGATTTTAAACAGAATAAAGTAAAATGATTGATGCGCTGTCGAATACTAAAACCGACAGGGTGAAAAACATTCAAATCATTAGGGGCGTTCTTTCGGCAAAAATAAAACGTGGCTGATTTAAAATTTTAGGGCATCAAACTGGATATGGGAATTTTTAAAATTAAATATTTTTTTTAAATAAATATATTTTTTTCATAATATAACGTATAACATAACATATGTAGACGCTCAGTTCAAAATGAATAAAAAAAGATTTTTATTCCTACAAAATACAATGTACAAAATACAACAATACAACAACAATAATCAAGTGAAGGTGACCTTGATCGAATATTTGAGTTTTGCGACGTTTTGATGGAAAAAATAAATATCAATCCAAATTTTGTTTTAAATATTATTTTCACGGATGAAGCAACATTTTATTTAAATGGTGATATTAACAGACACAACTATAGACACTGTGCTGATACTAATCCACACTGGATGGAGCAAGTTCATACACAGTATCCTCAAAAGTTAAATGTTTAGAAGAGATTTAGTTGCAAGAATACTATAGAACCTTTTTTCATTGATGGCAATTTGACAGCAGATAAGTATTTATTGATCTATTGGAAGAAAATATCGTCCTTAAACTTTTGCTTCTGTTCCCAAATTCAATTAACCAAAACCAGGAAATATGGTTAGAGCAAGATGGTGGTAGATGGCACCAAATGGCTGGATGGCACCAGCACACTATGACATTAACATTAGTAATTTTTTTAATACCCTTTCCCAAATCGATGGGTCGGTCGACGAGGAGCAATTAAATAGCCGGCATGATCGCCAGACTTGGCACCACCTGATTTTTTTTTAATATAAAACAAATTATAATTTTGATATTGTTTTTTAACAGAGATATTGACAAAAGAGATCGAAACACATTTTTACACACAATATTTACCTCGCTGAATTCAGAAAAAATACTCTTTCCAATAATGCCTAATCCAAGTACTTTTGTCATTTAAACTCGAAGAGATTTACTACTAAACACCAAATTACTTAATAATTTATTTATAATTAATAAATAATTAATTAATAAACCTCTCGACGCACGTTTCGGTAACCACGTTACCCACCATCAGGAGATGATTTAAAATAAATTATAATTTTTCAGACTTTTATTTAACTTTTTTATTACTTTCAGAATTGTGATGTTAATGTTAAAACTTTTATTATAAGACTGTCTTGTAGAACAATTGTAATTGTTGAGCAGACATTTCCATAAATAAAAAAAAAAAAGATTAAATCACATCTTGATAATGCTAACATGGTTTGAGAAGTTTAAAGAAGTGATTTGGTGTTTAGAATTCTTCCGATAGAAGAATTGATGTCTTGACTTGATGAAAATCAAGTTAGCCTTGGAATTTTAAATAGTCGTAAATGAAATATGAAAGCGTTCTCGAGATATTGACCATTTTCATACATAATAACGATCCTGTATATATATATATATATATATATATATATATATATATATATATATATATATATATATATATATATATATATATATATATATATATGGACGCAGTCCAAAGATGTCAAAAAAATCCATGTAAGCCATCCGACTATTAATCGGCGAAAATATGGGTTGTTTGATTGTAGAGAGGGACTCCGGAATATTGGCGAGAGAGTATATGTCGGTACCATGATGAGTCTTAGCGCCAACAGACAAAACATGTGGCCTCCAATGTGATGGGTTGGGCTTCCTCCCGGTCAAGCAACTAACTAATACTTTTGTACTTTTACTGTAATAAATAATTTATTGTTATTTAAACAATAACAAATTGGAAAAATAATATTCTATTTTTACTATAACACATACATTTTCCGCTAATTCATAAAGGCTTTATTAAATAAATAAATTAACAGAGGTTAAAAATTATAACTATGAAAATATAGATGATATATTATCCAATTAGTACATGAACATTTCTGTTGGAAAACGCGGGCAATTCGAATATTATCGTAAACGAAATTGTAAATACGATATGTCTACCCTTCACACGCGTTTGACAAACTACTATCCCGAGGCTTTGTTTACATGTTATGTATAATTTACTTAGGGTTTGTCCTCTTACCCCTATGTCCATTTTACTACACATTTACCCTACTCAAAATCTCAAAACGTTAAAAAATATATCGTGACTGTTGAGACAATACGGGCTAGGTTTTGTTCAATATCTAAAGTAAACCATAAAGAACAAACAAATATATAGCTTAGCTTAATTTGTTTATAAAGCATTTAATACGTTATTAGTATTTAATAGTATAATAGTATAATAATAATGATATTAGTATTTAATAAAGTAAAGTTTTAGGGTTGGAGGCGCATCAACAACTAAGAAAGCTATTTAGCGACTGGAATTTAGAACCACGATCATCGGCTATAGAAAACCCGGGTTAGCACCCTGATCGGGCTCTCAATCCTTGAGTTTGAACTTAACAATAGTTTCTCTCGAGTAGCCTACCGACTGGCGAGTAACCAACGTAAACAACTTTTCAGCGTCATCCGTTCTTACGCAGTCTGGAACTGGCACGACTAAGGGACCATTCCTTTTTATATTTTACACTCTTACCTAGACACACAAAATATTTAGAAAAAGTCCAAACCAAATTCAGGAATCGAACCCTCTACCACGCCATCGGGCTCTAGACACCGCGATTATCGTGGCTCCAGAATTATTAAAAAATTAACCATAATATTTCCTTTATGAATTTAAGAATAAAATTACATATTAAATAATTAATAAAATAAATTAATTATTAATTAAATAATAATTAAAAAATATAATTAAATAATAATTAATAATCATAATTAAATTATTAATTACCATACTTAAGTATTTAATAGTATTTTAAGTATATTTATAAACTATTAAAGTAAAGATAAATAATATTGCAAATGCAAATCATTACCATTGCTTGGAAAATATGGAGTAACAATTTTAACAAAGTACAAAAGGAAATGTTATATAAAGTTGAGTAATTGTAACTGCTCCAACAATACCGATTTGCTTGGATATAGTAAAAGTATTTGAGTTTTTTTCTTTGTTTATAAATAAAGAATTATACTTCACCCAAAGTGTGTAATCCGATTCCAACTTTTTGCTTCGACTAATAAAAATTCATTCTTCAGTATTATAGTGATTCCACTGCAAAATATTCAGTAGATGGTTTTGACTGGACTTGCCGTGTAATGCAGACGTGCATGTTTTATTATGGATAAATATCCGTTAAAATAATGTAGTAAAATTGTTATAATTTACAATTTAAAATTTAAATTATTGTTACTCGACATAAATTAGCGTTTATTCAAACAATTTGAGGAAATCGAAACAGTTGTGAATATGGTCCGCATCAGATATCCAAAATATTGCACACGTAGAGCAAAGTGTGGAGGAGTCTCCAGAAACATCTATTCGACGATATGGTGCAAAATTGAAAATGAATTTAAGAAACACCTTAGACATTTTTCCCTGCACGAAATTTTTCAAAATCTGTTAACAACATTAATACAAGACATATTAATAAAACTTATGGAAAATGAGTTAAAAATTACCCAAAATTGCATTGCTACTAGAGGTGGATCATTATTTAACGATCTATTATTTTATAACTGTTATTTCATATTAACGTTTATCATATTAACTATTACTGATGTGACAGCTACACTCTTAATATTATATGGAGTTTCGTAGTCGCTGTTGCCATGTCCGTGCTTCTAAACCTTTGAATATAAAACTAACAGGAAGGAGCCTTGTCTATCTTAATGCACGTATAAATGGAGACGGAAACAGCCATATTGAAACACCACAGATGACTCATTGTTTTGGAATTTTGGTAGTTGGTGTCAACAATTTAGAAGTTTATTAGTAGATTTGTGCAATTTTAGTGTGTTTTAGTCAATAATAAGTACCGAATAAGTGTAGTGAAATACTCTTTTTGTGTGTTCTAGTGTAAATACATATTAATACTTATTATATTTGACAATATAAGCAATAATATCGGAAGTAAGGTAAACACATAAAATATGGTTAGTTGTGCGTCTTGTGGTTGCTCCCTGACACGAAAAAATCAAAATTCAGGAGTAACATTACATAGGTAAGTGCTTTTAATAGCAAATTTGTCAGTTATTCAGAAATAAAAATGTATTTTGTTTCAATGACATTTTAAGGCATTTTATGACATTTTATTTATATATAATATATAATATATATAATATATATTATATATATATATATATATATATATATATATATATATATATATATATATATATATATATATATATATATATATATATATATATGTATATATATATATATATATATATATATATATATATATATATATATATATATATATATATATATCAGTGCAACTGCTTACCTAACTAATTTTTGAAAATTATATGATTTTTTGACAGAAGATTCCAATTTCTTAATAACTTTTGTCGTATTAGCCCCATAAAAGACATTTTACTCTTTGAAAAAATAGCCTTTTTTTAATTAATTTAAATATTTATAGTAACGATAATTATATAAATAATATATTATAAAATTTATTGTTTTAAATAACTGTTAACTTTTATCAGTTTTTTGTTTTAATTCATACTGCGCTACGCCACTGCCAAACCGGAAACAGTAGTCGGCCATATGCAGCTACCATTCCTCTCGCACTTACAGAATCATATGCTCCTTCCTGTAGTTTCATATTCAAAGTTCTAAACAAAATAACAAATAACTACTCACCAGAAAAATTACAGACAGCGCATTTAATAACCGATAGAAAATAACAGTCGTGGTCGTAGTTTTATCGTTGTACCTTAAAAAAATCAGCGATCAGCGATCGACATTGGGCAGCGTTATTGATAAAGTTGAGTGCCGCTGTTTCGAGAAAAACATTAGGAATAAGTGTAGTTTTATATTGTTAATAAACGCTTTGTTTTAATAAAACTTTTGAATATTTACATATATTCTTTATAGTATAAGTTATTTAACTATTTGGTTACCGGCATGTAAAAATTTAAACTTAAAAACAACCAATTATTATAATAATATTTCGACTATACCTGCAAAGCAATAAGGGGAATCCCCGCATAGTCCATTGCGAATCTTTAAACTATAAAACGACTAGACTGCATTAGATACGAGCAACTTGGCAAATGTCTGCACATTTCTCATTTATAAAAAGGTAAAATGTTAGGGTTAAAGGCGCATCAGCAACTAGGCTATTTAACGACTGGACCTACAGCTTAACGTGGGCTCCAAACCACGGTCATCAGCTTCCGACAAACCCAGGCCAGCACCCCCCTCGGGCTATAAACACTTGGTTATGTGCCTACCCATAAGTCTATCAGGAAACCTACCGACTGGCGAGTGACCAACGTAGAACACTTCTCAGAAGGCATCCGGCCTTACCCAGCCTTTAACTGGCGTGACTGAGAGGTAATTCGTAGTCGAATTTTACACTCTTGCCTAGAAACAATCACAAACATTTAGGAAAGATAAACGGACAGAAGAAAGAAAAATAACCATCCGAGCGCTGGAATCGAACCAACTACCGCTCCAGTGCGGTTTCGGCACAGCAGCGGCAGACCGTTGTTCTTACCATCCGCACCAACGCGACCGGCTCTCATTTATACATTAATAACATTTTAATGGTTGCTTTCAAAATTATTTATACTAGAACATTCTTCAAAATAAAATTTATATTCTTATAATACCAACTAGTTATGCTAGTAATATGCACTAGATTATTTAGATGTATTCAAAGTAAGTCAAACTAAAAGCAAATATATAGGAAATAGGAATATTAAAAAATGGCAAAAAATTACATTTCTGAAATATGTGTTCACTGTCTGGCTTATCAGAATCTTGCATTTAAATCACAGTTATTACTGTGTGTTACTCACTTATACTACTACTTATCTACTCCTTTTTCATATAATAAATCTGTTCTGTGCGTATATTCTACAATTGAATTTTGTATTACGCATTTGATTTAACAATTTATAGAATATTTTTAAAATAACAGTAACCTGTTATTTTTAACAGCTATTTTACAATAACTGTAACAGTTCTAACTATTACTTAAAAATAACAGTTTTGCCCATCTCTAATTGCTACTAATAACTCATATTTGATTGATAATTTAATTTCAAAAACTAAGTAACAAATGTTAAAGACCAAATAAACGTTATAGAAAACATTCTGCTAATTTTTCTGTGAATTTCACACATCAAGTCCCCGGTCTGACAAATAAAACACACTTTTTTGCAAATTTCGACTTTATTTATCAATATATTCTCCTTTAAGCACAATACAATCATTCCAAAGCTTGTCTAACGTTTCTGCACCTTTTTTATAGATCAGGATTTCTCTTTTCCTTCAAAATATTCTTTCGTTTCGGCAACTGCTGCAAAATTTCTTTCCACCGAGCATCATTTTTTATTTCGATTTCAGAATCATCAATACGTTGTGTTGTTTTTCGTCCGCTGTGAGTAAACCCGGTACCAAGCATTACCACACGTTCATACAAAATTAAAGGAAATGTAAACACTTCCTTTCGATACATTTATGATATCAGCTGTATCCTGCAGCTTTTCTTTACAGTTTTGCGAAATAATTTTGTGAATTTTCTGATGTCGGATGTAACCACCACATTTGAACGCCCAGAGCGTTCAGCATCATCGGTGCTTGAACGGCATCGTTTGAATTCAGCATACCAATCAATTATGGTTGATTTTCCTGAGACAAAGTTGGTGCAATATTTATCAAGCCATTGTTTTACGTCAATGGTATTTTTCTTCATCAAAAAGCAATGGTTAATCAACACACGAAATCCTATTTTTTCCATTGTTTTAAAATTAATAAATGTAGAATCTCTTAAAGCACAATAATTCAGAAACTAGTAGACAGATTGTCATGAAATTTTGACACATGACGTTTAAAGGTTGGCACGATCGACGACTGGTAAGAACTTTTCGTAAATGTCGCCATCTATATGTCGGACTTACTGATCGATGTTAAAAAAAGCACATTATGTCCGCTGCTACGTTGAACATTCTATCTGTGGTCTTTCTGGAATGTAGTCTGTATCCTTCCTCTGTTATTTTTGAGCCGAGAATTTTCCTCATAATTTTGCGTTCTTCTTTTAGTATGTTTTCTAGTAAGTGTCTCGCATGCCTATAGTACCTCTGGTTTGATTACTCTGTGTAATGTCTTATTTTTGCGTATGTGGATATGCATTTCTTATTGTAGATATTGTATGTCTTTCGGTATGCCCTCTTCATCTTGTGTAATCGAGTCTTCTGTGCTATCTTCTCTCCTCCTGTGGATTCGAGGATCTCGCCCAGGTATTTGAAGTGAGTGACCCTATTTATTTTGCCGTATTTGGTGTTCAAATTTTGGACATCTAATTTTGAGCAGAAGAATTCGGTTTTTTGAAAGGAGATTTTTATTGGCCGACTTTCTCTGCACATTCCTTGAGGACTTCGATCTGTTTGGTTGCCTTTTTTTCATTGTCTGCGAGTATGACTAGGTCGTCTGCGAAGTCCAGGCATGATATTTCTATGTTCTTTTTGGATCGTCCGAGTCGTATTGGTTTCCAGTGTCCTTGATTTTTCAGTTTTTTTTTTCATTCCCTTATGACTCTGTCCAGGACCAGGTTGAAGAGGAGTGGGGATAACCCATCTTCTTGGCGTACTCCAGTTTTAATCAGGAAGGGTTCGGAAATTTCTCCCATAAATTTCACTTTAGAGATTGTGTCAGTCAATGTCTACTTGATCAGTAGTAGTGTTTTGGGGTCGAGTCCTTGTTCCTCTAGAATGTTGAACAGAGATTTTCGGTCGATACAGTCGTATGCTTTCTTGAAGTCCACGAACGTGCAGATGATTGGAACATTCCTAATAGCTTTGTATTTCAATATTGTTTTTAAGTTAAATATTTGTTCAGTGCATGAGCGACCAGGGCGAAAGCCTGCCTGGTACTCGCCAATTTTGTGTTCTAATTGTTCTTTTGTTTTCTGGAGAAGACATGCTGGGAGAATTTTGTAAGTGACTTGTAGTAAGCACATTTAAGAGCACTTTTCCATTCATTTGGTAATTTTTCTGTTTGCCAAATATATATATATATATATATATATATATATATATATATATATATATATATATATATATATATATATATATATATATATATATATATATATATATATATATATATATATATATATATATAAACGTAAAATTACAATTCAAAAAGTATTATTGCAGTAAATAATCTATTTGTATAAAAATATTATATTACGTCTTATTTTGCAAACAAAAATAAAACAAATAAAAAAACACTTTAATGGATGGAAATTCTGAAGGGAGCTATTTCGAGAAGCAGACATAATAGAGTTGCTTACATCGAGAGTAAGTGTGTATAGAGCAATTACAGTAATGCAGACACGGGCAAAGCTTCTTGCGACGAAATGCTCCTCTTTGATTAACCTTTGAAAAGCACGTGTCGTATTACTAAAGTATTGACACTCCATAAATTAGAATATATTTTAAAATTAAAAATTTTGTTACGTCGGGCAAAAAGGAACGTCATACAAAAGGAAAATATAATGCAAATTCAGAAAAATGTTTTTGTGTTTAAAAAGAAAAATATAACGAAAACGAAGAAAATTAAACCAAGAATAAAATTCAGTTTTATAATGGATTGTACCGTAAGTTTCCACCGTTTTTATAATTTGTTTGTTTTTCTTCCATTTATATCTTATTTAGCCAAGTGTATGTATGAATTCGAAAAATCCTTTTCTTACTCTACAAAACTATTGGCATCATTCTTATGACAAACTTAGTAATAATGAACATTTAGGTTTTTGAAATGGAAATTCCGAGCGGCAAAAAAAAATAAATTTTTAACACTTATTATATTTCGCTTTTCGTCGTGGTCAAAAAGTTACAGAAGCAGTTTGAGACATTTGCGCCGTATATGGAGAGAACGCTATAACTAATTGCACTGCTCGAGTTTGAGTTGCTATGATCAAAAATAGCAACTTTGACCCGAATGGCATACCCCGCTCTGTTCGACATTCCCACTTCGACAAGAATGAAAAAGGTTGAAAATTGAAAAAGACAGTCGTCAAACTTACCAGGAATAAAGTGAGAAGATGGACTGTGACCTCAATGCAACCCCCGATATCTTTAGTCTGTGAGATTAACTCAAAAGCTGGGAGCCACCCAAACTAACCGCCGGGAATAAGGAAAATCGCCGAAAAAAGCTGCTTAAAATCTAGCCCAACACCGAGCAACAAGCGTCGGGAAGCAACGATTCTTGTACAAAATCGTCACGGGTGATGAAAAATAGTGTATCTACTTCAATATGAGGCAAAGGAAGGATTAGTTTGCTACAGGAAACATACCAAAGCAGAGAGTTAAACAAGATATTCATCCTAAGAAGACCATGATCTTTCGCCCAGCTGCACCATGTAAATGAGGTTATTCAATTAAAACGACCCGATAGACAAGGCCAAGTTATCATGCTACTATAACAACGTACGACCTCATACAGCAAACATGATGAAGGAGGCTCTGAATGATCTCTAATGGAAGGTTTTCCGCATCCGTCGTACTCTCCAGATCTTACATCAACGATTATCACTTCTTCCTCTCGCCAATGTCGAGAATCTCAAAAACTTTCTTCGAATTCAGTATCGACGATTTCTATTGAAACGGCATCACTAAAAAATTATGGGGTCCTGAACAATGACAGAGAATACATTATCATGATTCATTTGTTGCTATATTTTTTTTCTCGATAAGACTTTTTAAAAAAAAAACGACAGGAACTGAAACAACCCAATAAATGCATCTTTTATAAAACAAATTAATTAAAAATTTAGTGTTGCTGTTAACATAAAACTTAGTTTTTTATGTTGATTGTTCTATTGTTTGTATGATTGTGTGATGTGCATCATCAGAACTCATTTTGTCAAAACAAGATTGAAGAAGTTTACGTTATGAATAGCGTAATCAAACCAATTCCTTATTAAATATTTTAATATCACGGGGCAATTGATCCAGTCGACTTAAAAATTCGATAAAAATGAAAAAATTAAACGTCGTCTTAGAATTATGTTCTAATATGTAAACCCCTGATTTGCCTAAAATTTGGAATCATTGCTATGATTTAAATTTTTGTGTTTATGGGCATGTAAACTTTTTTTTAGCTCTCGATAAAATGTTTAATAATATTTCAATTTTTAGATATAATAATAAAATTTCAGTAATGTCTCCATATAAGCTATATTTTACAATTTCTAACTTGATATATAGCGAAATGTTTATTTATTTTTTATTATTTATAGCGATTCATGTCGACCTCACACGAAAAATACTGATAAAGCTAAATAATGTAGCATTTGTTATTGTGATATTTTATAGTGAATAGTTTATTCATTAAAGATTGTCAACGTTATTCAATAATTGTGGTAACTAAAGAAAGATCGACAGTTAATTAGTTAGTACGAAAGAAAAAAAACATAATGAAGGTGAAAATTTGAATACTGAGTACCATCCTCACAACAACGTCTTCACGACTGAACAAGAACGTTTATTAGTCGACTACTGCTTAACATCTGCTAAATTATATTATGGATTGATTGATTTAAGAAAGTTGGCATATCAATTTGTCTTAGAAAAGAATATAAAATATTCCTCATCATGGGATAATAAAACAGGCTCGTAGTGATTAGTGTAAACATATGAAAAGACATCCGGAAATATCTATTAGAGTTCCAAAAGCTGCAAGTCTTGCATGTGCAATGAATTTCAATAATCCTAATGTTAGCAAGTTTTTTGGAAATTTAAAAAGTGTTAATGAGCGTTATCACTTTACATCAGAAAATCCATGGAATTTAGGCGAAAGTGCATTGACTGCTTCTCAAAAATCAATTACTATTATTGCGTCAGAGGGGGTTAAGCAAGTACGATTCATCACTTCACACGAAAGAGGCATATTGGTAACAATGTGTTTAGCTGTAAATGCTATCGGCAATTCAATGCCTCCTTTTTTGTCTTTTGTAGAAAAAAATTTAAAATCTACTTTTTAGAGGTGTGCCTACCGGCTGTGTTTATTGTATTTAAAGATTTTTGTTCAGCATGCTAAGCCTTCTGAAAAAAAATCGAGTTTTGTTGGTTCTTGATAACCATAGCTCCCATATTTCTATTTCTGCTATCAAATATTGTCGAGAAAACTTTATTACACTTCTATCGTTTCCTGTTCACGTCTCATAAACTACAATCACTTAGTCGAACGATAGTCTCGTATCGTTCACACGTCTCATAAGCTATAATCACTTGATAGAAATGGTCCATTTAAGTGCCGTTTTAATATTGAATCCGATCGTTGGAGTAGAGATCATCCCGGGGTCCATGTGACTATTTATGACATTCCCGCAATAACTGCGGCAGCGATGTCATGTCAGTAACATCAGCAAATATAAGTGCTGATTTTAAATGTACTGGTATTTTACCCGTTGAATCAAAATCTTTTTCCGATGAAGAATTCTCATCTGCTACTGCTACTGACATGTCACAATATGCCAGAATAATTATAAATAAAAATACTTATTTTTAAATAAATCGCTTTAGCCCTTGTATTCATATGACTGTATTGAACCCCTCTAGTGTTAATTAAAATGTTGCGTCACTAAAAAATATTTCTTTATTTATATTAAGCAGTATGCAGTTTCATGATGAAAAATGGGATCATTAAAATTTACAAACTAATTTTCACTGATGCAGTCCTGCGTTTGAGCTGGTTTAAAAAAAATTGATTGACATGCCCTAATGACTTCTTCCTCGTAACAATGTTTACATAAACGGTCCCGTGTAAATTTGATGTGATCATATGCTTTGAAACCTTGTCAATTATTTGTCGCTATCAAAGCATGTTTCAGATCGATATGCAATTACTTGCCTGTTAGAGTAGACGGAAAAAACATCAAAACAAAAAACATTATCCTAGTTGTTTCAAAGGTGTTGCAGTATAAGTGGAAGTATAAGTATCTCTAATTTTCGTGAATCCCGAGAAAGATTAGTTTATTTCAATGAAATTAGTTGATTTCGTAACAAATACTCGACTGATACTGTCAGGAAAGAAAGCTTCGCCATATTAATATTTTAACATTAGAACTATACTTTAGTTAAATGTTACGACGAAATAAAACATCTCACCATAGTTTAACTTTAGCAACAACATAGCTTTAGAACATTAAAGCTCTGTTGTATTATTAGATTCTTAATTTAAATCTCAAACTATACGCTTAATCAACTTCAAGGGGGTGGATTTAGGAGATATATTGAAAGTAAGGGAGATTACTTCAAAAATTAAGTTCATATTACTTTCTTCATAAATCAATGTTAAAGGTAGTTAAAGAAAGGTCAAGAATTACGTTGATAACCTAAAAAAAAATATTGGCATTCCAATAAATCAAAAAGAACGTTAACTTTATCTTAAAGGTTACTAAAGTTACAGTGACGGCAGGCGTTCGCCGGAAACATTTGGGTTGTAGGGCATGGATGGATGCTCGGGCGCCACCCAGTTCTCCGGAATCATAAAAGATAAAAAACCAAATCTAAAACTGGGAAAAGGTATATTTTCATTAAAAGACTCAGCAATGGTAATAACTATCTAATACACACAAGCACAAATTCAGAGACCAACATAAAAAATTATAACACAAAAATGAAAGAAATCGAGCTGTGGTGTCCAAAACTATCCTACTTAACTAGGCATATAAAGAGAAAGGTTCAACCCCACACAGACATACTTATAGCATAAGGGCTCTTGTCTAGCGTACAAGGAAAATTGAAATAAATTATCTTAAATCAATCTAAATTAAATTAAATAAAACAAAATTATCTAGTGTTTTTAAACGATGGTAGTCGAACTGTGATTCATATTATTAAAAATAATAATAAGATAGTAAGTAATATCTGATAATAATTATAAGCCTCTAAATCTCAAACAAATGTAACGACAAAATGAGAGCATTAAAACAACTGAAACAATTATACAAGAAAAATATGCCTCTACACGGTTCACACCCCCCATCATGTTGACCGTCATGAAGTCGAACGCCTGGTTGACATGGGGAGGTGTTTTTCCGGAGACTAAGGGCTTTATGTATGCAATTCAGGATCAAGTCGTGCATACTAATAAGTACCAAAAATATATCATTAAGGATGCACGAGTATCAAATGACACATGTAGGAAATGCCACGAAAAACCTGATGCAATCCAATATATTATAGGAGCATGTGGTAGACTCTCCCAGAGGGACTATCTTCACCGTCATAAACAAGTGGCCAGTCGGCCAGTAGGCCAAGGCCAAGTCGTAATAGCCTAATAACAATGGGAGTTCCCTATTATAAATACATCCCAGTGGCGGTACTAGGGTCGGCCGATTTCAGGTTATATTACAATCGAACAATAATAACCCACAAAACCGTGCACTGTAATAGGCCAGATATTATATTGCTAGGCAAAAAGAAGAAAACAGCATTCCTAATCGACATAGCTGTTCCAAACACACACAACATTCAAAAGAACGCTGAAGAAAAAATACAAAAAAAACTGACCTTAAGCTAGAAAAAAAGCAAATATGGAAGTTGAACCAGATTTATATTGTGCCATTGATAATTTCAACAACTGGCATTATATCCTGAAAGAACCTGAAAAATAACATCAAATTTCTGGACCTAGAAGAAAATCTGTTTAGAATAATGCAGAGGGTGGTCATCCTTAATACCACTCGCATCGCCTTCAAGGGGGTGGATTTAGGAAATATATTGAAAGTAAGGGAGATTATTTCAAAAATTAAGTTCATATTACATTCTTCATAAATCAATGTTAAAGGTAGTTAAAAAAAGGTCAAGAATTTCTTTGATAACCTAATAAAAAATATTGGCATTCCAATAAATCAAAAAGCTTGTAACGTTAACTTTATCTTAAAGGTTACTAAAGTTACGTGACGGCAGGCATTCGCCGGAGACATTTGGGTTGTAGGTCATGGATGGATGCTCGGGCGCCACCCAGTTGTCCGGAATAAAAGATAAAGAACTAAATCTAAAACTGGGAAAAGGTTTATTTTCATTAAAAGACTTAGCAATGGTAATAACTATCTAATACACACAAACGCAAATTCAGAGACCAACATAAAAAATTATAACACAAAAATGAAAGAAATCGAGCTGTGGTGTCCAAAACTATCCTACTTAACTAGGCATATGAAGAGAAAGGTTCAACCCCAAACAGACATACTTATAGCATAAGGGCTCTTGTCTAGCGTACAAAGAAAATTGAAATAAATTATCATAAATAAATCTAAATTAAATTAAATAAAACAAAATTATCTAGTGTTTTTAAACGATGGTAGTCGAACTGTGATTCATATTATTAAAAATAATAATAAGATAGTAAGTAATATCTGATAATAATTATAAGCCTCTGAATCTCAAACAAATGTAACGACAAAATGAGAGCATTCAGACAACTAAAACAAATTATACAAGAAAAATATGCCTCTGCACTGTAGGCACCCCCCATGATCTTGACCGTCATGATGTCGAACACCTGGTTGACATGGGCAGGTTTTTTCCGGAGACTAAGGGCTTTATGTGTGCAATTCAGTATCAAGTCGTGCATACTAATAACTACCAAAAATATATCATTAAGGATGCACGAGTATCAAATGACACATGTAGGAAATGCCACGAAAAGCCTGATGCTATCCAATATATTATAGGAGCATGTAGTAGACTCTCTTAGGCGGACTATCTTCAATGTCATAAACAAGTGGCCCGTATAGTCCATCAAGAGCTTGCAAGTCGTAATAGCTTAATAACAGAGGGAGTTCCCTATTATAAATACATTCCAGAAGCAGTACTAGAGTCAGCCGATTTCAGGTTATATTACAATCGAACAATAATAACCCACAAAACCGTGCCCTGTAATAGGCCAGATATTATTTTGCTAGGCAAAAAGAAGAAAACAGCATTCCTAATCGACATAGCTGTTCCAAACACACACAACATTCAAAAGAATGCTGAAGAAAAAATACAAAAATATACTGACCTTAAGCTAGAAAAAAAGCGAATATGGAAGTTGAACCAGATTTATATTGTGCCATTGATAATTTCAACAACTGGCATTATATCCTGAAAGAACCTGAAAAATAACATCAAATTTCTGGACCTAGAAGAAAATCTGTTTAGAATAATGCAGAGGGTGGTAATCCTAATACCACTCGCATCGCCCGAAATTTTTTAGAGGAATGAAGTTGTTTTGGCCCGCACTTTTAAAATTCAGCTTAGCTAGGAAAAAAGATAAAAAGGAAAGTAATATCTGATCTTGTCTGTTTGTGGTGCTATAGACTATCCAACCTTTGGATTGTCCCGTTACCAAGATTGTCGATTACTGAACAGTTCAGTGTTTAAAACGCTTGGATTCTAAAAAGTCTGTAGTCCGAAATGCCCATGGACTAAGATGACTGGCTCTAAAAATGGTCGTGTTCCAAGATGACCGAGCTGTAAAAGGAACGGGGTCTAAAATTACCGTGGTCTAAAACCACCGGGCTCTAAAATGATGGAGCTCTGAAACCCTCTACAAAAATACAAAAATAATTCGCCTGTGTAGGGTTTGGCCAGCTAATCAACATACCTCAAATAGAGGGATTACTCAAGCAGGACTATCAGCAGCGTCAACTTCTAGATAGCTGTCGGTTCTGTCAGCGTGTATTCAGCACGAGGCGGGATGTTCGACTGGCTCGAGATTCGCCCCGAAGTATACAGGTGTTCTCAGAAGTAAGACTTGTAAACGTTCCAAGGTAGTATAAAACTGTGTAAAACTGTGTACCGAAAGTGGTGAAGCTTTAAGTATATTAAATTCTTACAATTTATATTTATATTGTCTGAGAGTTACATATCAACATTGGCATCATTATAATGAAAAAATCAACTTTTTGAATGAAGAAATTTCCACTTCTAATCACTCAATCCACTGTTAAAAAACCAGCAGAGTGGGTTCTAGCTCTAAGTTCGAGACTACGTGTAATGTATAAATTTACAAATCGTATTTATAGTCAGAGAAATTCTTAAAAGTTACAGTTTTTAAAATTAGTATTTAAAAAACACGATAATAAAATTAAATGCGTATTATTACAAGTTTTGAACGAAAGCCATATGATTAACTAATAATGGTTAAACAGGCCCGCTTCAAAGACAAAAATTATCGTTCCTCCATTATAACGTCAAGAAATTTGTCAAGTTAATATTTTCTGTTTTGATTTCATGTCTCGCTAAATTATTTGCATGTAGTCTGACGGCTGATTGCAAACTTTTTTAGTGCTTTCCAATGAATACAAAAGTAGAAAACGACTTCGACTTCTCGAAAACCTAAATAATTAAAAATCTCGTTCGCCTGTTCCGATGGGAATAGTCACGACTGTCATTTAGAATTGAACAAAAGAAGCGAAGGTGTCGTTTAAAACGTCCTATATTATTTAAATGTCCAAAAAGACTTACTATCTCTTCATCAAAATTGCATATATAAATTGAGATTCTTCAGGATATTTTGATAAACTGCTGAAGTCTGAACAACTTATGCAAATTATATATTAAGGATGTATCGGAGGTATAATCGGAGGCAAAAGTACTGAAAATGAAAATTAATAAAACTATGCAAAATTGGTTCCAAACGGTTTATGTTACATGTTACATGTTACATTATCTAAAAATTTCTGTTTTGCTTATTATGTTAGTAAAGCGCCATAAGATCACGGATAAAATTACGATAATTTAAAATTGCAATAACTTTTGAATTTGAAATTTTCACTGTGACTTAAGGAATGAGTGAATATTATATTGTCAAATGTTTAAATGTTTTGTAGTATTTTCACATATCCCCGGCTTACACTACTACGTCAACGGCGGCGGCTTCTGTTCTGGCAAAGATTCCTCCGATCGAGGATTTACTGTTTGAGATTTCAGATCTGAGAACCCACAGAAGAGGTGCACAGGTCAACAGGTATGAAAGGGTCATCCCTGGAATACCGAGTTTGCCCAAGAAAAGAATCAAGGAAGAACTTCGTAACAGAACTTTAAATAGGTGGCAAGAAAATTGGGTTTCTGGCTCGACTGGAAGAACGACCTTCGGCTTTGTTCCGGACATCATTGCGTTTCAGGGAGTGCACACGAACTTTAACAGGAAGAGTGTTCAACTGTTGACTGGACATGGGCAGTTCAGATCGCATTATGTCAGAATCGGTAGATTGGACGATGCAAGATGTTTGGCATGTAACGAAACAGACGACCCATTTCATTCAGCAACGGGAACAACTCATGAACCGTTTGGGACCAGGATGGCCACTCCGGAGGGACCAATTATTGGCGAAGCTTGCACAACTGGATGAGATTAGTCTGCTGGGAGGCTTCGTGGCGGAAAGACTGGAGTAATCCGGCTGTTAGAGGGATTTTTGTTTTTCATTCTAGAAAATTTTTCAGTTCAGGTCAGTTAGCTTATATACTTTATGTCTTTTAAGCTAAAAAGATACTAGTTAATTTTTATACTCTTTGTTTTAATTAGGAAATTCACTTAATCATTATATGTTAACTTAGTTCTCTCTTAAGATTTGTATTTCGCTGGACGATATTGGATTGGAATTGCGTAGAGTTCAAAATTTTTCTTAGAGCACATTAAACTTGAATATAGCTTTAGTTTTCAGGGGGCAATAAGGGAAGGTTATTGGTACTTCCCGGACCACGGTCCATCTTGTGGGATCCGCCCTCCACCTTTTTGTTTAGCAGTACCAATCGAAGAATCGGATAGCATTATTATTTGTCTTTAATAAATAAAGAAACTAGCAGAACAAAAAGAAGCAAATTTTTCTTTTAAGATTACCTCGTTCAAGGTCCGATCTCTTTGATAAAACTTTTTGCCTTAATACTGTCAATTAATAATGAAATAATTAATTAATAAGCATAGACCAAGAGGGGCACCGTCTGTCCCCTTCAGGGCCAGACGGTGGAGAGGGTTATGGTGGGACCCCTTTGCTTCTTCTTCTTC
This sequence comes from Cosmopolites sordidus, assembly GCA_031761425.1. Classification (NCBI taxonomy): domain Eukaryota; kingdom Metazoa; phylum Arthropoda; class Insecta; order Coleoptera; family Curculionidae; genus Cosmopolites; species Cosmopolites sordidus. The sequence continues at coordinate 304,054 of JARFXV010001071.1, read as the reverse complement.
TTCTTCTTCTTCTTCTTTCACATACCCCCGATACATCCTTAAAATTAAAAATATTTATCATTAATAACTATCAAAAATAAATAATATTTAGATGTTTTAATTAATATTTAAGTGTTAATAAAAAGTCCATGTCCGTAAGGTTTAAATCAAAAATGTTTTTACCGAAAAGTCAAAATCAAGGCGTATCCACTAACAAAAGTTAGTTATTTTTTTTTTATGTTATTTTATGTGAAATTTGCTCCTTCTTGTTCAATTAATCATTATTTTCTTGTACTATCTTTATTAATTTTCCTTTTCAATTTTCTAAAAGATTCCTTGTTAATGTTTCTATGTTCGTAAAGCAACTTTTGCCTCCGATTGTACCTCCGATACATAGTCAAATAAACGAGCTAAGATTTATATCTAAATTTTCACTATATTTAAAACTTGTATGTATTACAATAGTGCTGGCACACGGGGCCGGCACTATTGTAATATTTAAATACGAACTAAATTAAACTAACAGCAAGAAAAGTAGTTACAACTTAACGGTCCATCAATCTAATAATGCCATAAAAGTGATAGTAGGGAATTCCATTTTTGTCAATGTCTAGATCCACAATATAAATTTAACAAGAGTAAACAATTAAAATTTACGTGGTTATTTAGCAAAATACCCACGTTTTTTTTAATTAATTTCTAGGCTCTCTAAGAGATTTAGTTTTTAAATTTATTTTTATTGTGTAAGATTATAAAAATGAATGATAATGATGATGAAAATACAATTCAACTCTATATATGTTGAGACCAATATAGCAATTTTTCCAATGCAGGAAATGCCACAAAAATCCAACGTATTCTTTGGTTTGCCTTAGTTTCCACTACACCATGACGTAGAGCTAACACCAAATATGGTAGGCGTTAAATCGCCACAAAGATGTCCCTTCACTGTGATACTTGTGCTGCGAACAGGTGAATGGTAGTGCCAACTTCTTTAACGATAATAGGAACTGTTTTTTTTTTAATGAAGCTGGAATATTGTTTTTCTTGATGTTTCATGGACAGATGATCATAAACCGATGTAATCAAAGCTTGACTTATCAGACCATATGCAAATTTTTATGGTTTAAAACTTAGGTGATATGCGGGAAGTCCTCTGTTAGCAAGCTCGTCCGCATATATATTAATATAATAATATTCAATATTTCCACAAGGTTCTCAATATTTCCACAAGGTTCGCTGGTTCACGAAATGGATCTTGGTTATTGAATTAATAAGCAGAAGATACACATATATACATTTATTCACTATAATTTCCAACTACTTTACTACACTTTTGATGGGAAATTTTCAAGCTTTGCGATATTTGACGTAACAAAATACTTATTTAACTTGACTTCGGAATCGACAAGGAACTGGCGCTAACATGCAATTTTAAAGTGGTACTTTCTACTCTAAATCTTCGCGTGCAACTCTTAAACTCATGCTTTTAACTCTCACTCTTTTCTCGTGATTTATCTCGAACTCTTCACGTGCAACGGGTTAACCTGAACTCTCTTCTTCAACCTTTCAGTTAAAACTCTCAATTCGTACTGTTTTCGGACTTCTGCCTCGAACTTCTACCTATCCCTGTCCCCGTGATAAACTATAAAAAAACCATCTGTTTCTGTTATTTCTTGGATTTTACTCAAAGGCCTCACTTCGCCCCTTTACCCGCTACAGGGCCCATCACTATCACGTTCCTCTGAAATGATGTTTGTTTTTCTGGAGCCAAATGCCATTACGATCAATATCCACTTTGGAGTATATAAAATGTTTAGATTTATAACAAGTCTTCTCCAAAATGCGTGTGTTTATTTTTCTCTGATGCTGTCGTTATTCAATTTCAGTATGGGTCTAGACTTTTATTAATTGTGCATATATCTACAGGATGAAAGCTTTTTCAGTTGTGAATATTTTTAAAACAGGTGACATTGTTATGTTGTTGAGTATATTAATTGATGATGAGTATTGCTGGTCACATTAGGAAATTGGGGGACTTTGTTGACCATTGGTGGATGTGATGTTATAATATGATATGTTAGAGTATGCATTTGACGTATTTGGATCTTTAGAAAATATTTTGATAGATCCGTTGTTATCATTGGAGCATGTGATGGTAAATCATTTGTTGAGCGCGTGTTACTGAGCGCATTGGGATTGTTGGTGGATGTATTGATAAATTAATTGCTTATGTCTGAGTTTCTTGTGTTTCTAGTTGTCATATTCAAAGTGCACGCCTTTTGGCAACTTCGAGGTTCTCATTTTAATAGACATGTTATCGATGCCACAATAATTGACATTGAGGTTACCAATTATGAGTGTCACTGGTTGCATGTGTACTCATTAGGGCACCAAATGTGGATTAAAAGTTAATAGGAATATGCAATCATTTCAAAAGCAGGATATCCGTTGATTCTATGGATGAATATAAAATATTATAGAGCTGAATCTCAGAATTGAACAAGAAATAACTCGAATTCCAGTAGAAATGTTGTATGAATAATGTGTGGTTGAAATTGGCAACTCCAGATTTTTTATTTAGTGACCAAAGCAGTTATTTACACACCTCGTAAAACTGCCAGCATCAAAATATTAACATTTTAATGCCCAAAATAAAAAGCACAAAATAAAAAGCATTGTCGACATCCAATACGATACAATTAACTTGCAGTATACATATTTTAAGTCAAACTGAAAATATACTTCCCGTATAGCTTATACGCAAAACCTAATTGCGGTTTAACATTTTTTTTTGTCATAAATGGAAAAATTATGAAATTGAAAAAAAAATATCAAACTGAAAATAAATTTGTAAGTAATACCGATGACGTGCCGACAGTTCCCGAAAAAAACCGAGGGCATGTAACGTCACAATGTTCATTTCCCCGCGACATTACAGATAGCTGATACGAGTATTTTAGTTTTAAATCAAATTATTCTTGTCATTATCATCAGTGTATTGGTAAATGTATTGAAAATATCAAATATATTGTCTAAATGTCAATAATTAGTTATCGTGCCTGTTTCGTACCATTTTGTACGAATACTACAAAAATAACTCCCGAAAATAATATTTATAAAAGTGCCACAAGAAATCAATCTATCAATAGTTTCACATCGAAATCAATAGTTCCAAGCAGCCCGTTCTATTAATCCTAAAACAGCATCAAATTTTTACAACCACCTGTCATCAAATATATACAAAAAATTATTATTTATAAAATGATAACAATGTTTTATATTTGAATAAATACTCAAATATAAAACATTGTTATCATTTTATAAATAATATTTTTTTGTATATATTTGATGACAGGTGGTTGTAAAAATTTGATGCTCAATTTGATGCCTCAATTCTTCTATTGGAATATTCAGTGTGAACCGCTAAATTCAAAGTGATTTACCACTAAACACCAAATCACTTTTTGAAACTTCTGGACGCACGTTTCGCTAACCATGTTAGGATCATCAGGAGATGATTTAATCTCATTCTAAAACTAAATTATGTTTTATTTATATGGTAATCCTACCTAATGAGGCGTACAAAAATCGTGAACTGTGAAATTTACTTAGCCTTACATTAATAATTGAAAAAGTTGAAAAATTTTTGGTCTGGTTTAAACAACTTTTTTCTTTTTTTATTCTATATTTCATGTTGCCCAACTTTGGAGATATTCATCCCTTAAGTCCTTTCACCTATCTCTAATCTGTGTCACACGGTTCCAATGTAGCAAACCGATTTTGAAGTCATCGCCCTCTAAGATGGACCTCGCAATCATTTGCTCTCTCACATCCTTAACTTTCGCTTTAGTTCGAATCCAGTTATTTGATTTTCGATCAAACAATTTTACCCACTCCTCCGTTATTCTTTGAATTTTGGTAATTTTCTTTATATTAATCTATGTAAATATCCATCTGGACGTCACACATTAAAACAGGGACTATACATTGATCGCACAATACTTGTCTGGTTTCAAAACATGTTTTTGTTTGAATTTGATTTTGAGGGGCGTATGTACGAGGGTAGTCCCAGAAGTACCCGACCTAACGTACAGATTGCGGTTATTGCTTGAAAAGAATGACTATGGTAGAAAGTACCAGCCCTGCAAAGCTTAAGTTTGAAGATTGACGACGCTACGTTATTTATTATTTGCTTGACAGCAATTAATAGTGAACGCTCTCAGTGAATTTGTAAACATGGAAAAAATTAAATCATCGTTAGATGATACAATACTTTCATTTGAAAGGTCTTAGTCCAACCAATATCAAAGCGGAGCTAAATTCTACTCTGGGTGAGTCGGGTTCTTCGTTTACAATAGTAAAATATTGGGCGATGGAGTTTAAATGACCATACGAGCTGCCAAAACAAACATCGCAGTGGTTGGCCAAATAAGGTGACCAGAAATTGTGAATAAAATCCACAAAATGGTATTGGATGACATCGACTGAAAGTGCGCGAAATAGCAGACATAGAAGCCATTTCAAGATGTGTTATACATCGAATGTTGACTGAAAATTTGGATATGAAAAGGTTATGCGCAAGATGGGTGCCGCGATTACTCAAAATGGAATAAAAACAGAATGTTGTGAGGATATTTCAATCGAGTGTTTGGTGAAGTTTTACAAAATTAAAACTAAGTTGAAAAAGAAAGTTTTGTTTGATCAAGACAATGCACCAATTCACACATTTGTTATCGCGATGGCCAAAATTATTCAGCTAAAGTTCGAATTGCTTCCTTACGCATCCTATTCGCCAGATTCAGCCCCCTGCAAGTATTTTGCTGTTTCCAAACTTGAAAACAAGGCTCGGTGGTAAAAGATTTGGAAAAAATTAAAAGATAGGGTTTATGACTATTTTGAAGAGCTCAACGATTCTTACTATAAACAGTGAATCGAAGCTGTTGAACATCGCTAGATAAAGTGCATCGAGCTAAAAGAAGGCTATATAGAGAAATAAAGATATTTTCCCAAATTAATTGATTTCTTTGTTAGATCGGGTACTTCTGTCAGGTTCTTCTCGTAAGTACCTGTCATAGACCAGAGATGGCGCTGCTAGTATCTAAAAAGTGACATTTTTCGTAAATATAACCTGTCACAATGTCATACTGTCAAACTGTCAAGTCGCTGCGTAGTTTAGTTTCTGAATGGCGGCCATTTAAATAGAACAACTTATGTGATTTTTACAACAACGGAAAAAATTGGATATCGAGCAGTGATAAAATACTTATCTTTGAAAAAGAAAACAAATGATGAGATTAAAACGGAGCTCAATGAAGTTTATAATGACTCTGCACCTTCGTTATGAACAATAAAATATTGGACAGCTGAATTCAAACGTTCCTTACAACCATTTGAAATGAAGATCGTGCAGGTCGTCCAAATGAGGTTACCACTTCAGAAGTGATTGAAAAAATCCACAATATCGTGATAAACGATCGGAGAGTAAAAATGCGTAAGATTGATGAAACTGTAGGCATCTTAATTGAGTGGGTAGAGGATATTTTAACAACTCATTTAGAGTTGGGTGAGCAAGATGGGTGCCGCGATTGCTCACAATTGAAAATAAACATACACGTGGGTCAACTTTGAAAGAATATTTAGCTATCTTAAAACGCAATCGGAATGATTTTTGACATCGGTTCATAACTGTTGATGAAACATGGATTCATCATAGCACATCAGAGTCCAAAGAACAATCCAATCAGTGGGTTTTTCGACTTTATCGGCGAACAAAGTCATGGCTACAGTGGATTGGGTTTTACGCGGCACAATTCACGTGGATTACCGGGAAAAGAGCAAAACGACTAATGGAGAGTATTATGTCAACTTGGACTATTTCGACTAAGTGTATCGAACAGAAACGTGATTACCTTGAAAAACAAAATGTATTTTATGCATAAAAAGTATTATTTGTCAAGGCCAAGAACTTATCATACAACCCTCATATTTCTGCTGTTTGGTTCTTTATAGTTGATTTTTTTTTACTAAACAGAATAGATTATTTAAAATATCTTAGTTTACGCTCATATATGAGTTGGAATCATTGTTTCCACAAAAGGTTGATAATTTTAAAGAACTCGATGATTCCATATCATTCATTTTTAAATGAGTTTTAAAATCACCAAATTTATCAAAAAAATTAAAATATGCTCTGATACTTTAATTATATCCGCATACATTTTTTAATTGAAGTAATTTACCGTGATCGGCTTTTCATCAATAACCCAGAGACCTTTGATTTTTATAGAGATCATAGACTAACATTATAATCAAAAGGCGTGGAATATAAATCAATTTTATTTTCACGCTCGATGCCACCGCAGCATCGAAGGTATTGTAGGACAAATTTAATGATGAACATCAAACAAAGGGCACCAATATTCGCGAGGACAGAAAGGGCTTAATTAATGGCGATTTCGATCCGGCCGAGATAAAAGCTATGACGGTGTCATTATTTCACTAAGTCCAATTAAAAAAGTGTAATTGCTTTTGGGCCTGTTTATAATTTACTTTTTTCCGGCTTTTGTGTCACCGCGGCCATGTGCACCATTTCGTTCGTCTCGCATTGTTCAAACGTTTTATCCAAGCCGCGCAGAAAAGGTTATCTTAAATAATCCTTTTTCATGCGAATTTAATCCTTTTCAACGTCCAATTTTAAATTTGTGCTCTACTATGTTAAACTTTATCCGTCAAATTGGACGCTGAATAAAATAGTGCAGCAATTCTTTCCAATTTTCCTTCATTAACGTACCTGAAAACAAAAAAGTTTTAACTGAATTTATTCAATGCATTAGTACTAAACAAATTATCTGGCCCGGAATTCGGATTATATAATTAAAAACAATATATATATATATATATATATATATATATATATATATATATATATATATATATATATATATATATATATGGAGTTTTTTTACTTCTCTAACGAGACAACAGTAGTCAGGAGTTATACACCCCCAACCGTTGGGTTCCACAATCTCATGTAGAACGCACAACAACCTGCGTCCGCCATAATGAGCCCAACGGTCGGGGGTGTATAACTCCTGACTACTGTTGTCTCGTTGGACGCCGTCCAAAGAAGTAAAAAAACTCCATGTATAAGCCATCCGACGAGAAGTCAGCGAAAATATGGGTTGTTTGATTGTGAAGGGGAACTCCCTAGACTAACCACTACAGACGAAACATGTGCCCTCCAATGTACGGGATGAGTGGGGCTTCCTTCCGGTCATGCAACTAACCTTTGCTCTTATATATATATATATATATATATATATATATATATATATATATATATATATATATATATATATATATATATATATATATATATATATATATATATACGTAATGATAGTTTCTCGGGTATCCCGTGTTAGCTGAATGTCCACTGGTGGACGGTTTCGCTGATGTTTCGATGGAATCTTATCCATCATTTTCAAAGCGTTTACTCGACGGTGTTTCGACGACAAATGTTGTTGGTCGGCCTGTCGCATCGGGTTTTGTGTGCTGGCGGCGCGACGTCATTGGTCGGTTAATTCCGGCCAATGAGAGCCCGTGTTTGCGAACCTGTTGTCAGTAGCACCGCTTGCATGGATGAAGAACTATCTCGCTGTCTCGGGCTCTCTGCTGATCCCACTCGGAAGTCCGATAAAATGTGTTTCCAAGCATGTGGTAATCTTTGGGAATCATCTCGGTTTAGGTTGTTGGGCCTTTTTTCTATTTCTATCGCCTCTTTAATAATCCTAGGGAAGAAATTTTCATTTCTCGCTAAGGTTTTTGTTTTCCCAAAATTAATTTTGTATCCGGTGTTGAGCACATGCTGGGCTAGAGAGGAAGTGGTGGTTTTCTGCTTGACGGCGTTAATATACTCGTCCCGATCTTGAATCTAAAGGATATGTGGGACCGTATGGCAATAGTGTAAGTCGAATTCGCGTAAGTCGGGATAAAATTTTCTCTATAATTGCATACAAATTTTGTTTAACTAGAACCAAGGGCTAAAGAAAACAATAATTTAGAAGAAAATTGTGCTTTAAAATTTTAAATAACTAAAAACCGTTGCACGTCATCGATGACACTATTAAAGAACAGCAGAAATACCACTACAAAAATTAAATAATAAAATAATCAAACGGTATGTATTCAATAAATTTCAAATTTAGCAGCTGTGTTCAGTTGGCAGCATATGCGACGTTGTCGGGTTTAAAATTTGTCCTGTTGATATTTATTGACACGTTTGAAGGTTATCCCATTTGTATCTAAACATTGACTTTCATTTTTACCTTGCTATTGAAAACAGTCTCTTTTAGAACTTAAGTCGCGCCTGTAAAGGTCATATCATTTAAACCGTCGTTGTCAAGAGTTTGTGGCATCTCTGTTTCACTATTTTGAACAAGAACGAGGAAATAATGGTCGATTGTTACCCTTTGCGCTAATACTTGGATATGTTTAGTTTAAGTCATATTTTTTTAGCGTGTTGCAGAAGCCTTAAGGTTGAGTATGTCCACTGTTAGTACTATTTCACAAAAAATGAAGAACAATGAAGTTTTAAAATCGCCTAGAAAATGTAATTTTACTAAAAAAGTTATCAATACTGCAGCTTTGTGTACAAGTTCTATTCGTGACACCATTTATATAATGTATGAACACAGTAAGTATTTGCAACCTAAGAATTGCAAAAAAAGACTGTTCTTAAACCCATCGTAAGCACTCAGAGTTTGATTTTAATCTTCAGAGCAGCATGTAACTTTGAATTCCTTACATGAGCAATTAAAAGATAAACAACGCATGCCATATGTTTGACAGATGTATGTATCACGTATTGCCGTATGTCATTGTGCAGCGTATTGAAAGAAGTAGGTTTTAAATGGAAAAAAGATGATCCAAGGCTTTATAGAACTTCTAAATGTTGTCCTAAAACGTATAGATTTTTTGAGAGGTTATATGAAGAAAAGAAAAAATGCCTTGTACAAATTTGTCTTCTTAGATGAAACCTGGATTTTTCAAAATTGTACTGTAAGTCATTCATGGCAAGATAATAATAAGAGGAGTGTAAAAACTACCAAAGTTGATGATAAAAGGTAAGTTACATAAATACGCAAAAAATATGGAAAGTTTTGATTGAAAATTTCTATTTTAGATAGTGGCAAGAAAATTTTTCCCTTAATTATAAATACTGCAGATGATAGTAGTGATTTCAGCCAGTACTTTTCAGACTCCGATTAATGAATCTAAGTGCATCCAGATATTTCATTGATTTTTTTGTTTAGTACGTGTATATTATGTATCAATAAATGTCAATGATAATTATATAACATTTTTATTTTAGTAGCCATTCAAATATTAAAAAATATTGTTGATGGTTTTTCAACTAAGCATTTTACATGTGCTGAATCATCTAGAGATACTAAATCAATGACACTTGAAAGACTTTCGACATTTATTATAATTCTGTAACTTACTTTGAAATTTGCATTTAATTTGGAGATACTTTTTTTATTGATATTGAAGTTAAATTGTAAAAATGATTCGCTAAAATAAGGTTATGATGTCTAATCGCAATCTGACAACAGCGCAGCCAAAATTTAGATCACGTGCTTAATGACGTGCAACGGTTTTAATTTTATACAAGCTATATAATGTTATTTTAATGCAAAAACATAAACCAGAGTTAATTTGATGTAGAAGAGTTCATAAAGTCAAACAAAGTCGTCTGACGTCAAAGATTTTTCTTTTCAGACAAAATTTCTTCATATCACGTTAATATTTTTTACTCTCTGTTTTGTAACTGAAAGGCGCTCTTTTTATCTATGTCTATGTTTTCTAAAATTTTTTAATTGAACTGATCCCTTTTTTAATTGAACTGAGGGTTTCCGTCAGGTTTACAACCGTCATTTGATCTTCAGATTGAACTGGGTCAAAGATATCAGGTTCTTCAATGTTTTGCACGCACATTTCTATGAGCTCAACAACTGTCAGCTCATGATTATGTGAATCTAGCAGTTCTTATACGTCCTCACCATCCAATTTCTAATTTAATTGTCTAGTAAGATCGACGTTTTCAATAACATGATCAATTTGATAGCGCTGATTCCGGCAGAGTGTCAATAATGAAAAAACCACACTTTTTTTCCGGACGCCATTTAAAGTTATTTTGTGAAATTTCATCCCAAGATTTTCCAATGATGTTTACGGCTTCTACAGCATTAAATTGTTTCCAAAAGTTTATAATAGAGAGCTCATTGTTTTGCCTCAGAGCTTCATAGAGATATGCAAATGATCGTCTCATGTAACAAACATTTAATGTTTTGATGAAAGCTTGGTCCATTGGTTGAAGCAAGCTGCAAGCTGCAAGCAATACCATTACCTTAAATGGGATTTGTTTTGATTGGTAATAACGTTCGACTTCGGGTTTGAAGTGATGACCAAACCAATCGTCAAAAAGGGAAGCTGTCACCCGAGCTTTAGGATTTGACGTCCAAATCACGGGCAAACCAGCTTTTGATTTATTTTTTTTAACTTTTGGATTTTCCGAGCAATAAATTAAGAGAGGTTTCAACTAACAATCACCACCTGCATTGGGCAACTATCACTATCAATCGATCTTTGGAGGCTTTAAAACTTGGGAAGATTTTTTTTATCACGCGCTTTAAAAATTCTTTTAGGCATCTTGTTCCAGAACAATCCAGTCTCATCCACGTTGAATAAAGCTGTTATAGCCACCTTCTTCTATCATACCCTTGAGTTTATCTGGACAGAGACGCAGCCTCTATATCAGCACTTGCCACCTCTCCACTTTCGGCGATGCTATGCCAGTTACAGCGACTTTTGAGTCACCCGTTACTAGCTTTAAAGATTTTATCTTTTGCCACCTCCCCAGCTTCTTTTAATCTCTCTAAATCAGCACACCGTGTTTTGATCTACAGGGCAGTTTAACACTCTTATTTGATTATCACACCATAATTTCAACATTGTTTCCATCTCAGCAATAATAGCATGACTTTTACGAAGGATGCTTAAATTCAAAGATTGGGCATTTTGCACAGCAACATTTTTTTCTATATTTTTTATAATTGTTCTAACTGTCGATTCTGTTAGATCAAACTTCTTTGCCATTTCACAAACTTTTAGTTTTGTACCGAAATTCTTGATAATGTTTAGTTTACATTCAATTTTCTTTTCTTATTTGATACAAAACAAACAGTTTTACTTCATTTAGATGGCATAGTTGTTTTTAACTAATATAATAAACAAAACAATTTGATTGTGCATCGAGTCCACGAGAAACATATCTGGGCATGACGTAAGCCGAACACAAGGGCGAAGCGTGAGGAAGGAAGGGGGAACGGGTGTTGCGTCGCCTGATTAAAATAATCGCGTAACTCTGAATTCGGGTAAGACGGAATAGCGTAAGTCAGTAATACTTGCTTCAGTCTAGATCAGAGTGTGCATGTATAAAGAGGTGTTTTATGACGCAATATTAATCACAACACGTGGCCTTGACCTTTGTGACAACTAAATTAAAGTGTTTTTATTACACCGGTATAAAATGGCGGACAATCAACCAACTGAAGAATATGTACGTCATTGCATGCTGTGTCATTTTCGATAGAGTGTTAATGCAATGATTGCAACAAAGAAAATTTCTGAAGTGCATGGAGACGTATTGAAAGTCGATAAGTGCCAGCGCTGGTTTAGAAAATTTTCCAATGGTCCCAATTTTGACTTATCTGATAGCGATCGAAGTAGACGCCCTGTAGACTGAGTATCGAGGAAATAGCAAACACACTTCAGGCCACTTGGTCAACAGCCCAAAGACATCTTCAAGGAATCGGGAAGGTTTACAGCCAGGGAATATGGGTTGCATATATATTGTCGGAGATGAATAAAGAACAACGGCGTACAATTTGCACATTTCTATTGTGCAGACAACGAAGTGATCTGTTTTTACGAAGGATTGTTACTGGTGACGAGAAATTCGTTTTGTACAACAACGATAAGCACACCAAACAATGGTTTTCTCCAAATCAACTAGCCGTACCCACTCCTAAACCATCCTTCAGTTTAAATAAGGTGTTGCTGTGCATTTGGTGGGACTGTGATGGCATAATTCAATTTGAATTATTGAAACCGAGATAAACAGTTATGGCTGAATTGTATTGCCAACAATTGGATAGATTACGTACAGAACGCAACAGAAGAGGGGTAACATTGCAACACGATAATGCCAGGCCACATGCAGCAACATTAACCCAAGAAAATATAAGGCAGTTAAACTGGGAGGATTTACTACATCCCTATATTCTCCAGGCATAGCACCACCCGATTTTCATTTATTCCGATCCATGGAACATTCCCTATGGAATAAAAATTTCAAAAATATCGATGATGTGCGAGCTCACATAGAAAAATATTTTTCATCAAAGGAAAAAAAAATAATGAACAGGGGATTGAAACTCTACCAGCAAGATGGCAAAAGGTCTTAGGTAAAGACGAAGATTACATAATCGACTGAAGATAAAATTAAATGTAAATAAATTCGTTCTTTTGTTGCCACTGAAGTAATTAATTACTTATGGGTACCCCTAATACTGTATATATACAATCATCACTGGAACATCAACAAGTATCTGCCAAGATAACCTCAATACCTCTCGCTCAATCCTACAGGTGGCGATCTCAGGGAGATACTTATTGACGTTCTGGTGGTGGCTGTAGGAACTGGCAAATCACTCACTTAAAGTATGGATAAAAATTATCCGTTTATAAATATTTTCTTTAATGAATATACATATTTTTTAATCTCCCAAATATTTGCAATGTACATAAAAATATCTACAATCTACATATTTCCGGAATAGTGGAATAATAGTGGAATGTGGGAAGAATAGTGGAATAATCTTAATTTTATCTTATCTATAAAAGATCCCAGCGTTTCAGTCTTTGTTTATTTTGGTTATTACCTATGAAGCTGATAGCAAGGGAGTTGAAGTGCACTTCAAGTCACGATAGATATTTCGGACTCGTACAATTGGCTTCTTCTATCACAAGCTTTATTTTTAAATCGCGGTGTAAAGTTTGATTTGTCACGAATCAATAAGCATTAATAATTATTCTCAAGGTTTTGGACTGAAATATTTGAAGTATTTCTATATTGGATACACTCGCAGTACGCCAAACTTATTTGCCATAACTGCATACGGGTTTGAGTATCACTTCGTAGATGGTTAACTTAACATTAGAGTTTGGATAAATTTAAACCAAATTGCTTCATCTTCGTAAAAATGTGTTGTTTCCAGTTTAGTCAAGAGAAAGGTGCTCAGACATAGAGAACGGGGATTAACGTATATAACGCATAAATATCAAGACATCATTACCTTTATCTAAAATTAGAACGCTGACATGCATAGGCCATATTAAAAAATCGACTAACAGTAACCCCAATAAGCAAATAACACTGATAAACACTGTTTTTTTGGTCAAACACATGTTATAATGATATTTGATTTGATTCTACTTATTTACTCTCATTACAAAAACAAAGTTATTTTTTTCCAGTCACGCTCAGTTTTGTTTATCTCAGCCTCATATTCAATTTCACCTCATATACGTTTTTATGTTTAAATAACTTCTTCATTTTTGAAGTTAGAGAGCTGTCATAATCAACAAATTTCAATTTATTGATATTTTTTAAGGCTGTAAATATTCCACGAAAGTTTTTGTTATGTGTATGGCGAATTAACTTTAATCTCTCAGCGTCGAAATTTCACATCATTAGTAACCAAATATTATTTGGGTTATTTTGGTTTACTTGTGCGCAATCAATGACTACATACATAGCTATGAACCGTAAATCCTGGGTCCCAAATATCTGCTGTGTAACATGTGTGAGACTGATGCTGGATTGGGCTAAGGGATCTAGACATATGTTCTTTGCTGTGCCAATGATGTGGACGGAACCAACAGATCACATAAATGATTGTTATTTTTGTATGACTGCTATAAAGGGAATTACAACTCAGTTAAAAATACCATTAAGTACACAGACCTGTCATCTGCCAAAAGACCAATCCCAGATAGTACCAAATTGCCTGTGCCAATACCTCCAAATCCAATACATTCCAGAAGCTACTTCTAATCAAGACGCTAACATTGAGACAGAGTGCTACCCAACTTATGAAACAAGTACTTCAACACACTTGACACAAGGTGACCTAAATGATTGGGAACGTGATTTACATTTATCTAAAAAACCTGCTGAACTGTTGATATCGAGGTTAAACGGCTGGAATCTACTTTCTCCCAGTACAAAGTTAAATTAATTTAAATTATTAGTTACAAATATGTAATTAATGAACTTGTGATCTCATACAAAGCATTAGGGTGCAATATGTCCTAGAAGATACATATCCTGAAGTCACATTTGGATAATTTCCTTGAAAACCTGGATGCTGTGATTGACGAACACGGCAATAGATTCCCTCAGGATATTTCTCTTAGCCGATTACTGCTGGGGATTGAAGAGGGACCTACTGGAAGGTAAGTACTCGCGAAAATCATAAATATGTGGATAATTATATAAGTTTATTTTCGTACATTTTTTATAAAAAATATATATTTGAATGTCACGAAGAAACCTGATGTGATATTTTTTTTATTAATATATTCCTGTTAGGTGGTCATATTACTATATTAGGCAGACGTTTTAGATCTTAAAACAACGTTTTAATTTTGTAGATCACTGTAATTACCTATATATATTTTTAACAGTAACATTACCTATATATATTTTTTGATAGTATGTCACTGTCATGAAAATCTATTGTTGTCAATGTAAATATCGTTGACATACAAAAAAATATATTTACTTTCACTCGTTACTTTACATATTACAAATTAATATAATTTATTTTTTAGTTTAGTTTTGAAAACGGGGGAAGAGTACCCTCCGAAACGTTAACGTTAAAAGTTTTTAAAATTTTTTATAACATTTTTATATCTTTAAAATTTTGTTCGTTAGGCAAATTTATTACAAAACAGAATCACTGAGAAATTTGTCTCCGTTTGGTTTTGTGTTTTTACCCAGTGATTCTTTCTTTAAATAAGAACAGGTATTTTTGATATTTTTTGAGTTTTAGATAGTGACGAAAAACCCAAATAAAGGAAAAAAATATACATTTTATGGTCTAAATATTAGACGACATGAAAACACTTAAAATAAAAAATTGGAAATCGAAAGCCAGGAACAGGATTCAAAGGGGCGACATTCTACGATAGGTCAAGTACCTTTAAGAGTTATATTCATTGCATTATTGTAGTCATTTATTTATTTCAACTATTTAGACAAATATCATTCTAACATACACAACATGCATGCTCATTAAATAGAAAAATACATTTATATATACATACATGTAATGCACAAAAAATACATTAAGAACAAAACAAAAAATTAAATTTCTATCAGAGTTGACTGGGTTGATTGAACCTTATTATGCATACATTAAAACATAGTAAATACTATAATTAAGTTTTAAATATTCGATCACAAAGAATGGTCCATTATTTGCAATAACAATGATGAATATTACTGATAATTACACAATGGGAATTAACAGAATTGTCGATTTAATGGCATTCGTAGTGACCAAGCATGTTCTAGTGATATAATAATATAGCGTATTCGTACATACATAAAAGTTTGCAACAACCATCATTACAAGACATCTATCTACCAGTGAATCAAATGAATTATCTCTCCTTACGATACCATATATAAAAGTGACATCTGAAAAAACGTCAACGATCTGCTAGGTCTAAAAAATTAAGACTTTCGACATTGAAAATAGACTTACGTAGATATGCTTACCCAAACCAAACATAGAAATTCAAACCGGGAAAAAGAATGTATCCGGAATTAGCAAGAGGCGCCATCTGACATATATATCGTAAAGTTTGACATTGTTAACTGTATACGTAGTCAGAACATTTTGTCATAAGGGGCCTTTTGTGTTGTCTAGTGACTTGAAAATTTCATATCAGTCAAAACATGGAATTAACTAGTGATAATTTTCGTGCGATGATATACTACGATTTTCAAATTGAATTATCTCAACAACAGTGCATCGATCAACTCACTTTAACTTTTGTCGATAAAGCACCATCTAAAGCCACTGTATATCACTGGTTTAGTGAATCAAATCGTGGCCGTCGTTCCCTTACGGACGTTGAGCGTTGAATTGCACATAATTTGACAATCGATCAAAAAAGGCTCGTGTCGATTAGTGCAAGAAAATGCTCAAGAAATAAAATCCTGCTGCGTCAAAAGCCGTGTAAAAGCATCTATACAGGTGACGAATCTTGCATCTATGCATATAAGCCCGAAAGTAAACAGAAGTCGACTGCATGGGTCTTTCAATATTAGCCAAACCCAATAAAAGTTGTTCACACAAGAAGCACTTCAAAGCAAATGGTCGCCTGATTTTTTGGAATAAATGGATATGTGGCTACAGTGCCCCTAGGGGATCGTAAAACGGTCAATTCTGAAAGGTATGCAATCATTTCTTTGTCAGAAGTCTTTGAAGAAATAAGAAAAAACAACCAACGACGCTGGATCATTCTTCACAATGATCTCTCACACTTCGGATCGAACAACTCAATATTTGATCGATCAAAACATCGAATTGATGGGTCATCCGCCGTATAGAATAACTACGTGGTTAACGATTTTCGACGCCAGAAGAAGCGGTTGATGTGTTCAAAAGAAGTTTAGAAATAGAAATGGAAATAGTGCTGTGAAAATAGGTTCAAACATATGCAATACAACCATTTTCGATAAATAACAAAGATGAATATTTGTTTCTATATATTATTCCGGATACATAAATAACAACCCTCGTTGAATCTTACACTGATGATATAAAATTGTCCTTTTAAGTTAAAATAAGCGAAGGAAATGTAACAAGAATTGAAACATTTCTGAAATAAAAATACTGAACCACGTTTGATCTAAGCAACCCAACATAAAACCAGAAAATAGAACCCACAGAAAATCAATTTGAAAGAAAAGCAAATTTAGAGAAGTATAATCTTACAAACAAAACCTAATGGTTGTCCTATTGGGACTATATTTATTTGTACACTATAAAACACGTGGCTTAAAATAGTGACGAGCTATAAATGAATGAGACCCTGAATGGAGCGTTATTTACATTTGAGGTAAGTCATAATGATCATAGAATGGTCAGACTTTTTTAGGTAAAAGTCGAAATATAACTAATTATTAGACTGGCATAAAACTATTCCTTTTGGAATTATGCAATACTCTTGGCTTGCAGATCAACATCTGATACGTATTCAGGACGAGTTTGAACTCTCTAGAATTACTTGGTGGTGTGTAGCAATTTTCTGCTGCTCTTGGTTGTCACTCTTCTGAAAATGAGTGACAACCATTTCCAAACAAAACAGTGTTTTGTCGAGGTCCCAGGTTTTCGGGTGGTTTAAGGCATTCTGAGAAGGTCAAGACTCAATTGAAGATGAACCTCGCAATGATAGGCCTTCAACTATAGGAAGTGTTGGAAATGTCCACAGAATTCGGGGTCTTGTGTGTTCTGATCGGATAAGATTTCAATTAACGAGTTTTAGCAAGTAAAAACACCACTTGATACCCAAGCCCCCATATTCACCAAGCTTTGGTTCTTGTGAATCCTTTAGTTGCTTTTGAACGTTCAACAAAGCCGAGTGATGATTGCTTAAAGCAAGAAATCGGTTTCACAAGACACTCGTTGACTGACGTCTGATGGCGACAGAAGGACTAAGCAAATTTTACATGAAGCACGGGAAAAATGTTCCTTGTTTTTTATATTAAGTTTTTTGTATTTTCTACGAGCCCACTGTACAACTTTCCAAGGATACCTGGTACCTGAATAGGACCTAAGATGGGTCACAAACACAGTTTCATACAATTATACAGTCACGAATCAACGGAGCTAAATGTCTTCGAGTTTAGTGTTTCACACCGAAGGTTCCAATAGAAAAATTAAATGTCACCGTTGTGTTTCCTACTTCAAAGCATTTCAGTTAACAGAACAGAAACAACAACGAGCATTCGCCATGAAGGCATTTAGCAAACCGATTCGTATACAGCTGCTCAGCGTCATTTGAGAGGTGTTATGCGTACTCCCGCAAATATAGATCGTGTGAGAGCAACTCTCGGAAGAAGCCCTCGGAAATCGGCACGTCGACAAAACGTTGCGCTCGAAATTTCAAACAGAACAGTCCGACGGATTTTAAGGTTTGATATTCACCATCACCCTTATATAATCCAAGTGGTTCAGGCCATCAATGAAAACGATGTTGTTGCCTGACGGCTTTTTTATAAAAGGTTCTTGGAAATGCGGATATCGTGCATAACCTTTGGATGAGTGATGAGGTGCATTTTCACCTGTCCGGTTATCTAAACAGGCAAAATTTCAGGTATTGAAGTTGCGATCACCCTTACCAACTCCATTAAGAACCTCTTCATTCGGCCAAGATCCCGATTTGGTGCGCGATTTCCTCATCAGGAATCATAGACCCTTTCTTTTAAAGATGAGCGTGGACGAGCAGAAACTGTTAATTCTGTGCGATATTCTGAAATGTTGCGCACGTTTTTCATTTCTCAGCTTCAGCATTATGAGGTCAACGATAAAACGTTATTCTGACGAGATGAGGCCACAAACCACTCCGTTCGATTAAGCATAGCCTATAGACATATATAGAGACATTCCTTGGCATCCTCGATCACCGGAGCTTACAGCTTGTGATTATTTCTTATGGGGTTACCTCAAGAATAAAGTGTACGAACACCAACATCGTACACTTCAACAACTTAAAAAAACTATCCGGCAAGAAATTGAGAGTATTCCTCAACAAATATTGCGTAACGTGATGGAGAATTTCAGAAGGCGTTGCAAGAATGCATCAGTCGCGATGGACTAACTGATGCTATTTTTAATAAGTGAACTTGTTTCTTAAGTGCTATTTGGTGTAGAATAAGTTTATGTCAATAAAATTATGAAAAAGACAATACTGATATTATATAGCTTTTTTAAAAATGCGGAATTGACAGTCGTACCCTGCATATAGTCAGGACCCTTGGTCAATCGTTCACTTACTTTCGAACGTTCAACTCGTGGGCGACTGATGACGGCTTTGATGGCCACTAAAGGATTGACCAAATTTTATGTATAACCAGGGAAAGACAATCCCTTGTTTTTTGAATATTTTTAATAATCTCTCGCTTAAATAATATATATATATATATATATATATATATATATATATATATATATATATATATATATATATATATATATATATATATATATATATCCCCTTTGTGGATCAGACCTTGACGTGGTAAAAGGGTTTGAGTAGGGCAATGAAGCATTGAGCTATGCCGTCTGGAGTCTATGCTCCTGGGAGGGTCACCCCTGGCGGACAGGTCAAAGCGGAGGCCTCAGACTAACATGATCCAAAATCTGCCAACCCGCATTGGACCAGCGTGGCAGATTACGGTCCATACCTTCAACATGGTATTTCAATATGTTGAAATATGACAGTACAACCTCAAACACGGCCCTCATTCCCCGGAGGCCAAGGGGCAACTACCTACGGCAGCGGGAAGACCTGCCCCAAGGCAGAGGGTGCTAAGAATCACCGGGTTAGATCAGGCTGCCATTGGACTATTGACATTGCAACGTTAAATATACGGACTATGAAAACAGAGGCCCGATTGCAAGAACTGTTAATCGAACTTGACAACATACATTGGGATATTATTGGGCTTTGTGAAACACGAAGGAAGGGTGAAGAGTTAATCAAACTGGAACCAACTGGACACGTACTCTACACTCGAGGTACGGAAAATGGCCGATGTGGCGGAATTGGATTCCTCATCAATTGAAAGCTGAAGGACAGTGTGGTAAAATTTGAAAGTACATCCGACCGATTAGCCCAATGCGTCATTCAGCTGAATAAAAAGTTTAGGCTTCAAATCGTCCAAGCTTATGCACCAACTATAAGCCATAAAGATGAGGAAATTGAGGAATTTTATGATGATGTGGCCCAGCTTTTATACAAGGAGAAATGTAGGTACAAAATCCTGATGGGTGATTTTAATGCCAGAATTAGAACAACAAGAACAGACGAAAATGCAACTGGCCCATATAGAACTGGTGAGCGAGACAATAGAGGTGACAGATTAGTTGGTTTTGCTGAAGGACAAGAACTATATATTATGAATTCATTCTATAAGAAAAATATCAGCAGAAAATGGACATGGAAAAGTCCATCTGGGCTCACAAGCGAAATTGACTACATCATGACCAACGATAAAACAATATTTACCAATTGTACTGTCCTTAACAATTTTAATGTTGGAAGTGACCACCGAATGGTACGAGCAAGGGTTCGGATTGCTAGTGCAAAAAACCCTGGAAGAAAACAAAGGAATTAACAAAGCTAAACAGAAGCTGAGAAACAAAAGAACGCAAATATATGCTTTAAAGCGTGAGGATGGCACAGTGTGCAGGACGCGTACCCAAATGTTAGAGATTGTCAGAAGGTTTTATTCCCAGTTATATGAAGATCAGAGCCAGTCAGGGACAACAATACCAACGGAAGAACAATATATAATGCCAGATATCCTAGTGGAGGAAGTAACAAATGCTATAGAATTGATGAAGAACGGCAAGGCTCCAGGAAAGGATAGTGTAACTGTCGAAATGCTAAAAGCTGGTGGTCGGACGTTACATAAAACACTGGCAAAATTATACTCAAAATGCCTCAAAGAACAAAAAGTACCGGACTTATGGAAAAATGCAGAAGTGATCCTTTACATACAAAAGGAGCACAGGAAGATTTAAAGAACTACCGTCCAATAAGCCTCCTATCAGTGATGTACAAAGTTTTTACTAAGATAATTTCTAAAAGAATATTAAAAAAACTGAATGACGCACAACCAAGAGAACAAGCAGGATTCAGAAGTGGATTCAGTACAATGGATCACATCCAGGTTGTACAGCAGGTCATAGAAAGGCACAACGAATACACCATGCCACTGTGCTTGGCTTTTATCGACTACGAAAAAGCATTTGATTCCATCTCAAAGCATGCGATAATGGATGCACTGCTTAGCCAAGGTGTAGAGAGAGCCTATGTAAACCTATTAGAATCGATATATGATGGAGCTACAGCCACAATTCACCTTGATAATCTTGAAGTGGGAATTAATATAGAACGAGGTGTACGGCAGGGTGACGCAATATCGCCTGTTCTTTTCTCGGCTGGCCTTGAAGAAGTATTCCGTAAACTGAATTGGGAACAGGATGGTGTAAAAATCAATGGTGCGAACTTAAACCATCTTAGATTTGCAGATGATATTATTCTCATTTCACAAGACCCAGAGGAGCTGCAAAGACGCATACAAGAACTGCAAAGGGCTGGCGAACCATTTGGCTTGAAAATAAACCTGAAAAAGAGTCAGGTTATATTCAATAACTTCGCTCAGGACACAAGAATTTCAGTTCTAGGAAGGGATTTAGAGATTGTGGACAGCTTTATATATCTTGGGCAGAGGATTTCCATGGAGGGGAATACCGGCCGGGAGGTGGAACGGCGTGTTAAATGTGGCTGGCAGGCATTTGGTAGGCTCAACATAGTGTTTAAGAGCAGACTCCCACTTTGCCTGAAAAGAAAAGTATTCGATCAGTGCGTTCTACCCGTTATGACATACGGAAGTGAAACCTGGACACTCACATCGCAATCAATTCAAAAACTTCGGGTGGCACAGAGGGGAATGGAAAGATGTATGCTTGGCATTACAAGACGAGACAGAAAGTCCTGCGCATGGATCAGGGAACAAACAAAAGTCTGTGACATCATTGGAAGAGTAAAATAGTTGAAATGGAGATGGGCAGGCCATATAGCGAGGCGATGGGACGACAGATGGACCAGGGCAATCCTGGAGTGGATACCGCTTGATCGCAAACGTCCGCGAAGAAGACCGAAAGCACGATGGATTGATGACATCGTTAAGTATATTGGAGTACAAGAGTGGAGTGGACAAGGTTGGAAGCATGCTGAAGAGGCCTTCATCCTGCAGTGGATCGATGCGGGCTGATGATGATGATGATGATATATATATATATATATATATATATATATATATATATATATATATATATATATATATATATATGTATATATATATATATATATATATATATATATATATATATATATATATATGTATATATATATATATATATATATATATATATATATATATATATATATATATATATATATATATATATATTAATAATATATTTCCTTAAATTACATCTATAATAATAACATCTTTCTTAAATAATTAATTTTATTAAACCAATAATGAAAAAAGAGCTCCAATTTATCGAAAATAAAAACGGTAAACAGATTTCGGAAATTCAAACTAGAATATATATATATATATATATATATATATATATATATATATATATATATATATATATGTATATATATATATATATATATATATATATATATCTATATATATATATATATATATATATATATATATATATATACATATATATATATATATATATATATATATATATATATATATATATATATATATATATATATATATATATATATATATATATTAATAATATATTTCCTTAAATTACATCTATAATAATAACATCTTTCTTAAATAATTAATTTTATTAAACCAATAATGAAAAAAGAGCTCCAATTTATCGAAAATAAAAACGGTAAACAGATTTCGGAAATTCAAACTAGAATGGAAAACATTAATAACCGAACATAACGTGCGAAAAACTGCCTTTTTCAACAGCACAATTATCCTCAATATATCCGAATAGCCGAATTCAACGATACGTTCATACATAACAGCATAAAAAAGCACAAATATCTTTTAATAGCACTACCGTGAAATTTTAATTCAAAAGCATCGTTTAAAAACTTCGTTTTGGATTTAAAACGAACATAGGAAAATTAACGATCTGATAGTTTTGATGTATTTTATCAATGACTCAGAAATCATACCATGAATAACTTATTGGAAATCGAACGAAGCAGAATTGATAAAAATATTGTGTTGTATGGAAAAATATAAAATATTTCATAAATGTATTTGATGAAAATTGTCCATAAAAATTATTGCTAAATTTACTGTATTGTTGTACACAATATGTCGTAAAAATAACGGAACTTTTTGAATTTAAAGAAAACTATATAGCGCCATCTATTGAAACGATATATAATCTGAAAGCTGTATATATTCTCTGTAAAACGAGACTGCAATCATTAGAATCGATCAACGGATTGTCAAGTTATGAGTGTCAAGTGACAGTACCTTTTGTCACCTTGTCAAAACCACGATAGAACAAAGAGGTAATATTGAACTTGGTGTCAAACTAAGTAAAACTTTTATAGAAACATTTCAATTGATGAAAAAAGTTAAATTGTGATAATTGCTTATTCTGTACACGTATGTTCGAGTGATATAGGGATTCCTGGACGGTCGTAATGCTTTGGAAGACGACCCAAAGCCAGGCCGGTTAAAAAAACAAAAACCACGATGATTTGGTGAAAAAAGTGCGTGAAATGTACATAAATTCGACTGTGAGATGGATAGCGGAAGAATTAAATACGACCAAAGACATCATTTGCGAAATTTTGACACAGGATTTAAACAAATGGATAGTTTGTGCAAGATTTATTCCTCACGCCTTAAATGAGAACCAGAAGTTGCACATTACAAGGTCTCGTTGAACATTACAAGGAATCGATTATAACTCATGATTAACTGAAGTTCCCAGGCCTTCAGCAAAATTCCTTTTTCCAGAAGTCACGAGAGAAGACAATGTTGATTTGTTTTTACGACTCTAGAGGAATTTCTTAACTCTAAAGGAACTCTTAACTTCGGAAATTCATCCCACCGGGTCGAAATGTCACTGGTGAATATTATTTAGGTGTTATAGAGTGTTTGTGGAAGAGAATCGTTCGAGTGAGGACCGAACTACGAGCGCCAGGAAATTTGGTTTTTGTTGCTCGATAATGCACTAGTGACAGAACCGTCACTGTTCGTGAATTTTTGGCCAAAAAAAACAAGTCTGTGTGCTTCAACATTCTCCGTATTCGCTTGATTTACTTCCGTGTGACTGTTTCCTGTTCCCGAAACTCAAACTCGCCATGAATGGAACGTTTTATGACAGTGGTACACAGGTCGAAGAAACCGTGACGAGGGTCATTAAGGGGATTCGATTTCGACTTAAAAATATATATGGTTGAACGTGCCCAGAGGTGTATTGATATTGTAGGGATGTATAGTAAAATAAATAGTTGATAATTTAAAAAGTTTAATTTTTTTTTTGATATACTGTGTATCTAGGCATTAACACTTGACAATAATCAAGCACAAAAATTATTTTTACCTTTTATATTTAGCAAAAATCCCTCTATGTAAATACGAAAGACGTTACAAAATAATAAAAGGTGGAGCAAGAGCACGCTACCGTTTTGTTTTGGCGTCATTTTTTTTCGAGATATTTGTCACAGTTTGGGTTTAGCTGTTAGCATAGTGCTCACGTGCACTAATAAATACACTCTAAAAGAACATAATGATATTACAATTTACATTAAAAAATAAATGTATTTATTGTAACTCAACACAAAAAATTAGGTCTTGTGTTTGTATAACTTATTTAACTTAGTTCCTTAAAACTGCATCTATTCACTTCCTCCTTGGTGATCCTCTCCTCTTTTTGGTCATTATGTCTACCTTCAGTACTTTTTTTGTTGCTCGATAGTTAGGTAACTTCACAATATGATATAGACATCTTGTTCCTTGAGCCCTTACCACTGATGTTA
Organism: Cosmopolites sordidus; assembly: GCA_031761425.1. Taxonomy (NCBI): domain Eukaryota; kingdom Metazoa; phylum Arthropoda; class Insecta; order Coleoptera; family Curculionidae; genus Cosmopolites; species Cosmopolites sordidus. The sequence continues at coordinate 279,082 of JARFXV010001071.1, read as the reverse complement.
TGGAGGCATAGAATTCAATTAGTTCTTTATTTGATAGTCTCATATACCATGTACTTTTTTACCTATGTATATTTTTCGTAGAATCTTTCTATCACAGTTTTCTAACTTTAAGAGTTCAGGTTTATTCAGTATCCACAACTCGCAGCCAAATAATACTACTGAACTTAAACTTGAAGAGATTTACCACTAAACACCAAATCACTTTTTTCGAACTGCTCGACGCACGTTTCGCTAACCATGTTAGCATCATCAGGAGACGATTTAATCTAATTCTAAAACTAAACTATGTCCTACTTATATGAAAAACCCTACCTAACAAAGCATGTAAAAATCCTAAACCGTAAAGTTTACTAAGCCTTACATTAATAATTAAGAAAGTGGACTGAACGGGATAGGTCCTTTATGTTACATTTTTCTTTATTTTCTTACATTTTTTAATTTGAATGCTTTTATATGTATCCAAAGCCTTATTATTATTAACACTTTTAATTAATCTTAAATTACTTATATCTATACTGTGGTCGTGTTCGATTGTATGTTGGGCAACACAAGATTTTTCATTGATCTCATATCTAATGTGGGCAATATGTTCTTTATATCTTGTCAATATGGATCTTTTTGTTTGCTCAATATACCTTCGATCACAGTCTTTTTCCCCAATTTTTCATGTTGCTACTTTATTCTTTGAATTACCTAGAACTTCTCTTAATTTATTATATGGTTTGTACACAACCTTAATGTCCACTTTTTTCAAAATTTTGTCTAGCCCTCTTGTTAATTGGGCATCAAATAGTATTACGATGAATTCCTTTGTGTTCTGATCCTTTTGTAAAATCGAAGATTCTTTCAATAATTTTCTTAACTTATGTTTTCTAATTAATTTATCTACAATGTTCTTATTATAACCATTCACTTTAGATATCTCCCTAATTAATTTTAATTCTTTATTATAATTATCTTTATTTAAAGGAAAATTCATTAATCTATTTACTATAAAATTTAAACTAGCCATCTTATTTTGGAAATTATGATTTGAATCGTTAGGAATGTATCTCGTGGTGGTGTTTAGTGGTAAATTCAAGTTTCAAGTTTAGTGTTACACACCAAAGGTTTCAATAGAACAATTGAACTACTGAACTTATTACTATACTATATAACCTATTTTTTGTTCTTTTGACTCTAACTTTGATTTCACACTGTTCGTTAAAGATGTTGGTGTTTTATTTCCCTTAATAAGTAATATGTTGAATTTTTTAATTTAATCATTGTTGCTGTTGTTGATAAAGATTACTCCTAAGTATGTAAAATTATCTGTATGTCTAAACGAATATAACTAACACTCCTATAACTAAATATTCACAAGACTTTTTACAGATAGGTATTGAGTTAACTGCTATCATTCGACATTTCTTTTCCTCATTAATTTCCAAACCTTTTTCTCTCGCAGATTTTTTAGCCACCCATATTAAATAATTTTTTATTCTTGTGATGATATCTATATTATCAGCATACACCAGACATTGATACTTATGATGATAGATTATAATATTCTAGGCTAATTGAAAAGTTCGCGGAGCGACACCTATAGAACAGTAATAGAACTATATAATCTATTACATTTTGAAGTTTAATCCTTCATATGAACATATGTGAAGTTTCATGTCGATCTGTCAATGCATTCGTACAAAAACAGCAACTTAAAGTAAACGTATCAGTATAATTTTCTCATAGTGAAATGGTAAATGTATTAGGAGGGTCTGATCCTAAATTCTGATCAAAAACGACTTCGAGTGAAACTTTCTAAGCAACATTTGGATCTTTTTCGAAAGAACAAAATAGATTTTAAATATCGTTTTGTGTAACTATGGATGAGACTTGTGTTTTCCACTATGATATAACTGCGACAGCAAACCACAGAATGGACATATATATATATATATATATATATATATATATATATATATATATATATATATATATATATATATGTTTCTAAATCAATCCGGGTGTTGATCCGTTGATCCTGTGAAGAGTCACGACGATTGGCCAAAATCGCTTCGACTGAAGAGTCCAACTGACGTGCACGGGTCGTTGTGTTCGCTTTTATAGCCAGCCGGCCACAAAAGCGACTGCGCTGATTATATCGGGGTAGTTTGGGAGCATTTGCGACGCTCGGCAACGCTGTCGGGCGTCCGTTTATTGATTTTTCTACCTCGCGGACAGGTTGACACGTTTTTACTTTTTTCAGAAGGGATTTCCATACTTTTGGAATGTTGCGAGCGTCGTTTCGCGTATTCAGCTCACCTCTTTCTTCTATTTCAAGGGCTTCTCTGATTATTCGGACCTTGTAGTTTTCAATATTCGCTATTTCTCAAAATTGCTCCTTCAAAATTGATTTTATGTCCTGTATGTAGATGGTGCTGGAACAGATCGGAAGTGGTTTGTTTGTTTTGTAAGTCGTTTTTATGTTCTTGTATTCTGGCCGATATTCGTCTGTTTGTTTGTCCTATATATGCTCTGTTGCAGTCATAACAAGATATACTATACACCCCATGATTTTCCAGTCTAAGTTTGTCCTTGGGGTTTTTTAGGATGTTTGCAACAGTTTTGTGTGGCTTGTAGGCTGTTCTGATCTTATGTTCGCTTAGTAGTCTGCCTATCCTATCTGTGATTCCTTTTACGTATGGTAACAGGACCTTTAGGGTATTTGGTTCATGATTCAGTCGAAGCGGACAACACTTGAAAATGCCAAATGCGATTTTGGCGAAACGTCGTGACTCTTCACAGTATCAACGGATCGACACCCGGAATGATTTAGAAACATTATCTACCAGCCGTGAAAATATTAGATGTAATGTAAAAAGGAATGTGCTATCATATTTAATTCTCCATATAAGAAAGTGGTCCATATAAGAAAAAAAAAGGTTAACAGCAGGACAACAAGTTTTGTCCACCCCAAAGCCAGGTCATCAACCTAAAAATATGTTACTGACTGTATAGTGGAAGTTTATAGGAAGTAATCGCAATTGACCGAAAACAATTTGTTCTGCAGCACGATAATACTAGGCCTCATAGTGTCAGAATCATCCAAGAGAAAATCAAGGAGTCAGACGGAGAAGTACTTCCTCATCAATCGTATTCTCCTGATGCTACCCATCAGAATAATATTTTTTCACATCTTTGGAACATTTGCTGCGTATCGTAATCTTACTAACATCGTCTTCGTAACAGTATTATAATCACCAAAAATTTGGCCGTCAAAAAGTATAAGTAATATTAGCTGCCTAGAAAAATATTTAAATTAGTTTCTTTTAATCGAGGCCACATCTTGATAAAAAATATATAATTTTGGAATTAAATAACTGTGAAAAAGAAAAATGTTTCATTTTTTTTCTACCCTATTTCCACACTTTTCTTTTTTGCACTAGCTGCGCGTTGAATCGGCGCGTTTCCTCTCGAATATGTTTATAGTTTTGCAAAGCTCAACGTACTCGACCCTGCCAAAGAAACTCCTTGCAATCTTCATTGTCCATCGTTTTTTTATTAAGTCTTCTTCTTCATATCCTGTGTGTCAAGTTGACCCTGAGGCCCTTACTTTTGTTCTCTTATTACGATTACGACTGTTTCGCGTCAGTCGCAATCTGGATTTTATGCGCCGTCCTTTTGGCGCGGTTATTACCATACGGTACTGGTCGAGATTAATCGACCGAAGTGAAGTGATTACTGCTCCGGAAACGGCCCGCGAGGGTCGAGTCCGGTGGAAGTTTATTCGTGGATCGATTGGTTGGTACGCTGGTCGTTGTCGCTGGATTTTTGAATGAACTGATGTACTGTTCGGTTCTTCTTCGTGACTGTGGTGTTTTGGCCTATTCTTTTTTGTTTTCTTGATGTTATTCTGTTCTATTTTGTTTTGTTATTCTCTTTTTTGTTTTCTTGATGTTCCCTTTTTTGTTTTCTTGGTGTTATTCTGTTCTATTTTGTTTTGTTATTCTCTTTTTTGTTTTCTTGATGTTCTCTTTTTTGTTTTCTTGATGTTCTCTTTTTTGTTTTCTTGACGTTATACCGGTGTTAGTGGTTTTATTTCGATGTTGTTGATAGCACAGAATGGACGGACTGGATGTTGTTGTCGGTCCCAGTGCGTTTCATCTTCACCGTCTTCGGGGCTAAGGCTTATTCTCTTGGTTAGGTTTGAGGTCGCCACGCGTCCTGCGTGACGAACCTCGGGGGGTGCCCGCTCCCTAATCCAGTTCGGACTCCCGCTGCTGGAACGGTCAACAGCCATGGACGTCTGCCCCCACGATGGCCAGCGCGCTCGCAACGCATCCGACCATCACAGAGTCCATCCTCTGCTTACAGTATTACACTGTTTATTCCATGTTAGCGAGTCCGGGCAAGAAGGATTTGGTGTTGCTGCCGGTCCCGGTGCTTCGTTCTTCACCAACTTCGGGGCTAAGACTTATTCTCTGGGTTAGGTTTGAAGTGCCGACTGGCGGAGACGACACTTCGGGGTTGTCCGCTCCCTTGGCCAGATCTGTACGTCGGCGACCGAGACTACCAACGGACACTGCTATCTGTCCCCATGGTGACCAGACAAACACGTCCGATCACCTCAGAGTCTCGTTCCGAACTCTTTTATTAAGTCAACGACCCCATTCGAGATTTTTGACAGTTTGGATTGGAAGATTTATCTTTAGGTGCTATTGAAGCAGAGTCTTTAAGCGCACATTGTTGACGCATATGTATATATATACAGGGTGTTTGGTGCATCGTTTGCCAAATTAAAATGACCGATAGGAGGGGTCTTTTGCTATCTCAGCCTCCATAAAACATTATTGGGCTCACAGGTTTTTTTATGTTAATTTTTTCATTCATTATTTGAAAAATTCCAACAGTCTGCATTGAAACTTGAATTAAAAAAAAAATGATCAAAACCCAAATTATTTTTTTATTTCAATGTATAATGTTGTAGGGTTCTATGAAAATCAAAATTACATGCAAGCGACATCCAGTTTTTTCCGGACTCGCAAAGTTTTTGGAAGAAGCAAATTCTACTACCCACATCTACTTTTTTTATAGACTCGCAAAGTTTTCGGAAGAAGTAAAAATTTATAGCTCAATTTTGAATTGCATTTTAAAAAAAGCGATCATGATCTTCGAATTCTTTAGAAAAAATCTTTGGTTTCGCCTCTTTCTAACGGTATGCATTCATGCCATAAAAACGTTTTACTAACTTCACTAATTTACTAACTTTGTGTATCGGGACGCACTAGGCTGGTATTCGATATTACTTATTTCCGTAAATTACATACGCTAAGTCGGTAGAAAATGCTATCTCACTCTTGCGCAGTGAAATGTGACTGCTATCTCTTTCTTACATAGGGTTTCTTACATCTAGTTTCGCTTAAGCGTCGGAAAGTGTTTTGAAACGTGCGGGGGAAGGTAAGCGTCTGTTAGGAAAGCATTCTTAATAGATTATAGGTTATTCAATTCCAAGATTATATATTTTTTTATCAAGATGTGGCCTCGGTTAAAAGAAACTAATTTAAATATTTTTCTAGGCAGCTAATATTACTTATACTTTGACGGCTATATTTTTGGTGATAATAATACTGTTTCGAAGACGATGTTAGTAAGATTACGATACGAAGAAAATGTTCGAAAAATGTGAAAAGATATTATTCTGATGGGTAGCATCAGGAGAATACGATTGATGAGGAAGTACTTCCCCACCAAACTCCTTGATTTTTTCTTGGATGATTCTGGCACTATGAGGCATAGTATTATCGTGCTGCAGAATAAATTGTTTTCGATCAATCACGATTATTTCCTGTAAACTTCCACAGTCAGTAACATATTTTTAGGTTGAGGACCTGGCTTTGGGGTGAACAAAGCTTGTTGCCCTGCTGTTAACCTTTTTTTCTTATATGGACCACAGATGGTTACATGTTGAATTTTATTTTTAACTGAAATTAAATATGATAGAACTTTGCTTTTTACACTTTCTCTAGTTATTTTAAACACTGTTGTATTGGCCATGATGTTTAAGCTTTGAAGCTAATTCCTGGATGATTTGTTTGGGAACAGATTCATTTTCAGCCACAAAAGATCGAAAAGATCTAAACCACCGCTTTTAAAATAGCATTAATGGTCTTGTGGTATTAGTTGCATTACAAAACTCATAAAGCAACAATTATTTAATATGGTACTTATCAACACTTATTTTTCATTCTAATAAGGTTTACCTAACAATTTAAAAATTTAACAATATGCACACTAAATATCAATATATTTAACTAGAATATTGGTTATACAGGTACTATTGTTTTACGCATATCTTGCTTGACCTAGCACCTGTATACTCCGCGATAAACGCCAGAGCGGTCAAAAACCTCGCCTCGTCTTCATACCAAAAATACGCACAACGACCTGGTACTCGAAGTCGCAGACAGTCCAGACTAAGTAATCCCTCCATTAGACGCATGTTTATTAGTTGGCCAAACCCTGCAACGGCTTATTTTTGGATATTTTTTTAGAGGGTTTTAGGTACCAAACATTTCAGGATCCGGGCGTTTTAGGATCTGAACGTTTTAGACTCCGGACATTTTAGATACGGGACATTTTGGTTCCCAGACATGATGCGGGGCATTTATAGTACCAAACGCACGACTCTGTACATATCAGTAACTTATCTTAAACAAACGTATCAAAAAAACGAAAAAAAAAAGTAATTTATCTTAGGTACCGGACTTTTCAATAGCCGGATAATTAAACAGAACCACAAAGTATAAAGGGTAGACATTATTTTATTATTTTTACTATTATTACTCATTTATTATTCAATCACTATTTGTCTACCATCATTTTGTGTTTCACGAACGCTAAATAAGATCCCTTACACTTAGTTTAAACGTTACCGTTAGTTTAATGTTGAACTCTTTCATCTTTATTATGCCTAGTTAAGTAGGTGTAAGCATCACATTTAAATATGCTTTTTTGTGTTATAATTATTTATATTTTTATTTTAATTTTTTTGTTTATCTCTGAACTTGTGCTTATTAACGAACTGAACTTGTTATTAAATACTTTTTACAGCTAACTGAGTCTTTTTGGACTAGGTAAATCCCTTTTTTTGGTTCCATTTGTTTTTTTTTTAATCCGAAGAATTGGGTGGTACCATTTTCGATATGCCGAAAAGATCCATCCGTGACCCAAGACCCAACTTCCTTCAGCGAACGTAGCCGTAACCCAAATAAATAAAAAAGAAGTTACATAAATTTAATTATCTTCAGTAGATGGGAATATTTTAAAATGTGTATAAATCAACATGACTTTTTGACAACCCTTATGTTTTCGAAATTCGAACTACTCAACTTTCAAGTTGAATATTTTTTATTTAATTCAGTATTTTAAAAAATCTATTTGAAACTCATGACATGTAAATAGTCCAACAACAAAGAGAAAGCAATTTTTTTTTCTACTATATGCAAAAATATCTCTTATTAGATTTGGCACAATGCCACAAAACGAATAATGCAAATATTTAAATCGGCAGTATAAAAATCGAATAACAGTCGCTTGATATAGCGCCAGAAATTGAATTATTTCCAATATGTTACGTTAAATGTGCCATACTACAACGAAATGTATCACAAAAAAAGATGTAATTTAATTCTGACAATTGCTCTAAAGATTTTCTTGTGTAACGTCGTTTTACAATTACGATAAATAAGGAAAAATACTTTCGTAAATTTAACCAACAATTCTTTACATTATTTTGACAGAAAATGTTTCGATGAACGATAGTCGATAAAGCTTTTAGGCAGTTAGTATAATACAAAACAAGTATGTCAGTACTTGTTTTGTATTATCTTATGTATTCTATCCATATCTTGATACGTGGTGGAATCGTCTTTATTAAACTATCAAAAAAATTCTATTAATTTAGCGGCATCAAGTGCTTGTTGAATAGTTGGTCGTTCAGAACCACACATTCAAGGTAATTAACAATAACAAAAGCAAGGCGGCTGTTTTCGACATCAGAAGTCTGAGAAACCTCAAAGGTTTAGTCTGCGCCTTTTGTAATCTAATAAGATAATATAAACAGTAATACCGATAATAAATATTTACTGGGTCTAAATATGAAGATAGTTCTTCGTAATACAGAATGGCTGTTGCGCTATAAAGAGTTTATCAATGTATGGGTTTTAAGGTAAACCAACCAAATTGTGCTCACTTCTACATTATAGTTTATCGTTATTAAGAATAACGTTATAAAGAGTTTATCCAGCATATATTTTAATTCGTTTATAAACAAAAAGCTTTCTAAAAAAAGTTATACAAAATGCAACCATTTCCGTAGAAAACAGGTAAGAAGTTAATTTTAATATTCTTAACAAAGGCAACGTTGTGTTTATTTTGATCGAAGGAATTCAGTTTTTTGTTTAGTTGGCCTCTTAAGGCATTATTTGAAAATAAAATGTAATATTTTATAGCTATTTATTCCATGTTTCTTAAATTCCATGAATTTGATTTGTTTTGTTACAAAACAACAAGTTGTTAGGAAAACTTACCCATTATTGTCGCTTAATGTCAAAGTTGACATTACTAGCGCTAATTTTTTACAACATAAAACGGTCAAAATATTTAGATTGAGAAACATTGAGATTTCACGTCACATTGAGAAACACGTGAATCATTGTTTTATCAAAATTACTTGTCCAAAATGTCCACTATCCCATTTCACCTGAAAGAAACTTCATCGGATAATAAAATATTGAACCAAAAATTTGGATACCTTTGGTTTTCGACAATAAACCATTCTCAATATTTTTGTCCAGGTGAAAAATTAGCAGGTAAGAATTATCTCGCCGACCAATTCTCTTCCAGGGCAACCATCGGCCACACTCATGGCTGCATGAGTTGGGCTACAAAAGTCTCGACCATCCGCCATATTCGCCTGCTTTCTCACCTATCGAATACCACTTTTTCAAGCATCTCGACAACTTCCTGCGCAAGAAATGCTTTAAAAATCAAGAGGATGCAAAAACTGCCTTCAACGACTTTGTCGCTTCCAAGACGCCGAAATTTTACCCAACCTGTATAACTAAAATTGTTTTTCGTTAGCAAAAGTGGTTTTTATTTGAATAATGGTTTTTATTTTAATTATAAAGGTTTTATTTGAGCTGAGATATGTGCATTTAAATTTAATGGTTAAAACCCACAATAGCTTTCTTAAAAACCTAATACTTTTTACATTTCAGCATTGCCGTTATTATGTGTTACAATTCTAACACTTTTATACTCTAAAACTCTTTATAAACGGATTTATTGTTCATTCTAATATACCCCTACATCAAAAAAGCAACATTATACTTACATTGTAATAAATAGAATATCAATAATGTTTTTTTTTTCTTTGGAAATGATTCGAAATCAATCTTATTATACAGATATCGATTATCACTGCCGATTTTTTTCTATTGAGTTATTATGGAGTTGTCAGAAAAACGGCAAAGGATAATTGGACAAAATTAGACAACGCTGAATAATTATTTACCATAAAAATACTCCTTTCATTTTCTAACAAAAACCCCAATTACTTTTCGTCCAACCTAATAAAAAGCCATACCTTCTCGGCAAAGATAAAAACAAATATTGACATGACAGATCATAAATTGTTTTTGCGTGCCATATCACACAGGGCAATAATAATTTCGTTCGCCCCTTTGTTTGACTAGCAACGCAACGAGGGTCCGTATTTTTCGCCCTTCATTACCTGTTTAAGCCCCAAGAGAGCTCCTCTGGAGCTTTAATCTTTGTTGATGAAATAAAAAATTAACACAAATTATGTTTCCCGAAGAAAATTGAAAATTAAATGGAGTTATTTTGTATCGGATTGAATAAAACTAATTAGGTTTTTTGCTAGTAGAGAGTGTGCATCTAAAAATATAGCTATATCCATTTTAAAAAGTTGGACAATTGCGTTTCCATTGGAAGTTAGAAAGATCAAGAAAGTAATGAGTTGTTCCATAAGTTCCTGCTGTTTTTTTACTTCCTTTGTTTTTCCTCCATTTTTATTTTGTTTAGTCAAGTATATGCTAGGTTAATTGGAAAGTTATCGAAAGTGGAAATGACAAAACAAGTTTATAGTTGAACAAATTACTTTATTCTTCCATATATTCTCCCTTAAGCTCAAAACATTTTTTCCAACGGTTCTCCAATTCATTTATTCCATCTCTGAAGTGATTTTCTGGAAGTGCTTCATCTACGACTACTATAATTTCTTAATTTGATCAATTTTTTTGAGGTTTGGAAACAGATGAAAGTAGGAGGGGGTCAGATCTGGTGAATATGGTTGATGCTCCAACAATTCGTAGTTTAATTCCTTCAATTTGACCACTTCAAGAACACCTGTTTGAGCCGATGTATTGCCTTGATGAAAAATGTTTTTTTTCTTTGCTAAACCAGGTTTAAGTAATACTGTCATGTTACTGTTTTACCTTTTGCATCCCATAAAATTAATGCAATAACATTTTTGGATGTATTGACCACTTTGAACATCTAGGCTCAGTCAACTGTGCGATTTGTTGTCGCAGTTCAGGATCATAGTGGTAAGTCCAAGTCTTATCCATAGTTACAAATTATGGATAACGTTTAAAATATATTTTATTATTTTGAAAAAAAAACTCGACGTCGTTGTTCAAAATTGAACAAATTCGGTACCCATCTTGCATAAATGGACTTATGGCTACAATGCCACTAGAGAATCATAGAACGGTCTATTCTAAATGGCACACTACCATTTGTTTGCCAAAAGTTTTTAAAGACATAAGAAAAACAATCAGCGACGAAGAATCATTATTCACCTTTACAACGCGAGCTCTCTCACATTAAAACATCGAATTGATGAGGGTTATCCACCGTACAGTCCTGATTTGGCACCAAATGATTTCTTTCTGTTCCCGCTCGTGAAGAATAAACTACGTGATCAACGATTTTCAATAAAATCATGTTCAATGATAAATATATGTTTTTTTTATTATTCCGGATATATAAATAGTAACAGTCGTATATTATATTACAGTGCAACTAGAAAAACATTTGTAGTATACGAGGAAATGGAAAAGCCAAGAACAATCTTGGTGGAGTAAAACATTTTGTTGGCGTTTTTTAAACTGGCAAAGAATTTTCATTAAATTTTGTCTAAGAAGCAAGATTTCTTATGCTGATGCATTAAAAATATTATGAAAATGTTAGGGCGATGAACACCGAGAAATACTTGAAAGTGAACCTGGTCCAGGAACATCTACCACATCAACCAATATCATTTTGGAATTCTTGAATATAATTTGAATCAACTCATTTTGAAGAAGACTTTAAGTTTGTTTCGAATGTTGTTTTTTCGTCTTTTTTTTAAGCAATTGTGTTGAAGTTGCTGAAGATGTGTTTTTTTGGATAATGACATTCTGAAATGAGATTATTGGTGATGAGAAATTGATATATGCTTAGAACTATGCTAGTAGAAGCTCACCTGCCCACTTACAAACCATTGTTTTTGAAGGAGAAGATGGCCCTAATACATTTACCATTTCACTATGAATTGCCATTGCCTTTAAAACTTTTTTACAAAGAATTTAATCACTGCACGATTTTCCATTTTAAAATATAACACTGATAGGTTTACTTTAAGCTGCTGTTTTGTACGTATAAATTGTTGGTTGAATTATTTTGTACGCATTTTGTTCAAGGATGAAACTTTAAAATGTAGTAGATTATATAGTTCTTTTACTCCCTTATAGCTGTCGCTCCGAGAACTTTTCAATTAGCCTAGTAAATGCCTTCGACAGCCCTTTTCTTATACTACAAAACTGTTGGCATCATTTTGGCATCATTTGAAAACATTAATTTTGATTAACTTTCAGGCTTTAGAAGGGAAAATTCTAGGCGGAAAAGAAAATTCGTTTTCAACGTTTACTATATTTCACCTTTGATCGTGGTCAAATAACTACAGAAGCAGTTCGAGACATTTGCGCCATATAAGAAGAGGACGCTATAGCCGATAAGGCTACTCAAGAAAAGTTTACCAAGTTCAAAAATGGCAACTTTGACCTGGACGACACTCTCCGCTTTGATCAACTTTTTGACTTCGACGAGGACAATCTTCAAGTGCCTTTGGAGGAAGACAATTTTGCCGAGAATTGTCTGAGAGCATGGATAGTCACCTGCAGCTTGGGTGCCACACAAACTAACCAACGACAACAAGCATAATCGCTACAACATCGAGCAACCCGCGGCCACATGCTGAGAAATGGTGTCTCTACGTCAATATGAAGTAAAGAAAGAAGACTTGACAAAGTCAGAATTAAGCAAGATCTCCATCCCAAGAACACATTGATCTGCGTTTGGTGGAACTGGTAGGGTCTGGCCCAGCTGCACATTGTAAATAGGGTTATTCATCTTAAATGATCGGATCGATAAGTTATCTTGCTCCACGATGATTCACGACCCCTCACAGCAACCATTGTCAAGGAGGCACAGCCGTACTTTCCAGATCTTACGCCAACCGACTATCACCTCTTCCAGGCGCTGTCCAATCAAATGAGGGGTGTAACCTCCGCCAATGATGAGGACCTCAAAAACTGACTTAACTGACTTAACAAGTCTTCGAGTCCAGGCCCGACGGTTTCTGGTGAAACGGTATCAATAAATTGGTTGAGAGGTGAGAGCAGACAATGACGGAAGATATTCCGTTCATCATTGAATAACTTGTGAACTAAAAAGACTCAATCGATAGCTCGTCATATTGTCCAAGTCCAAGTCATATTGCTCCACGACAATACACGACCTCACACACAGACATCATCAATGAGGCCCTCATATCGATTATTAACTTGTTATAATTATTGCTTTTTTCAATAAAACTTTTAATATCAAAACGACGGGAACTTATGAAACAACTCAATATATAGTTTAGTTCATTTATCAAATAGGTACATAAATTCGTATGCCTTCTATTAAATTAAAAGCATTTTTCGTTATAAATTCCTTCTAGGTTCACTCAGTTAATGTTAAATGAAAGAGATTTTCGAAAGGAGTCTTTTCTTGGCTATTTTTCGCGCAATTTCGAATCAGTATATTTAATAAAACAGAATGTATTTCGAATTCTAAAGGCTATGCTTGAAATCCAAATGTAGCTAAATTTTGGAATTATCATACTGACAGCGATTATTGGAAAGCGAAGAAATTAAGTTGTGTATAAGGAAAAATAGTCGCTAGGGTGAGCCGCATAACGTCGAACATCAGGTGGAGCGTGGAGCGCGTTCTATTCCCGTACTAGGTAATAGAACATCAGTTGTCAATAGCTGAAGTTAAGCGGCGTCGGTCGCGGTGATTCATAAAACAAATATTTGATAGCTTTTATTTTTCCTCTTAACGCTTGACGCAGCAAAAATCGAATAATTACCATTCATAAAAATAGAGGACAAGCAATACGGAAACCTGTACAATATGTTGATATACTGTAGAAAGGGTGGTTCGATAAAAAACTACTGCAAATAAAGTCTGAAAAGATAAGTATAAAAGGTTTTTCTAGGATTGAAAGGATTGAAAGGAAAAGGATTTTCTAGATCTAGTATCAATTGTTTTATTATCTATTCCACGATATACATGGCTTTATAAAAAGGAAACACCAAAATATTGTTGCAAACATCATAAAACTAAACTACTAAACACTTTTTATGAAGTTATATGTATATAAGGAAAAATAGGCCCCAAGGGCTAGCCGCGTCGGACATCAGTTGGAGCGTGGAGCGTGGAACTCGTTCTATTCCCGTATTAAGTAAGGACTTTTTCTCAATTCTGGTAAATGTTTCTAGATAACAGTGTAAAATGTGAGAAGAAATCATTCCTAAGTCACGCCAGTTTGAGGCTGGGTAAGGCCGGATGTTTTCTGAGAGGTCTTCTACATTGATCACTCGTCAGTCGATAGGCTTCTCGAGATACTTATGGTTAAGCACAAAACTAACAACCCACATTAAGCTGTTGGTCCCGTCGCTAAATAACCTTCGTACTTAGTGATTCACCTCTAGCCCGAAAACTTAATAAGTATAATTTTGCCAATATTTTATGTAAAATCCGACCACCAACTTTTAGTATTTCAGTAGTTATACTATCCTTTCCCGGAACCTTGCCGTTTTTTATTCAGTCTGTAGCCTTTGTCACTTCCTCCACCAGAATATCCGGGATTTGTTCTTGAGTGGGCATTCCTGTTTTTGACTGGTTCTGATCGTCATATAAATTTAAATAAAATCTTCTGACAACCACTATCATTTCCGTCCACTCTCTGCACACTGTACTATCCTCACGCACTAAGGAAAAAATTTGCCTCCATTTCTTTCTCATCTTCTGTTTAGCTTTGTTAATTCCCTTGTTTTCTTCCAGAGTTTTTTGCAATAGCTGCATGTTGAATCGGCGCGTTTGCTCTGGAATACGTTTTGTTATAGCTTTGCAAAGCTCAACGTACTCGACCCTGCCAAACGGACTGCCTGCATTCTTCAGTCTCCGTCGTTTCTTCATTAAATTACTGGCCTCATTGGAGATTTTTGTCTGTTAGTAACATTTTTTGTTCTGGTGCTATTAAAGCAGCCTCTTCAAGCACATTGCTAGCGATTTATTCATATTGATTTGCAATATCCATCTCCTCCGGGCCTTATAACACAACAAAGCGTTTCGACAAAGCAATTTCAAAATCCAAAATCCACTTTGTCACTTTTTGATCTTATCATTCTTTCGCGCTCTTTTCGGCAGTTTATTCTAATATTTGCTCATACCATTCGGTGATCACTTCCAACATTAAAATGGTTAAGGAGAGTACAATCGTAAAATATTGTTTTGTCGTTTGATATCATGTAATGAATTTCACTTGTGAGTCCAGATGGACATTTCCATTCCATTTTCTGTAGATTTTTTTCTTATAAAATGAATTCAATATATAGAATCCCTCTCAACACTTAGGTCAATATGGGCCACTTACATTTTCACCAGTTCTTGCTATTCCTATTCTGGCATTAAAGTCACCCATCAGGATTTTGTCCAGATAAGCTTGAACGATTTTAAGCTTAAAGGTTTTAATCAACTGAATGACGCATTGGGCTAGTCGGTCAGATATACTTTCAAATTTCGCTACACTATCTTTTAGCTTTCGATTGATGAATCCAATTGTCCCACATCGTCCATTCTCCGTACCCGAGTGTAGAGTATATGACCAGTTGATTCTAGTTTGATTAACTCTTCTCCCTTTCCTCGTGTTTCGCATAGCTCAATAATATCCCAATGTAGATTGTCAAGTTCGAACAACAATTCTTGCAATCGGGCTTCCGTTTTGATGGTCCGTATATTAAGCGTAACAATGTTAAAAATACAATGGCAGCCTGATCAAACCCGGTGATTCTTAAGACACTCTGCCTTGGGGCAGGTCTTCGCGCTGCCATAGATAGTTGTCCCCTGGCCTCCGTGGAATGAGGGCCATGTTTAAAGCTGCCATGTTGAAACGATGTATGTATTTATTGTATTTATATTATATATATATATATATATATATATATATATATATATATATATATATATATATATATATATATATATATATATATATATATATATATATATATATATATATATATATATATATATATATATATATATATATATATATATATATATATATATATATATATATCAAAATAAAATAACAATAATAAAGAATTTTCCCACAAAACTTAAAATTATTTATTGATCAACCCAGACTTTCGGCTTTTATACTGTCATGAATATAATGGAAAATAGCTACAATTTTCCTCTGCAGTTTGCTGACTGACTTTAATTACAATTCGAATTCAGTTTATTTCTGCTGACTCGACCAAGTACCCTAAATTTCTATCAGAACTAATGGGGATATCAAAACCTTAACTAATAAAAGTAATCAGAAAAAGGTTATGAGAAAGCATAATAGGCCATAAAAGCGCCATTATGGGAAGAAACGATATGTAAAAAACCGAAGGAATGGTAAAAATTGATGTTTTTTTTTGTTTTAGGCTATTCCTTTTATGCAATATTTTTAATATACTTTTCACATGAGCGAAAAACATTTTTTTAGTGTCATAAAGGCATCCAAAAATGGCTTATTGGAATTATTTACTAATCTTATACAGCGAGAGCGAATTTCTGCCCTAGCTCGAGCAATGTCACTGCTTATCATTGAGGTTAGTCATTGTATATTTGAAATATTCAATTCAACATTTGTTTTACTTTTTAATTAGATGCTTTAAAACTATTTATTTTATGTGAAATAACATTAAATTACAATAATGTTCAAAAACAATTTCGGACAGATGTCCAGCACGGCTACTTCTTACACAGCGCATTCTGTCAATCCACTTTCCGACCGATTATCAAACAATTGGAGTCTTATGCCCGTAATTGTCCAAGTTATGTTGACTTCCAAGATGTTAATAGTTGCTAGTTTATCGGCAGAGACCAAACATAACCCCAAAAAAAAATCTCAAAGCGTTATTAAATCAAATGGCATTGGTGGTGAATTAAATGGTCCGTATCTCGAAATAATTTTCTCACCGAATTGTTCCCTCAATAAATCGATTGTAGCGTTGGCTGTATAACATATGGAGCCATCATATTGGAACCATATCTCAGCCAGATCAACACCATTCAAATTCAAAATTATATAATCATTGATCGTCGCTCTCTAAGGATCTCCATTAACGAATTAATAGATTTGGATATTCATTAGAACTGCCAGCAACAGCGGCCCGATTTTCTTCGGAACGCACAGTTTTTTTCTTGTTTTTGTTTTATTATCGAGTAACGTGAAATCCGTTCAGAATGTGTTGTATAATATATATATACTTCATCGCTCCACTGGTCCATTGTTTGCACCATAAAAGACGCTATAAGTTTGGAGCACAGAGAACTGATTTTGATAATAAATTTCGACAATTTGTAACTGTTGCTCTGATGTTAAACATATCTTGATAATTTACCAAACACCTGATGTATTATAATGATTGCCATGATGATTTGACAGCGACCCTTATCTGAAGTTCGATAAGTAAAGTGTCGATAACCCCTTTAATTATGCCACCCGTTTTTCTCACAAGTGTTAGCATCATCATGAGGGTCATTTTCAATCTGCCCCAAAAAGTCAAGACATATTTTCCTCCTTTTCTCTTTTTGATCCTGCGATAGATTTTTGGGAACCATTTTTGCACAAATTTTCTTCATTCCCAGTTATTGGTGAACATTGATGAATGGTTATATGAGTTAAATTCAAACCTTTCCCAGTCATTCTGACCGTGAACCGATGATCCAAATGTAGAAAATGCCGGATTATGTCGACATTTTCATCACTTCATGCAGTTGAAGGTTTTTCGCTGCGAGGTTCATCTTCAATCGAGTTTCAGCCTTCTGAGAATACCTTGAACCACCTGAAATCCTAGGATCTTGACAAAATACTGTTTCCGTAGGCTTTGTACGGTGCTCGTTAGTATAGACTGGCTTACGCTTGGTAAGCACTAGGTCGTAGGTAAGTAAACTAACTGACTAATTAGTTTGGGCGCCAACTGATTTGTTTACCTAAAATCAGTAAAGGGTAACCTAATTAAGAGATGTGGATATTAACAGTATCTGAAAAGAAAAATATGTCTGAATAAAAAACGTCTAACCTAACTTAAAACTAATCCTAAACTATAATAACTATTACTATACTGTGTGAATCAAATACTAGTCCATTAGCTCCGGGAGGAAAGGAAGCTAATTTGGAATACTAATTTTAAGAAAAATTATATTAACTTAAATTTAAGGTGTGTTAGAATAAAACTACGTATAATGCAAATGAGTTTTATGATTTATTAACAAAAAACGTATATACTGTCAAGTTCTTCTCTAATTACAATAAAAAAAATCAGTCACAGAGCTGCGTGGTTTAGCTATTATGAATATAATTGGGAATATTCCATATTATATTCAAATTTAAATAACCACCTCTTTATACCCCTAAACTTACATCTAATACAAATTTTGTAACTATTTGTAATAATCGCAGACATAACACCCAATGTCATAGCCAGCGCCTTCGCTGTGTACCCAAACTTCGCACATAAAACATTGCACCCACTCCTCCCCTAATTTATCTTCACTATATTTTCCATTGCAAAGAAACAATCAGTAGGTCGTCTTAAACCACCACGGGAAGATAGTTTCTCCTCTGATTTGTCAGAAATAAAAGTAGCATCATTATCAGTGTTGTTTTCGCACAGAATGTGCCTTTTAGCACTCTTGGCATTGCGTTTATCTTTCTTCTTAGAATTCTCTTCATCTTCCCTTTTATTTTTTGCCTTACCTTTCCCCCCCCCCCCCCTTACTTTTCGCTTTGCCTTTCTCTTGATCTATTCTTTTCAATTTATCAAGCGATCTTTTTTCTGCTTCTAGCTCCTTTTTTTGTATGGTAAACTGGATATAATTTGAGATTTTACTGACTTGCAACCTCGATATGGTGCACATTTTCTGGATATTAGAACTGGCGAGATATGAAATGGGCTTATAAGGAGACTATTGCGAGAATGACCTGGATTTGCTCGAGTAGCGCCTGATAGCGAGGATGAATCTAATTCTACTGGAATCTCTTTAGCATTTTTTATTTTAATAATGGTGCTGTTAGATTTGGTTGAAGACTTACAGTTTGTTCCTGTGTTTCTCTGACATTTGCATTCTTTTCTAATATTGCAGCAAGATAATCTGATTCCTTAATTAAATAAATATATTCCCAACACTGAACCCTTTGGTTGCTATTTATCCATTCTGGTGTTTGCGATATGCGTTTCCTAACAATTCTGCAATATCGTAAATTCTTCGTGATCTATTATTTGCACGCAACCATACAAGAATTTCTTCTCTGTAATAGGTTTTAAGGGGACCTATGAAGAATCCATCCATTCATCTATGATCCATACATCGACTGAATTTTGTGCGTGCAATGAGGTGGGAGCAATATTATGGTCACATGATTTTCTCTAGCTATATCCACGAGATCAATATTTTTCGCATAACTGGACTGGCCATCCAATAAAAGAACTGGCGAGGATTCAGTTAGTTTTGCATAGTCAATGAAATGGTGAAACCACTGTGTAAACAAATGTATTTGAACCCAGCCAGAAGGATGCGCAGATCCGATAGATCCCACAGGAATGCCTTTCATAAAATTTCGCTTATGTTTTTCCGATGAAAAATCATCATTGGCGGCACAAACGTACCGGCTGGGCTTATAAAGGTAACTATCGTAATGATGGACCCTCTTTCAGCAGACGTCATAACACCACTTTGTTTTTTACCACGGCGGGAAAAAAAAATTGAACTGAACAATAGTCAGCCACGTTTCATCTACATTAAAAATCCGGTTAGCCATATATTCTTTTTCATTTTAAACTTTATCAAGAGAAATAATAAAAATAAAAAATAAGAAAAAATAAAAAAGAGAAAACACCTTTCAACCAGTATCTGCCAGTATCAACCAGTTCGTCATGAAATGGATGTGTCATATTATTTTTAACGACGAGTTGGTATGCTAGTCTTCTCATCTCCACTTGAGTCATTCCATATATTTTTTGTTCCATAACAAGAGAGCATTTCTTCATCATTTCGGCATAAGCTTCATTAAGGACAGGCTTACAACCAATCTTTTTTGTGAGTAGATCTTCCATTGACTTTCCTTTTTCATTCGCAAGAGGAAATAGGGTTGTTCTGGTTGCATTAAAATCTGCTGCTGCTTTCGATACTTTAGTTATCGACAACTTTAGTTCATTCTTGTCTTCTGTCTGAATTTCTTGTCTTCTGTCTTGTCTTCTGTCTGATTAAAAATCAGCCTTCTGTCTGAATTTTTAACATATTTAGTGACTATTGTGGAGGGCAGAACAAAAACTAGATTATAGTGCGCTTCCTTCATTACAATTAGTTCACAAGATGAACAGACTCGACTCTATAACTGTAATATTCCCAATTCCATTTGTGTGACAAGGACATGGGAATAATTAATCAAAAATCTGCTGCCGAATTACCTAACGATTGGATTTCCGAAATAAAAAATCCTACAAGAAACCTTTTCCCTTTAATGTAGAAAAAGTAGATAAGTACATCATCAGGGATTGGTCGGAATTCCTAAAAAATCGTTATGAAAGAACCGATGAAAATGTGACCCGCCAGAGAGCTCGAGCTTTTAAAAAAGCATCCAAAGCTTGTCATGTTCAGGAACACCTTCAATGAAGCATTAGTGTCTTCTGTAGTAACCTCGAAAAAGAAAATCGAAAAAAGCCCAAGCCTACTATGAGGAACTCGTTCGAAATAAAAAAAATTAAATGTTATATAATGTTTTTACAAAATAATTAAATTTTAAACATAAAATATCATGTCGTTTTGAATCTCCTATGCTCTATCATCCTTCATTGACATGTTATTTCCCAATTGTTCTATTGGAACCTTTGGTGTGAAACACTATACTTGAAGAGATTTACCACTAAACACCAAATCACTTTTTTTGAACTTCTCGTCGCACGAGTTGATTTAATCTAATTCTATAAATATACTATGTTCTATTTATATGAAAACCCTACCTAATGAAGCTTGTCTTAAGCTTAAGCTTGTAGCTAAGCCTTACATTAATAATTGAAAAAGTTGATTGAACGGAATAGTCCTTTATTTCCGTTCATTTTTTTATTTGAATGCTTTCATATACATCCAAAGCCCTATTCTACAAACTGTCAACAAACAAAATATCTATAGTGTGGTCATGTTCGATTACATGTTGGACAACACAAGATTTTTCATTTCTCCCATATCTAATGTGGGCAATATGTTCTTTATTGCCACACAAAACATATTGCCCACATTAGATATGGGAGATCTCCTGACAATAATAACATGGTTAGCGAAACATGCATCGAGAAGTTTACAAAAGTGATTTGGTGTTTATCTTATTTGGTTGGTATATCTTTTCAATTTTAACTTTATTTCCCATCAAAATTGTGGGTTACCTTTTTTGTTTTAACTATGATCTTTATAGGCGTCGTGTTAAATAGCTGAAAAAATGTATACATTATCATTCGATACACATTGAAGTTAAAATAAGACACAAAATAGAAAATTTAAAAATATTTCGTGATAATATTCAGTTTTTGATATTTAAAAATGGATTTCTGCGAAGTTGCAAAAAATTGACTTAACACGTTTTTTCCCCGAGTCTTTAAATATTATTCAAAACAAAAAATTTCTTCCCAAAGAATTGCAATCGTAAATACATGCACAATAATTCACTTCACAAATAAACCCCTAAAATTTTAGTTCGTATATCTACTGTGATGAAAATTACTCCCCTTTAAATTTTTGTTCTCATTTTATTGCAGTTAAACAAAATTATAATCGCGGCAACTTTTGATGTATGAACAGCTGCAGAGAGTATGCATTGTAATCTGAGTTAACAACTTCGCAAACCGCCCGACGACTCCTTTTGAACAATCAAAAAGTTCACTGATGGGTGGAATGTTTGCTTTTATCTCAATTTCCGAAAAATTTAACCTTTAATTATAATGTTTTCCTTCTGGCATTAAACGTGTTTACAACTATAAATCTACATTGGCATTTAAGATACCTAAAAGAAATCTAAGTCGATAAAATATATCTTGGTAATTGCTGCTTAAAAAGAACAAATGATAAATAATGGCATTATGTTTTCGCGGTTGCTTTATCTATTAGCATTTTGGTGACCCAATTTTTGATTAGTCTTTCACGCATATCGCAAGGGATATTTTCATTGGTAGCCTGAATATTTAGTTTAAGGTAAAAAATTATTCGAGGTTTATTTCTGTAAACACAAAAAATAATCAAAGGGCATGAGATCACATGATTGGCGAAAAAACAAGTATGTGAACTTCCGTATGGAGTATGACTATGTTCTGTTCTTGAAACTCAAACTGGCCATGAAAGGAACGTTATATGACGGTGTTACGCAAGTCAAAGAAGCCATGGAGAGAAGCTAGCATTGAAACGATTTCGAAAAAAGACAAAAAATCTATGCTAGCACTGATTGGATGTACCTAGCGGTGTATTGATGCGGAAGGGATGTATTTATAATAAAAATAAATAATTTTGCATAATAATTAATTGTTTTTTTTTTATTTAAAATGTTCCATTATTTTTCTAACATACTGTGTATATCTTAAAAAATAAGCTATAAGAATATTTGCAAAAAAACACTGAATATTAATTAAAATTCTGATGAGACAATAACAATTATTACAATATTTTCCATTGTATCAGTGCAATGGAGGAGAAATATTTAATTGGCTAAACGGCAATTACACTTTCTAATATGAAAAAAAAACCTTTTTTGCATAAATTCCATTGAAATGCATATTTGATATTAAACTCATTGATCTTTGGCTGTTTTGTTTTTCTCAATTAGGCAATCACATCATCAACCATCATCATCATCAACCCGGATCAATCCAATGCAAGATGAAGGCCTCTTCAGCATGCTTCCAACTCTCGCGGTCCTGAGCTCTCCTCCGCCATTCGGGTCCAATATACTTAATAATGTCATCAGTCCATCGTGCTTTTGGTCTCTCCGTGGACGTTTGCGATCAAGCGATATGCAGTCCAGGACCGCCCTGGTCCATTTTTCGTCCCACCACCTCGCTACATGGCCTGTCCACTTGCATTTCAATTGCTTGCTGTTCCCAATCCAGATTACGGAACACTCCTTCCAGGCAGGCTGAGAACTTCCCGCTCTACCTTTATTCCAACCTCAAGATCATCGAGGTGGACTGTCGCTATAGCTTCATCACATATCGATCCTAGTAGATTTACATAGGCTTTCTCTACACCTTGATTAAGCAATGCATTCATTATGGCCCGCTTTGAGATTGAATCAAATGCTTTTTCATAACCGATAAAAGATAAACACAGTGGTATAGTGTATTCGTTGTGTCTTTCTATGACCTGCTGTATTCATTGTACTGAATCCATTTCTGAATCCTGCTTGGTCCCTTATTTTTGCGTCATTAAGTTTTTTTTTGTATTCTTTTGGATATTATCTTAGTGAAAACTTTGTACACCACTGACAGGAGGCTTATTGGACGGAAGTTCTTCAAATCTTCCCGTGCTCCTTTCTTATGTAAAAGAATCACTTCTGCATTTTTCCATAAGCTGGGTACTTCTTGTTGTTTGAGACATTTTGAATATAATTTTGCTAGTGTTTTATGTAAAATCTGACTACCAGCTTTTAACATTTCCACAGTTATACTATCCTTTCCTGAAGCCTTGCCATTTTTCATCGAGTCTATAGCCTTTGTCACTTCGTCCACTAAGATATCCGGCACTTGTTCTTCAGTGGGCATTGCTGTTCTTGCTTGATTCTGGTCTTCATATAACTTTGAATAAAATTTTCGGACAACCTCTAATATTTCCGTCCGTTCACTGCATATTGTACCATCCTCACGCATTAAGGAAAACATTCGTGTCCTTTTCTTTCTTAGCTTCTGCTTGGCTTTGTTAATTACCCTGTTTTCTTCCAGATTCCTTTATACCAGCTGCATGTTGAATCGGCGCGTTTCCTCTCGAATACGTTTTCTTATAGTTTTGCAAAGTGCAACGTACTCGACCCTGCCAAAATGGCTGTCTGCATTCTTCATTGTGCGGCATCCTTTCATTAAATTAATGGTATCATTGGAAATGTTTGACTCTTTGAAACAATTATCTTCTGGTTCTTATGAAGCTGCCGTTTTAAGCACATTGTTGGTAATTTCTTCATATTGGTCTGTAATTTCCATCTCCTCCGGGTCTTGTAACACCGCAAAGCGATTCGACAGAGCAATTTCAAAATCTCTGGGCCTCCCCAGCAGCTTCCCAGAATCCACCTTGCCCCTTTTTGATCTTATCATTCTTTCGTTCTCTTTTCGACAGTTTATCCGAATCTTTGCTCATACCATTCGGTGGTCACTTCCCACATTAAAGTGGTTAAGGACAGTACAATTGCAAAATATTGCTTTATCGTTTGACATGATGTAATCAATTTCAGCTGTGAGTCCAGATGGACTTTTCTATGTCCATTTTCTGTTCTTGTCCTTCAGCAAAGTTAACTAGCCTGTCACCTCTATTGTCCCGCTCACCATTTTTATATGGGCCAGTTGCATTTTCACCAGTTCTTGCTTTTCCGATTCTGGCATTAAAGTCGCCCATCAGGATTTTATACCCACACTTCTCTTTGTCTAAAAGTCGGGCCACATCGTCATAAAATTCCTCAATTTCCTCATCTCTATGGCTTATAGTTGGTGCATAAGCTTGGACGATTTGTAGCTTAATCTTTTTATTCAGCTGAATGACGCATTGGGCTAATCTGTCGGATATAATTTCAAATTTGACTACACTGTCTTTCAGTTTTTGATTGATGAGGAATCCAATTCCACCACATCGTCCATTCTCCGTACCTCGGGTGTAGAGTACGTGACCAGTTGGTTCTAATTTGATTAACTCTTCGCCCTTTCTTCGTATTTCACAGAGCCCAATAATATCCCAATGTATGTTGTCAAGTTCGATTAACAGTTCTTACAGTCGGGTCTCCGTTTATATATATATATATATATATATATATATATATATCGGATATATATATATATATATATATATATATATATATATATATATATATATATATATATATATATATATTCTATATATATATATATATATATATATATATATATATATATATATATATATCGGATATATATATATATATATATATATATATATATATATATATATATATATCCGATTATAATAAGGATATATTTCTGTGTTCCCAATTTGATAATGTGAAAGGAAAAAATCAGACCTTTGTGCTTTGAAAAATATTCAATTTATTTACATGCATTCAATTAAACTTTACTGCTTTGACGAAAGCAACATATTTTCAGTCGTTTTCGGTTTGTTGTATCTGTTATTTTCTTTGATATATATTTTGTCAATGGAACATAATAAATATTGAGAAGAGCGCAGAAGTTTTATTAACGAACGAATTGATGGAAATTTGTAAAGCGATGAATTGTAATAAAGAGAAACGTATTGGATTTTTTTCTTGTTGACACAGTGGATTAGAGATTGATAAAACCAGATGGGGCTCTCTTCGATCTTTAATTTTCTTTTGAAAACAAGACAGCCCCTGCCGAAGTAAGGTTTGAGGAATTCGCGTTCCAATTTTTTCAATTTACTTTCAGATTGGTTAAAATGGAATTTTCGATTTTATTTCTGCACTACATAACGGCATACCCGAAAAGGTTTTCTTGCTTGGAAAATATATAAATATATAATTAATTGTTTTATCGATTCATTCGGGGCTAAACATAACAATTTCAAAACGAAATTTTAAAAAACATATTAGCTCTTTGCTAACTTAAGGGGGCCCGTTACCTATATATATAAAAGGCCCCTAAGTATATACAAAAGAAAATGGAGTTTTGTTTTTGTACCATAAAAGTTTTATTTTTAAAGATAAAATTCTGGTTTTCCCCTATAATCATCTTTGATTTATCATCTGCTATAATCATCAGCCTTGAAAAAAATTTTAGCACAAAAATCAAATAAAAACGTTTCAATTTCTTTGACAAAAAACCATTTTGTCAATACTGGATGGGCGGAATGGCATACATGTAATGGACATAATGGTATACATATTTATGAACTTAATGAAACACGTAATTATTTATTGTTATTAGGCGCACAGTTCATATACAAATTGCTTTGTTTTCTTTTACACCCTCGCACATGACAGCGAAAACATAGCATGATGATAGTCGCTATCACAGCAGGCGAAGTATCTCGTGATGTGCTAGATATTTTGGGACTGGTGCTGGTTGCAGTTGATGTTTTAGTAGACATTCAAGTTTCCACGGAAGCAGGCAATGGGTTTTCAGTTATGACAGGTAATTCTGGAGTAGTACTTTAAGTAGGCAGGGTGGTCTGATTTTGTGTTTCTGGATTAGCTTCTACGGTCAATTGTATATTCGTTGTTTCTGCTGCCTCAAATAAGTGGTCTGGAAAGATATCAATATTAACAGGCTTGAGACCTATGCTTCTGAAACCATTGAAGGCGTTCTATAGAGTTGAAGTTTTTGCCATAAGCTTGATTAACTAGACTTCCAATCTAAGTGTGTCACCACACGATCTGGGCGAGCTTTCAGCCATTTCGATATTTCTTCATTAAAATATTTTTTCAACGATCAACAAACCACGATTAATCCTTCTATTGGAACCTTCGGTGTGAAACACTAAACTCGAAGAGATTTACCACTAAACACCAAATTCCTTTTTTTAAACTTTTCGACGCACGTTTTGCTAACCATGTTAGCAACATCAGGATATGATTTAATCTCGTGCAACGAGATGTTTAAAAAAATTATTTGGTGATTAGTGGTAAATATCTTAAAGTTTAACAAACCACGGTCAAATGGGCTTCATGTTCAGCACTGAAAAGACACCCCAGCTGCTTTCTACCGATCGTTGCAAAGAATTTCTGAGAATTTTGAACTGTGGGAAATCCAGATTCATCTACGTTATAGATCCTATTAGGTGGAAAGTTATGAATACTGATTAATTCTTCATAAACTTTAAAAAACCTTTGAACTTGTTGTTTATTAAAGGGGCATGACTGCAGAAGTAGATTCTGGCTTTCGCACAGAGATATATTTATTTCTCTTAAGGAATCCTGTTAATTATTCTTGTCCAGCTCTTCCGTTTTCAAAGTTAAAGTTATCTGCCAAGCCATTTTTTTCAGCCAGCAAAAATGCAAGTTCTTGTACTTCTGTGCGAATCCAAATGCAAATAGGCAAGTCTTTAATAATTTTAAATGGTCTACGAACTGTTTTTCGACAGCTGGAGAAAATGTTAACTTAAATCTCCCTAAACCTTTAGTATTAGGTAGTAATGCATTATTCAAACCCAATGCGTGACGTCTCAAAGTAGTTTGTAGAACACCGAAAGTTTTTGAAGCTAAAAGCCATCCCCTTTTATTTTCTTTTACAGTTTTAATGACTTCTTCTATTAATTTTTGGCTCCATGATTGCCGATCGACCTTCGAATGTCGGTCGATAAATTACATTTATACCACATTATTTTTTTTTTATTTCAAATAACGCCAGAACGTTGTTCAAGCAAAACACAGAAATTGTGCTGTTTACCCAGAGGGTTTTATTGGAGAGACCACGGTAAAAAAGTAGTTTGGTTGATTCAGAACGCAAATTTAGACCTGAACGATCGGTACTACTCTGGCTGTCTTTCAAAAACTGATGTCGAGGAAATAAAGGCTATAACAGCCAAAGATCCACGCACCACCGTCATCTTACGAACAGTAGTGCGTGTATCATGGAATATTAGCAAATCGCCCGCACAAGGAAAAAAATGTATATAAGAAAATATATATACAACATAGAAATATCACGCCTAGCCTTCGCGGACGACCTAGCCGTACTCGCAGACAATGAAAAAAGGGCAACCAAACAGATCCAAGTCCTCAAGGAAAGTGCAGACAAAGTTGGTCTACAAATATCCTTTCAAAAAACCGAATTATTCTGCTCAAAATTAAATGTCCAAAATTTGAACACCAAATACGGCAAAATAAATAGGGTCACTCACTTCAAATACCTGGGCGAGATCCTCGAACCCACAGGAGGAGAGAAGATAGCACAAAAGACTCGATTGCAGAAGATGAAGAGGGTATATGGCAAGACACACAATATCTACAATAAGAAATGCCTATCCACACACGCAAAAATAAGACACTACAACACAGTAATCAAACCAGAGGTACTATACGCAAGCGAGACACTTACACTCCGTACAAAAAGCGGCTTAAAAAACATACTAAAAGAAGAACGCAAAATTATGAGGAAAATTCTCGGCCCAAAACTGACAGAGGAAGGATACAGACTACATTCTAGGAAGACCACAGAGAGAATGTCCAACGTAGCGGCGGACATAAGAAAAACAAGGTTGAAATTCTATGGACATATCAGTGACTCCCACCGACAAGACTCACCAACAGAATTCTTACGTACATACAAGGAGTCAAGTCAACAGTACCATGAATCGCACAAGTCAGAGCTGATCTGGGAAAGGCACAAATGAGTCCGACAGAGATTGAGGATATACATACATATATATATATATATATATATATATATATATATATATATATATATATATATATATATATATATATATATATATATATATATATATATATATATATATATATTTACGTGGGTGCTTTTCCCATTCCATCAGCTGACAACAAAAAGGCAGCAAGTGTTTCCGGAGACCGGTTTCTAGTCTTAAGCCGTCATCAGTTCAGCTCGACATAAACACTTGGACACCACCTGTAGGAATTGCCAAAACCTTGACCATATAAGTCAACCTTGTCCGGTGGGCTTTGGCAGAGCAGAATATTCAGGTTGTACATAAATTGATAACTGATATTAACATACACTTTGAATTAGATAAATGCAGAACTATTAACATAAAGAGGGGATCTAAGTTAGAGATGACAGGGTATATCACTGCAGAACAAAAATATATAGAGCCAATGCAAGAGGGCGAAGTATATAAATATCTTGGAATACAACAGTCCAAGAGAGTTGAGCATAAACTCATTAACGAAACACTAACTAAATAACATCCAAACTTGAAAGCATATACAGGTATGACCTAGACAGTAGAAATATAGTAAAAGCTATAAATAATTTTGCTATGTCAGCTTTGACATATTTGTTTGGAATTATTCTTCAAATAATCTTGGTCAAACACAGATGTCGAAAGGCTACAACGAATAATTAGAACTACACTAACGAAATATAGGAAACACCACTCGCACAGTAGTAAAAAACGACTTATATTACCAAGAATTGGAGGGAGAGGAATTATAAATATATGTAATTTACACGAAAAACAAATATCCAATTTAAGAACATATTTCCATCTAAGAATAATCGAATGCCCGCTATATGCCTGCGTGTGTTAAGCTGATAATAATTATACGCCTCTAAATCTTAAACAAATGAAACAACAAAATGATTGCACTGAGAAAATTGGTTTTCTGTAATGATAATTGTTGCTTATTATAGTTAACAATATGTCAGTTTAGATGGTAAATTTTTCAAATAATAGGCACATAAAGAGTTACAACAACTTAAAAAGGCATTACGTGAATATGAATGAATGTCAATGTGAACTGGCAGTGTAATAATATAGATTCTGTTATTGATACATTTTATAAAAAACTATACCAGATATTTGACTCTTATGTTTCGCTTTACAGCAATTTTAAGAGGAAATATCCTAAGTAATATACCACCGAAATAATCAGTAACATTAAATTAAAGTCACGATATTATATAAAGTTTAAGAAACACTGTTGAATGTTTATTTATTCAAGTACAAGGAATTAAGAAAATTTATTAAGTTACAAATTAACATTGTTAACGAGCTTTTTCGCTAGTGTTTATGATACTGCTATTTTTGATGAATAAGAAGTTAAGTATGCAATATAAAAATTGAAGCCAAAATTAACATCGGGCTTTGATAATATTCTAACATTTTTGATTCGAGGTTGTTTATCTGTGTTCTCTAAATCTTTGACAAAAATGTATAACTTATCTTTGTAAACATGCACCAAGCAGTGGCAGTATGGTAAAATGTTGCTAAAGTGTTTGAAATTTTGCTATATAATCGTGTATATCCGACGATTAAGGGTATGCTTTCACTCAAACAGCATGGTTTTGTAGAGGGCAGGTCTACGGTAACTAACTTGATAATGTTCACTCAGTATGTTACTATTGTATTAAATGCTCGACAGCGTGTCGATGTAATTTACACGGAAAATGGAGTCATACACAATACAACGCATTAAAATTGTTGAGTTATTTTATGAAAATGGACGTTCGGTAAAAAATGTTTTTAGAAAATTACGTGATATTTACGGTTTGCGCCATCGTCCATCTGGAAGCACTATGAATGGAATTGTTCAAAAAAGTCAAGAAATTGGTTCGGTAGAAGAGCATTACCCACTCCGCAAAAAGTTCTGTCTTAGAGCTCTCAAAGGTAACATGGTTCTGGATCTGAACATCCGTAATTAGTATCCGTTAGAGATCATAAAGTTGTCAAAAAGATCTCTTATGCGCCACTTACTGTTATCTTTCACACTTCTTTAAAAAAGATATCTTAAAGATAACATTTTAGGGAGAGCTTTGTGACTTCTATTTAAAGATATCATAAAGTTTTCAACTCTATGCTAATATGTGGAAGTTCATAATAATTTCAATAAATTGTTAGAACGTTTTTATTTATTGTTTATTAAAACAAATATTTTTAATGATAACACACATTAAGAACAATCCTTTAAACAATTTTAAATGTTTTAATGATTATTTAGCTTGAAGCAAATAACTTATTATGGATCGGAATCCACATTTTTAGGTCGGAGACGATCACCAATATGCTGGAGCCAATTTTTTATGACGGTTTCAATTGATTTGTCGGTTGCAGAAATCCACAGATCCTTCATAAAATCTCCAAAATATTAAAGGTTAATTGTATTAATACATTTTGTGATATATCTCCACTCTTAAAAAAAAAACAATTAAATTATATATATAAAACGTTAGCTCCTTGTAAAATGACATTGAATAACAAATTTATAGTTTTCTAACTTAAAATTTTAATTTTATTTTACAAATGCATTGCATCAAAAAAATCTGGATGAATATAACATTACGATTTTTTAACAATATAAATATATGTAGGTATACCATACTTACTTCATAAATATATTTATTTAAAATGTGTGAGGTTCACACAAAGAATAGAAAAACAGGCACATAAATTAAACGTACAACACTCCCTTAAAGTATCTTTCTGGGACATATCTAATTATAAGCATGCGCAGAAAATTACAAAATGGCACGAGACAAATAATTATTTCAAAATTTTGGAATTTTAATTTTCAACTCTTTAAATCTGGTGTTTTCTTAAAATCAAACAGTCAAACATTTTTCATAGGTAGAAGTTACGAATATTTTTATACCATCATTTAACTGATACACATACAATTTATAATTTAACTTATGAAAATGGTTCAAATGACAGACATCCTTTAGAGCTCTTGGAGACATTTATTGATGTTATCTTATAGATGTCATTTGAATCTCAATGAGCTGACGTCTGAAAAAAGTTATCCAAATGATATCATTTTTTCAGCTCTAAAGGATATCACTATAATGATATCATTAAAATGTCTTTCAGATTTTTATGCTGAGCGAATATATAGTGTTCTCAAGAGCATGCTGATTTGGTCCGTGAAATATTGCTGAAGATCCGGAAATTTCCATTAGTCGACGTTCGCAACAATTTGGAACGTTCCACAACATGACGTTTTTTTTGCGATTGGATTGGGCTCTGAAGGTCAGAAACTAAAACCGCTGGATCTTTCAAAGCGTCGTATATTTGTCAATTGGAAAATGATGTTTCTAAAAAACTGATTTTTCTCAAAAAATCATCTTTTAAAATGAAGCACATTTTGCAATTGGCGTCTATGTTAATAAACTAAGTTGCCGCATTTGTGGTGATGAAAATCCACGATTGATTCGTGAGAAACCTTTATATCCTAAACGAGTCATTGTTTGTTGTGCATTATGGTCAGGAGGTGTAAATGGGCCGTATGTCTTTCAGAATGCTGCTGTGAAGCTGTAAATGTGGGGTGGATATTGTGAGATGATAACTGGATTTTTGTGACCTGAATTAAATAATATTTACTTAAAGAATATGTGGTTCCAACAGGATGGTCCTTCACTTCACTCTGCTAATAAAACAATTAATTTATTGAAAGAAAAATTTCCTGGGCGAGTTAGTGCAAGAAACCGTGATGTTAATTAATACCAAGATCATTGGTGGGCTATTTTCTTCGGGAATGAAATTATTCGAGTCATTGATGAGGTAAATCCACGATAATGAAAATATGTCATACAAAATTTTAATAAAAAAAGTAGATGTCTGTGGAGCTCTTAAAGGTGGTCATTTGGCAGACCACTATTGGCATTCTATTTCGTGTTTAAATGTCATACACTATGCTTTAATTATCAATAATTTTTTTTGACATTAACTAAAATTCTGTGTTTTATTCAAGAATTAAAAAACCGCTCAATTTGAAAGACCCTTTACTTTAAATTATTACATCATAGACCTTTATTACTCGAAAAAGAATCAAAGTACCTTTTTTAACATCCACAGCAAAAACAGTCATGTACACTCTGGTAAATCCAATATTTTGGAGTATCTCTCAAGAGTCTACATGTATAGGCTTTAAACGGAGCCCATCCTGTTCGTTTCCAAAATACCCTAAGGGTCAGCGATCGTATTTCTTCGAAACTCTCATCCCTAAATGGCCCGAAATGGTCGAATAAATTAAACTAACTGTTGCATATGAAATTTTTAATTGGTGGAGAAAAAGGATTTATGGTTGCAACCGAACCAATTCGAAATCTGTTTGTCAAATAAGCACATGATATACAGAACGCTAGGACGGTAATAAATATCCCGAACAGATCCAATTTTTAACGCAGATTTTTATTAACGAATCACTTGACGGGAATACTATACAATAAATTCTAATAAAGAAAACACCCTATTAGTTGTTTTTTAAAACAGCAAAATAAAAACCTAAGGTAACCGATACTTGACGGAAACTAATTTTAAATAAAAAAACTAATATCAAATCTTCTATCGAAACCTTCGGTGCGAAACACTAAACTCGGAAAGATTTACGACTAAATACCAAATCATTTTATTTAACTTCTCGACAGTCGTTTCGCTAACCATGTTAGCATCATCAGGAGATTCAACGTGAGAGATTGAAATTGAATCATCTCCTGATGCTGCTAACATGATTAGCGAAGTTAAATAGCCTCGAGAAGCTAAATACAGTGATTTGGTGTTTAGTTTTTACAACATTCGTATTGAAATCGCTGAATTAATACTAGATATGTTGAAAAAATTTATGGATATATCCTGTATAATTATACGTATTTTACTGCTTAATTAAGAAGCTGTATACGTTATAGAATTCAAGAATGATAAACTTAACTTATTTAACTAAGGTAGCCGATACTGATGATGATGGAAATTCATTTTAAATAAACAAACTAAATTGTATATATAAGTTTCCTCTACATTTAAAACTTATATGTATTCTGCTACAATTGTTTCGATACACAGTTCTTTTTCAAATACGAACTATATTAAACTAACAAGTTAGTTTGAACTGTCTCTCAAAACAACTGCACCATAATACATAGAAGTTTTTAAAATAGTGAAAATTTAGATATAAATCTTAGTTTGTATATTGATAATGAACTAACTGTCTAATTCATCTACAATACAAGGGCTGTATGATAAGTATCTGGCCTAGGCCAGAGATGGGTCTGCTAGTATATAAAAAAGGTATATTTTTCGTAAATATAACCATCCCCAACAATACTCCGAAACTATCAAGTCGGTACGTGGTTTAATTTATGAATGGCAGCCATTTGAATAGAGCAACTTTCGTGATTTTACAACAATGAAAAAAATTTAATATCGATCAGTGATAAAATACTTGTTTTTGAAGAAGAAAATAAATGGTGAGATAAAATATTAGACAACTGAATTCAAACGTGGCCATACAAGCCCTTTTAATAAAGATTGTCCAAGTCGTCCAAATGCGGTTACCACTTCAGAAAGAATTGAAAAAATCCACGATATCGTCATAAAAGATCGGAGAGTGAAAGTGCATGAGATTGCTGAGACTATCGGCATCTGAATGAACGGGTGCAGAATAGGTTAACACTTCATTTAAATATGAAAAAGCTTTCGGCAAGATGAGTGCCACGATTGCTTACAATTGACAATAACCGATAATAAAATGCAATCGGAATGATTTTTAGCGTAAGTTCATAACTGTTGACGAAACATGGATTCATCACAGCACACCAGAGATCAAAAAACAGTCACCAACAGTCAACGAACACTTATTTTGAAGGGTTGGGGCTATAGTATTTTTCGATGGGATACAAAAGATAGCAAAACATTGGACTAAGTACAGGGCTAATTAAAAAGATCGCCGAGTGACACCTATAGAGCAGTAAAAGATCTATATAATCTACTATAGTTTCATCCTTCCTTGAAGTTTCAAGTCAATCTGTCAATTCATTCGTTTAAAAACAGCAGCTTAAAGTAAACGAATCAGTGTTATTTTTTAAAATGAAAATATTGAAAACCCAAAATATTTTTAACCGTGCAGTGATTAAATTCCTTGTTAAAAAAGGCATTAAGGCAATGGAAATTCATTGTAAAATAGCAAATGTGTTAGGGAAATCTGCTCCTTCAAAAACAGTAGTTTATAAGTGGGCAGGGAATTTCAACGTGGTCGTAGAAGCCTGGATGATGATCGTCGTTTTGGACGTCCAAACAGTAAAACTTCTGAAGAAATAATTAATTTTATACATGATATGGTTATGAATGACAGACAACTGGCTTTGAGTGCCAATTGAAGAAGTTGCTAAGGCCATGAACATCTCAACTTAACGGTGTTTGATATTTTGGAAAAGGAATTGGGCTTGAGGAAGCTATGTATAAGATGTTTGCCGCATTTGTTAAATTCTGATCAAAAACGATTTCGAGTAAAACTTTCTAACCAATATTTGGATTTTTTTCAGAAGAATAAAATATATTTTTAACGTCGTTTTGTAACTACGGATGAGACTTGGGTTTACCACTATGATCCTGAACTGCGACAACAAACCGCAGGGTGGATTGAGCCCAATTGTTCAGCTCCGAAGCAACCAAATGAAAATCGACCAAAAAGGTCATGGCAAAAAAGTTATGGCATCACTTTGGAATGCAAAAGGCATTTTGTTGATTGATTACCTTCAAATAGGTAAAACAATAACAAAACAAAATTACTTAAACATTTATCAATCAGATCAATTAGATGCAAAAATTCGCAAGGAAAGACCTGGTTTAGCTCCGCGAACTTTCCAATGAACCTAGTATATCGAACTAAAAGTTGATTACGTTGAAAAATAAAATATATTTTACATAAAAAAATGTGTTTTCTTTCAAGACCAGGTACTTATCATACAACCCTCGTAGTATCCAAAGGTTTAGTTCTTTCTTCATTTTGAAATTATATATTTTATTTAAATTATTGATTGATTTGTCCGTTATTTACAAAACAAAAAGGAATAAATATATTTTATATTTTATATACTATTATATGTCTCAATTCTTCTTTATTATTAAGATTACAGCTAAAAAATAAAACACTTCTCTTTAATTCGGTTCCTATTGTATTCCAATGTTTTTTTTTAATATATATTTTTACATGCATCAGTTTCTATAGGTGACTTAGATAAAACAAATGTTATTTAAAAATAATTAAAATTTATATTTGTTCTATGTAATTAAAAAATAACAAAAGACAAAAAACAAATATTAAGTGTTATTATTTTTTATTCAAAACTACCCAAAAATCACTTAATAAAACACATTTCAACAATTTCAAGTATCTACCCCGTTACTTTATGTATATTGCAATTGTTATCTGAAGAAATTACATTTTATATTATCTTAAATATTAAATAATCTGATAAAAGATTATAAACTCACCTTCAGTAGGCAATTGTTTTAATATTTAATAAAATATCAGTTTAAATATCAAAGTCAGAACATATAATACTTTTGCTAAACATATCTTTATTATTCATCCTAAAATATCTAATATCACAGAAAACCTTCATTAATTTACAATAATAATATTTTCCATTTATCATCAAATATATTCCAGTTTAAAAATACTCAGACTTATGTGGAAATTTCTACTATATTTGTGAAATGCCGAATGCCATGTGCCAAAAAGTTATACTATTTTCGAATATATTTAGTGGAAATTTAAATATAAGTCTCAATCCTTTAAAAAAATTTTTTTATGTTATACTTAGATCTCTCACAATATACTACGGTGTAAGAAAAGTCCCCTCGTTTTTGAGGTACTTGCCAGGTGTGTCCCATCGATGCAAATAAATAGTAATCGGACGGAGCCAAGTCTGGTGAATAAGCCGCATGCGAAAGTATTTCTTAACTAAACGCCTCAATGGTTTTCTTAACTACGTTTTCTGTGGGATGGTGCAGTATCCTGAACCAAAATCACTTTGTGTTGTCTATTTTTGATATTTTGGTCATTTTTCACGCAAAGCTTGATTCAAATAGATCATTTGTTGTTGGTAGCGTTCAGTATTAACGGTTTTGCCAGGTTTTAGCAGCTCATAATAGATCACCCATTCGGATCCTACCAAACACAGAGCATTATCTTGATTCAAATAGATCATTTGTTGTTGGTAGCGTTTAGTATTAACGGTTTTGCCAGGTTTTAGCAGCTCATAATAGATAACCCCTTCTGATCCTACCAAACACAGAGCATTATCTCCCGTTCATAGCGATTTGGCCTTGCAGTGGATGTCGATGGTTCGCCTGGAGTTTACCCATAATATTTTACGCTTAGTATAACTTATACTATGGAAAAAGTTATACTTAGATTCTCAAAATATATCAATTTTTCATAGCCAGTCAGAATTCGATGGAGAAATGAATTTTTGTACCTGGCGAGTAGCATTTTGCAACTGGTTTTTCCCATTTTCCTATCTTCGGGATCTTTGCCATGGCTTTCAAACGTATCGAGATGGCTTCTCGTATCACATTTAATTAATCCGCAAGTTGTTGTTGCGTTTAAGCATCATCTTTATCCAACAATGCTTACAATTCATTGTCTTTAGACTTATTCAGCAGTCTTTCACGTTCTTCGTTTCTCACGTCAAAATCGCCACTTTTGAATTTTTAAACCACTCAAAGCACTGTTATATTTACCAAGAGCACGCTCACCGTACGCTTCGACAAGCATTTGATACGATTCTGCAGTAATTTTCTTCATTGCGGATTGCTGTCCGCAAATCGTAGTTTCCAGACACGAAATTCGACATATTCAACGCTATTACAAACTATGCTGTTGTGTGAAATTGTTGTTGTTGTAAGTAAGTAATTGTTGTAAGTTGAAAATCTTCGCCAAATATCAACAATAAAATGCACCAATGACGCGGCAAATTCCCTTTTCATATTTACAGACCTGGTATATGTGGCTCGCTGCAGCAACAGTTCATGAGGGAGGCTTCTACTGCTCTTTGGTACCATTCCTAGACCCCGTAAATGCCAATACTCCTAATTCTCCTACCTATTGCTTGTTCCATGAACTGCAGCTAAAGCTGCTTTTAAAACGGCAGCATCCAAAAACCGTGGAAATACTTTTATAGTCCAGTATTTTATAATTTTTAGCAGTGTAAATTTTAATGTATTTTGTTTAATTATTTTTGAAAAACAAATTGTTTTTAGGGAATGAAACTTATGCAGCAAATTGAATTAGATTGAATAAACGAAATTATATCTAGTGAGTGCATTTGACATGGAAATTAAAATATTGTTCAGTTACAGCTGGAAATATGGAAAAATCCAACTTTTTTTAGTTGAAAAAGCTATTTTGGGAAGACTTGACATTTTTTTCTGATTAAACAATAAATATTTTCTTGGCTTTTATTCTTAAAATGTGAAAAGCAGCTGTATATCAAATAATTATTATTCTACCAAATCAGTCCAATTTATCAAAAATTTACCAAAATAATTTAATTTAATCTACTTTTTTGCATTAATAAAGTCTTCATTTAATCATGTAACCCACGGACTAGCGATTTATTTAAACTTGGGAATTTTCAATTTTTTATGTGCCTCCTCCGCATTTTACACCAAAAATATTTCTATTCGTTTTTATTAGTTTTCTAATTCATTTCTATTAGTTTTTATGCTACCTGAGCAACAAAAATCTTTTAAACGCACCTCTTAAACACATTTAATTATTTGAAATAAATAATTTTGGTTGTTTCATATTACCAGAAAATATGCCACGGGAGGAACACATTTTGAATATTGTCGAGGAAAACCCAACAACAAGAAACCCAATAACTGGAGCAATATCACGGCAAACTGAGTAAAAAAAAGTGTTTACGATATTGCGAGAAAATCAGTTGTACCCATATCATGTGCCTTAGTTTAGTAACAAGTAACTTAGTAACAAGTTCAAGCGTTAGAGCCCCAAGACCACCCTAAGAGAGTTCAGTTCTGCCAGTGGCTCTTACACCAACATGAGACGAATCAAAACTTTACCAGAAACATTTTGCTTATAGACGAGGCTTTATTTATAATAGAATAATATAGAATTCACAATTCCCACAATAATCATTTTCGAATAGTTGATAATCCTCATGTTTCTAGGCAACAAAAATTTCCACATACAAACATTGTCCACCATCGGTGAAAATAAATAGTAGATGTATATCGATGTATATAGATCCCGATATATATATATATATATATATATATATATATATATATATATATATATATATATATATATATATATATATATATAGATATATATATATATATATATATATATATATATATATATATATATATATATATATATATATATATATAGATATATATATATATATATATATATATATATATATATATATATATATATATATATATATATATATATATATGAAAATGGAAAATGGATTGCTGCAATTAAAGAGGATCTAAGATCAGCAAATATTACACAATCTATATATATATATATATATATATAGAAAATGGAAAATGGATTGCTGCAATTAAAGAGGATCTAAGATCAGCAAATATTACACAATGTGAAATTCAGGATAGACGCTGTTTCAGACACAACGTTAACGTTTGGGAGGTTGCCCAAAGCGAAAAATGTAGGAAGACTGGAACAACTTGGTCTGACAAAAGGAAAAAAGCTCATAGCGAAAGAATGAAATTAGTATGGGCGCAAAGGAAGGCTAACGACAACAAACGAACGCCTCTAATTGTACTTCGCGTGGTCCACCGGAGCCCATACGTGAATAATATATATATATATATATATATATATATATATATATATATATATATATATATATATATATACATATATTTATTTATATATAGATATATATGCCAGGTGTGGCGGCAGTACCTTTCAATACACCAATAATGTTTAAACAATTTTGAGATGAGGTCATATTTTTTTCGTGTGGTAGATATGTCGAATCTCGACCCAAATAAAAAGCATTTGCCGCGCGTACTGACTTTGTTGTTTAATCAAAAGAAAATCGCAACCGTATACGATGGCTATCACTCACGGTATAACTTACGGTGACAATGTCCGTCAAGTTCAAAAGATCTTTTTGATCGTTTAGACGATTTAAAAGTAGTGATTTCGATATGAAAAATAAAAGAGGATCAGGTTAATCAAAAAAATTTGATGATGCCGAATTGCAAGCACTGCTGGAAGAAGAAGATATGCAAACTCAGAGATTGCATATCTCTGATGCAGAGAGGATAAATGTGCAGAGGATGGCAGAGAGGTTAAATGTTGGTCGCCGAACCATTTGTAATTGTCTACATGCCAGGAAAGATCCAGAAGGCAGAAAGATGGGTTTGGTTGGATGACAGGCAAATGGAAAAGCGAAAAACTGTGTGCGAAATTTTGCTTTCTCGGCATCAAAGAGATATTTTTTGCATCGGATCATGACTGAAGATACAGAAAATCATGGGTTGGCCCAGGATACCTATTAACATCGACCGCAAGACCGAATCGCTTTGGAAAGAAGACATTGGTGTGAATTTGGTGGGATCAAAAGGGTGTCGTGTAGCATGAGCCTCTGAAATCAGGTAAAACATTTAATACCATTCGCTAACGTCACCAAATGATGAATTTCAACAATGCATTGATAGAAAAACAATTAGAATGGGCTAGAAGGCACGGAAAAGTGATTTTGGAGCACTACAATAGGTGAGATATCAAAATTTTTTTTGCCCATCTCTCAAATTAAACGTGCTTTTTTAAGAAAAAATTAAGAATTATTAACCGCCACACATGGTTATTCAAAGAAGATTGTATATAAAAACTAAAAAAAAAACAATATAGTATGTCGTAATTTAAGAAAAATAGTGATTTCATGTTATCATTACCAACTTGTCGTGTTAGTTGACCAAATTTATACTTCACGTAGGTTTCGGAATTAACTGAAGGCTCTGTATAATTAGCAAAAACTGTTGAGATTTAAATGATATTTAACGTTACTCTCACTATGTTTATGTTTATGTACCTTACCAATTTCTATTTCTATTTTGTATCCAATAGTAAGGGCATTTTTATTCGCATATTCATGATACATAAAAATTGATGGATAAGGGTGAACATTATTCCATTTATTTTATTATTTATATTGACGAGCAAATTTTCGTCGCTTGCTGCTGTTACGCTATGTTGGTTTTACTGCATTTTTACAGTTTTGTCAATTTAATCTAAACATTTGCCGTATAATATTTAGTCAACGGGAAAATTAAATTATTTTAAATATCTCTTTTGTTTCTAATATTCTTCTTACATGGCTTACATGACAAAAAAATGTAATTTGTATTTGAATACACACACACTAGGGTGTAACTAAAGTGTTAGCGTTTTTTTCTTAGGTTTCCTAAGAAATATGTTTCACTCTTAGAGGTTTAATCCGATTATGACTTTTTGATCCGTTAAACAAACAGTTCTTCAGAAATAGAGAACGCCGAAGAAGTACTCGAACAGAATGAATTTTAATAAGTCACGACTCTTCTGTAAAGAATTACACGAAGAAGAAGAGAAGAAAAGATCTACATATTCAATCATTCATTCAATGTTTCCAATAAATGTATTATAGAGAATTTTCTGTAAATTCCAGTACAAAATTATAAATAAATGTTGATGCTTTTTGATTTCATTTATAATTTACCTCTAGTAATAAAATTATTGGCTAACCATATACTGAAACCAATAGGTTTGAAACGTTTATTTCAAACATCAAAAAAACTCAATACCTTTAAGTCAATCCTGTATTTAATTGTGTCTTGAACTGGACATTCAACAAAACGTTTTACGTTGTGTTCATCCTGCCTGCTTCCAAAATACCCTAAGGGTCAGCGATTGAATTTCTTGGGAACGCTCTCAAACGGCCCGAAACGGTCGAATAAATTAAGCTAACTTGCATATGAAATTTTTAATTGGTAGAGGGATAGAATTTATGGCTGTAATTAAGTTAATTCAAAATCTGTTTGTTAAATAAGCAGATAATATACAGAGTGTCGATATGGTAATAAATTTCGTGAAGGGACACATTTTTTAACTTGGATTTTTATTAACGAATCGCAGAAAATTTTGAATTTGGTTAATAGTAATAATAGAAGGGTGTACTGGTAATAATAGAAAAACTTTCTTTTCAATGGAAGGTGTGTAAATAAAGTAATGAGACTGATGACGTAGTTTCCGATCTGGCAACGAAATTGAGTACCCATATGGAAGGGAGGGCGGCCAACATCTGATGCCTCTTCAGTACGAGTTTAAACTAGCGTTACTTGATGGTCAAAAGCAACTTGCATTGATTTTATATTTTTGAAATAGGAGTTACAATCAATTTTTGAAATAAAAAAAAATAGAAGATTGAATTTTTTGTAATTAATTACACTAACTTACATGGTTTTTGTACCCCAGCTGTAAGTTATTAATTATTGTTTATTTAGATAAGAGTTAACCAAAAAAATAATAATAAAACAGTTATGTCACGTCTGCGTTTAGAAATATTTATTTACTTAAAAATAGAAAAATCTTAGTATGAATAATAAAAAAAAATAAAAATGGTTAATTTTCGCCTTCTATTTATAGTTTTTGGATCGGTTTCTCTTATAATGGACCAACAGTAATCCCCTAACATGTTTTTATCCCAAAATCCTTGATGTCGTTCTTCGAAAATCTTTAAAGCTTGGTGAAAACGTTCCACCTTTTCGTCACTCATACTTCCTAAGTTTTCAGCGAAAAAACTAAAATGGGAGTGCAGGAAAAGAATCTTCAATGACAGGCTCACTCCCATCTGTTCAAAATTTTTCAATAAATCAGCAACAATATCTTTATAATTTCACTTTTTTTATTTCCCAAAAATTCTTCAACAACGATTTTGAATGACTTCCATGCAGCTTTTTTGTTAACATATAAAAGGATTTCAAACTCTGGATCTTTTACAAATTTACGGATCATAATTTATTATTTAGTTGATAATTATAATTATCGTCAAAATCACTAGAAATCCATTAACTTCAAATCTATTAACTTCAACATCACTTTCATTGTCTTTTCTAGTACATTTTGACTCAAATTACCGGGATAAATTGGATATGGAAGATCCTTCGAATATAAAATTGGCTTAATAACAGACGGAATTTCGGCATATACAATACTCGTCTTATTTTTTATATTATATCACTGGGTCTTCGTAACACAAAAGTAACTGTCATTTTCATGATTACTAGGTTCTGTCCATAACATTGGAGAACCAAATGGAAGGTATAAGTTTTCTCCTGATGACCACTAGAGTAAAACAATTCTACAGCTTTCACAAAACACATGAGGTACCCACTTTTTATCTTCGCCACCCGAAATCCAAAATAATGAAGATATGCACTTTTTAACGAATCTGCAATGGGTCTTTTTTTTTTGAAAATATAAACTGTGCACAAACGTAGCAAAAACGATCAAAACTTTATTTACACTTCCTATTCGACATTTCAATTTAATGTGATACAAGATATTTGTTGTTTGTAAAATGATAACTGAAGAAAAAAAATGTGACGTGATAGAATATTACTGCTAACATTTTAGATTTCAGGAAGGAAGGTTTCAGGATCCTCTAACATATTTATATACATTTCGTTCGGAGTATATAAAAAAGTCAAAATTTGCAAACTAGTATTATTAGTTTTTTTATAAAATTTAGAATTAATCTTTTATTTTGTGATGTCACAATACCGCTCTACACCCATTATATCCTACAGATGGCATATCAATCGCTCCTGAGTCGTGAGATACATATAAGAAGGTATTCTAATCCAGCAAGGGATGATGGGAAATGTGTCAAGTGGTGGCACCATCTCAAGTGTGTCCGAGGCCTCAGTTTAAACTATGGCATGCTTTAAGTCGGCATGCCATAGTTTAAACTTGGAGTTCAAATCCTCACCATCGATATTTTTGTTTTTTCAACAATAGTATTAAAATTATGCAGTTATTAATTTCTGATAATTATTAAGTTGCAAGTTATTTTCTCAGTCTCTAGTGTTAAATAATTAGTAAAATAAAAAATGCACATCATACACATTTGTTTTTTAATCAAAAATTAAAATTAAAAAGCGTGCAATAACTCTAATTATACAATTAATTCAGACAATTTGAAAAAGGCAATGAATTGAATTTGATCCACCCAACCATCCATTAAATTTTGACAAATGGATTAGGGATGTAAAAAATCCAGGGAAAATGGTTCAGAAAAACTTTTCGCAGGATCAAAAGGACAACAGAAGGAAAACATCTTGATGATTTGAGATGGATTGAAAATGACTCGCATTTTCTGGAACGTCTCATTACTGGAGACAATTTTTTTTGGATTTTTTGAAAGAAAAAGAAGAACGAGCAAATCAAAGATCAAAAGTGTGCTGATTTGCCGTTTTCATAGCCAGGGAGCCGTCAATAATGAATTTGTGCCTCAACACCAAACGGTAAATCAACACTTTTACTGAGAGGTTCTTAAGAAACTTCGAAAAAACGTCATTCGTATAAAACCGAACACCAAAAACACCTGAATCCTGTATCACAACAACACACCTTGCCTCAGAGTGATTTTAATTATCGAGTGTGAAGCAGGTAAATACATCACTGAGGCAATGCAGCTCCCTTATTCAAAAGACTTAAGTCCTTGTGATGCTTTCAGTTTCCCAAGATTGAAAATTCACCTCAATGGACGTAATTATGAGACATTAGAGAACAAAAGTAAATCATCCCCTGATGATGCTAACATGGTTAACTAAACGTGCGTAGACCAGTTTAAAAAAGTTATTTGGTGTTTAGTGGTAACTCTCTTCGACTTTAATATTAAAGAACATTGAAAAGACCATAACCAACCAGTTGAAGAAAAGTCCGGTATATGAGTTCCAACACTACTACGAAGAATTAACCCACCGTCTTCAGAGCTGTATGGCTTTCCAAGTTAACCACTTTGAAGGAAACAATGTAGAATTCAAATTCACCCATCCGTCAATCGCAAGCTACTGATAGATCGCGTGGACAATTCGGTAGCTCAAGGCTATAAGCAATCCTCAGACATCGAACTCATATTCTTTAGAAACGAAAATATCAAAATTATAATACTGTTACGGATCATAGGCACCAAAGATCAGCCGCTGACGTCACCACGCTAAAATCTGCGAAGCCACCAAGAAAATTGTAGCAAGTAGCAACTAATTAATAATTCAGGAAGGATCTCGGCTGCTTTTAACGAGATATATAGATAGACCTGTGCGACGACACCGCGTTCAGTATTCAGTTGCGTTACAATTACAATTACAAGTATGGCAAGCAGTAGTAAAACAGCTGAGACAAACCATTTCCATTCTGATTGGGAAGAACAATACTTGTTTACAGAAATTAAAAGCAAAAGTGTTACTTTGTTGTACAACGCTTCTGTATCCGTTGCTAAAAAGGAAGTTATTGAAAGGGACCATAAAACTGTTCACTCGACTTTTGA
The DNA here is from genome assembly GCA_031761425.1 of Cosmopolites sordidus. NCBI lineage: Eukaryota > Metazoa > Arthropoda > Insecta > Coleoptera > Curculionidae > Cosmopolites > Cosmopolites sordidus. The sequence goes on along the minus strand of JARFXV010001071.1, from coordinate 234,167 downwards.
AAAAGCATAAATAATTAAAAAAATCAGTTAATTGGACAACAATAAATATTATTAAAAGTATTTGGCAAAAATAAGGCTGCAACTGAGGCTTCCTATCCCGTGTCACAGATAAATGTACAAAATAAGAAACTTTATGAAAAAGAAGAAATAATAAAACACGCATTTTTAGAAGCTACCGATTCTTGCCAATAAAGTGATTTCTTACCTTGATTCTGCCAATAAAGTGATGAGACGAGTATAAGTAATGAGTAATGAGTAGGGATGTGTTTTTTTACAGTTGACACGTGATTTAGATAACTTTAGTTAAGATAGATAACTGTAGATAAGTGTAGTCCACAGATGTGGTTGATACCGCCCAGATGGCTGTTTTCGTCAGTATGATTTTTAGCGATTTTATGATTAAAGAAGAACTTTTGAAGATTATTCCATTAAAAGGGCATACTACTGGACAGGACATGTTTTCTCATTTAAAAAATGTTATTCCATTTGAAAAAATTCTAGTATATAAAATGAGAAGTTTGACAACAGATGAAGCTATGGTGGGTTCCGAAAAGTGTCTTGTGGCATTATGTTAAAAGGATGATACTTTTTCGCAATTTCTCTCTTATCACTGCATTATCCACCAACAAGCATTAGGCGGGAAGTTGAGAAAAATTACTCAAACGTTTTAATGAACTCCTACCTGGTCTAGTTGAATTTTTTAAACAACGCGATAAACCCATTTCTGAACTGGAAAACTCAACCTGGCTTAAAGATTTTGGATTTCTAGTGGACATTACAGAAAGATTGAATGAACTTAATTTTCAGCTTCAAGAGAGACACAAAGAATTAACGGAAATGATTTCTGATATAAAAGCGTTCACCAAAAAGTTTGAGTTTTGTCAAGAAAACTAATCAACCGCGACACCAAGCACTTGTATTGTTCACCGCGACACCATGTTCTTTCAGAAAAGATATCTCAAAATCAGTTGCAACCTTAGGACAGTAAATATCATGTGCAAATAATATCGACCTTGAAGGATGCTTTTAATTCTCGTTTTAAAGATTTCAGCGCCATCGCATTAGTGATGTAATTTGTTAACTCACCCTTCATGGAAATTAACATTGAGCAATTTGTCATTTGTGTTTGCAACATTTTGGCGAGGATAGAGCTAAAACGGAAATGAAAGTTATTACGTTTCAAAATGATGTAACCTTAAAATCCTTGGAGTTAAATACAAAAGTTATCTGGCCTTTAGTAAGTACAGATAAATATCCAGTTTTAGTTGGCGTTGCCTTAAAAGTGAAAGAGTTATTCAGTTCGAGCTATTTATGTGAATCTTCTTTCTCCAAAATTAGAGTGAATAAGACCAAATACCTTACAAATGGACATTTGGATAAATGTATTTGAATGACTGTAACAAACTATACCGCCAATATTAAAAAAATTGTTGACTGTCAGCCATCTCATTAAAATGCTATTTTGATCTACATATGCTTTTATTTAAATTTTGAAGTAAGACTTTACTTTTTTGTTATTTACATCGCCTTTAATTTTTAAAATTATATGACATGCCGTTGGGTCAAAATTGTGAATATTTTTCAGACATATACGATTTATATATTGTAATGTAATGTCATATGTAATGTATAATATATAACCAGCGGTGGTTCGTGAGGGAAAAAACAGGTGGGGCACGTATAACTAAATTTTGGAATGGGGACAGGAAATTCTTCGCAACCAAAAAGAGGCCTCACAATAAATCAAGAAAAAAGCAAATATATGGAAATAAAGAAAGAAAATAGAAGAGTTACAACCAAATCAGTAAAAATACGTAATTATGAATTTGAAGTAGTGGAAAACTTTAAATATTTGGGAATAATAATAAATAGCAATAGAAACATAGAGATTGATCACAGAGTACAGGCGGGACAAAGTGCCTATCATAAATTCAAAAGCATTATGAATAGCAAAATCATAAGTATAAATACAAAAATGAAGGTATATAAAGCAGCTATTAGATCGGTGGTGGCCTATGGGGTGCAGATAATAAATTTAACAAGCTTGGAACAGGAAAAGTTGCGCATATTCGAAAGAAACATAGTAAGAAGAATATATGGATTAAATAAAGTTGCAAAAGATGAACACAGAAGGTTAATGAATTTTGAAATAAAAATCATTTTGGAAGGAGAAGATATAGTCAAGACCATAAAAGTGCAAAGAGTCCGCTGGTTTGGTCATATAAGAAGAATGGAAGACAACAAAGTAGTAAAGAAACAACAAAGAGAAAAGTACAGTATTGTTGCCTATCAGGTGCGGGAAGACATAAGGAAATTGGAAATACAGGCATAGCGGAAAAAGATACTGGATCGAGATGTGTGTGTATATATATATATATATATATATATATATATATATATATATATATATATATATATATATATATATATATATATAGAATTAAAACAGTTGCACATCATTAAGCACGTAATCAACATTTTTATTGCCCTGCTGCCAGATTGCGATTAAACTTTACAACCTTTCTTTAGCGAATCATTTGTACTTCGTGAAAATGTGTTTCCATTATTGGTTTAAACAAGTTTAGATAAGTAGCTCAACACATTGAAAAGGTTGGCGACCCTTAAACTAAACAATGTTAGCATAATACCATCTAATTGATCTAATCTGGATCTAATTATTCATTATACATTTAATTATATTTGTTATGTTTTATAAACGTAGTGATCCTACTTGTTCAACTCTTCTTCCAGCCTAATTAAGAATTAAAATTTAAAATTCCTGCCACATATTTATTTTTTCTTTATTTCTGCCTGTTTATTTAACACCCCTATTAGTTAAAAGTTACAGTCGAGCAGATAGAAATACAAAACAGTACCTTATAAGATTGCCCGGCTGCAATGTTTCGAAGCCTCGTAATAAACGATTATATGGCAATAATAGTCATGCCTTTTACAAGTGATAAATTCATTCGATGTTCGAGGAGACAAGAGTTAGCAACAGAACGAAATGCTAGAAAGTTCTATTAACAGTTCTCGTAATAATGTTTAAAACCAGAACTTGGATGGTTTAATTCAATTTAAGTCGTTAAACATGGCGACGAAGGAAACGTAGTTACCTTCCCATTTGCCGTTTGTAATCAACTGTGTAAACGAAACAATTTCTCCGGATGAAACAAAGGAGATCAGATAAAAAGCTAAATTGAAATCGTTTCGCCCCGAGTTCTCCACTTGCGTTTGTTTTGGCGGGAAAAGGCACCGCTAAGACGTGGGCGATGCAAGTCTCTTACTGTGTAATGTTTTCAGACATTTCCATTTTTAGTGTTTAATCAGTCAATTTAAATATTCTGGTTTAAATAATAAAAATTTCCTGTCCATATTTTAGACGTTAATTTATGTATATTTATTACAAAATAATGTAATAGCAATTTATTAGAATTGTTGTTGTAATAATACTATAATAATAATAATAATAATAATAATAATTTTCCACTCTATACCAAAAGAGACTTACAAAACTTTTAAACACCAAACTGAACGGAGGAAACCTCATTAGAGCGATCAACGGTTGGGCGGTGCTAACTCTGACATATTCTTTTGGCATAGTTAAATGGTCAGAAACTGACCTTGATGAACTCGATAGGTTGACGCGCCGAACATTGACAAAGTTCCGATGCCTGCATCCAAACTCATCTACGAAAAGACTATACATCCCAAGAAAGTTGGGGGGTAGAGGCCTTGTAAACGTAAAAAATATCTGTCTCAATCAAGAAAATAGAATGAGAAAACACTTCCTTGATTCAAACAGTACGTTAATGAAATTGGTTGCAAATGAGGATCGGGGTTTCACCACACTGAACCTAAATAAACAAAATCGTATTGATAGCAGAACAACACTCACGGACTGTGTTCGAGAATGGAAAGGACAAACATTGCACGGAAGGTTTCCTAAGTCACTCGAAGATGACACCATTGACGAACAATTGTCTCTGAAGTGGCTGACCGATGGACTCTTGTACCCAGAAACAGAAGGTTTCGCGATATCTATTCAAGATAGGGTAACAAGAACAAAAAACTATGAAAAGCACATACTGCATTTGGACGTAGTCGATAAGTGCAGGAAGTGCGGTACTTTGGGGGAAACAATTGAGCACCTTATTGGCGGTTGCCCGGCCCTTGCTCCTAATGCTTATTTAGGACGGCATAATCAGCTGGCAAAAATTATACATCAACAAATTGCAAAAAAATACTCGCTATTAGAAAATGCACCTCCTCCATATTATAAGTACTCGCCTTCTCCTGTACTTGAATCATCCGATACCATTCTTTACTGGGACATACCAATCACTACTGATCGAACGGTTGATTATAACAGGCCGGATATTGTTCTAATCAACAAAAAGGACAAGAGGGCTTTTATAATTGACATCGCAGTGCCACTATCTCACAACATTAGAAAAACTGAGATAGAAAAATCCACAAAGTATGAAAATCTGGCATACGACTTGAAGAACCAGTGGAAACTGAGTAAGGTAGATGTAGTGCCCTTCGTTATATCCGCCGAAGGCCTGATAAGTAAGAGATTTTCAAAGAACCTCGAGAGCCTCGGGATCTCGAGATCAATTGCCATAGTGGGACAGCGTGCCGTGCTCTTGCAGACGTGTCACATTGTTCGTAAGATATTATGCTAGGGTGAGAGGAGCTGAATTGCTTTTTCATCTTGGCATTGGAATACCGGCCAGCATGAGCTGAGATTCTACAGTAAGGATGAGCAGAATAATAATAATACTATAATAATAATTTGTTCCCACCGTTTTTTTTTAATTCAAGGCTTTATTGTAAAAAAACTGGTTCTACATTTATGATTCAAAGTATTGTCCATCGTTGGCTACTACTTTTTCCCATTTTTCAGACAGTATTCAAATCCCGCATTAAAAAAACTGATCATCTTTTGAAGCAATCCACAAATCGATCCAATTTTTGCTTTCTTCATAAAACCGGAAGTGATAGTCAGAGGGAGCAACATCTGGAGAATACGGCGGGTGGGATAGAACTTCCCATTTCAACGTTTCCAATATGTTTTGGCCACTTTCGCAACATGAAGCCCAGCATTGTCATGCTGTGAAATCACTCTTTAGTGATTTCACAGCATGAGCTTTAGTGTAAAATGCCGAGCATTGTCATGCTGTGAAATCACTCTTATCATTAATTGCTTTCGATAACGATCCTCTGTGATTATTTTAGACAGTTTAACAGCTCATAATACACTACACCGAGCTGGCCCCACCTTTTGACCTTAGAGCCGTGAATATTCGGTTTGGCCGTCGGCGTGGAAGCGTGGCCGATATATCCCCACGATTTTCGACGCTTGAGGTTATCGTAATAAACACAATCACAATGCGATGCAGAAATCCCGCCCGTTTTTATTTTGCAAGTAACTGTTCACAAGCAAACAAAGGACGTTCAACATCTCTCGGTTTCAACTCGTATGGCACCCAATAACCTTGCTTCTGGGTCATTCCCAGGTTTTTGAGGCGTTTTGAAATTGCTTTTTGAATTGCAGTTGAGCCAACTCCTCTTGACTTTGACACGAATCTTCATCAAGCAATGCCTCTAATCCTTTATCTTCAAAAACATTCGCTCTTCCACCGCTATGCCGGTGTTCGACGTGAAAATCACCTCTTTTGAAGCGTTGAAACCACTCACGACACGTTCTTTCCTCATAAAGGCCTCACCATAAGTGTCTGAGAGCATTCGGTGAGCCTCAGCCGCAGATTTATTCATTTTAACGAGATAAATTAACACCTCCCGCAAATGACGAGAATTTGGCTCATAAACTGACATTTTTAATCGCAAATAACTTTATGATGTAAACACAGATCGACTTATGTTTCAAGATGCCCAAAAGTGACCCAAAATTGCATACCATCTATGATGAATTTATTTCAACGATTAATTACCACTAACGCCATCTATAGAAAGACGGCGGCAGCAAAGTTGTACCTTAAGTTAAGTTACACCTTTTATATAGAGTAATTTTTTTAGTGAGTCTCAACTTTAAATTCAAATAAATGAACGTATTCCTTAAAAGTATTTTTTTAGGTAAAATAAAATTCAATGACATTAATGTTTGAAAACAATTTCAGACAAACATCCGCCGCGGCTACTTTTGACAAAACGAATTCTGTCAATCCAAATTCCGACCACTTTTTCAAGCAAATGGAGATCTTATCTCCGCACTCATCCGAGTTATGTTGGTTTCCCAAGCATCAATAATTACTGATTTATTGGCATAAACACAACTCCAAAGAAAATAATCTAAAAACGTTAAATCACATGACATTGGTGACCAATTAACATGTCCGTTTCTCGAAATAATTTTCTAACCGAATTGTTCCCTCAATAAATCGATTCTTGCGTTAGCTGTATGACATGTGGAACCATCCTGTTAGAATCACAACTCCTCCAGATCAATATCATTCAAATTCGGAATTAAATAATCATTGATAATCGCTCTGTAATGATCCCCATTAACTGTACCATACTTTCCAATTTGATTTTTAAAGAGATACGACTCAATGATGCCATCGGTGTACAATCCGCACCATACTGTGAATTTTTCTGGATACCAAGGTAATTGTTGGATCACGTGCGAATTATTTTCACTTCAAATGCGGCAATTTTGTTTATTAATTTAACCATTTAGGTAAAAATAAACTTGATTAAATTCTGGGTCAAGCTGCAAATAATTATGATCCCATTTACTGAACATACGCCGCAAACGAAGGTTTTGCAGCTTGAATTCTTAGACAATCTGGATCTTGTACGATCTTGAATGGAAACGAATTGATAAATTTGGATCTTCATCAACACTGTCAGCAACGGCGAAGGTCCGTTTTTCGGCACCCACAGTTTTTTTGTCTTATTTTTAATTTTTTAATATCGAGCAACGTGAAATGCTTTCGGAATTTGTCGATAATTCGGCGGATACATTGCTTAGTTGGGCGATTATTTACACCACAAAATTCACGAAATGCTCTATAAACGCACAGAACACTGATTATGATAATAAATTTCGACAATTTGTAAGCGTTGTTCTGATGTTAAACATCCCATAATAATTTGCCAAACTATACTGTATAATTTTGACAGGCTTGCAAATTCACAGTTCTTTGGCAACAACACCTATCGGGAGTTCGAACTCACCTGTTATTTTATGAACTAGATAGAATTTAAAAATAAACACCAAATAACTTTTTTTAATGCTACCGATGCGCGTTTCGCTAACCATGGCCAAATAACCATAATGATCAAGAGTTAATTCAATCTGGTCGTCAGCGACAAGGGTCGAAAATCTTAGGGTTCCCGAAAAAAAATTGCAAAATTATTAAGTCACCAATCGAAAACCTAATAAATAATAGATAGAAATTAGCGTATTTTAAATCACATTGACTAATTAACATGATCACCCCGACAAAGGGCATTGGAAACAAAAATTATATCAGTGTGTTTTAGTATGTGTATTTAAATTCTATTAAAACCGAAATTGTATTCTTTACGCGAATACCATTATATGCTTATTATTTACCGAGAAGCAATTACCAATCGAATTATAAATATACCGGGTCTTTTTCAACGTGTTCGGAAGAATAGGTTAAACCTATAGCAGACTTGCATAGACTCAAATGGTGAAAATTTTGAACATTTAATTTAATAAAACATTTAATCATGTGTTTCTTAATGTAACGTCAATCGTTGAAAATGTGTTATGGTGGGAAAAATTAGTGCTATTAATTTCAACTTTGATCTTAAACAACATTAATGTATAAGTTTACCTTTTTTGTAAAAAATAAGCCAAATATATACTGAATGTATGGGAATGTATATGAAATGTATGCGGAATGTATATTATATTTTATTTTCAAATATTACCTTAAAAGGACAATAAAACAACAAAAAATAATTTGCCGAAAACAAAAAACCTGAAACCTAAAACAAAAAATAACATTGCCGACATTACCAATTGTTAGGAAAAAAAACTCAAGGTACGGCCTGTTTTACAGGGAAATGATTGATGGATACATGTTTTAAGGAAACTTTTTGTTCAAAATAATGTAAAGAATCGTTGGTTAAATTTACGAAAGTTATTTCCCTCTTACCCTGTACGACTTATCGTATCGAATTTCAGAAAACATTTTTTTTTAAACGTATATTATTTAATTGGACAAGTATACTTTATACAAAAGAAAATATATCTTTGAATATAATATAAAGAAAGAATTTGTCAGCAACGGCCAACTAATTAAAATCAATTTTAATAGATACGTAACTCTAATTAAAATGCATCTGTTCTATCCGTTGTTTATGTTTGCCATACCATATAGAGTAAATCCTAAGGGATTGTATACAGATAGCGAACAGAATATAGTCATTCATTAAATAACCGGTAAACATAAAGGCTCTCCCTAGAGAAAATACGATATCTATTGGTCGGATTCCACAAAGAACAGAATGGTAAAATATGATGTAATAATAATAATAATAATAAGAGTTTGCTATACTAAGCTCTCATTGAATCTATTATTTAAAAATCAATTACTGATTTTCAATTTGAAAACTATTCCATACCCTCTCTGAGGAGAATACAAACATATGTGCATCGTTATATAATGTCTGTTGTAACTAAAAGCAACATATAACAGTAAAGTATGGATCTTGAGTATAAGATTGGGATCAGTAGAAAAACCAAATAACTATATTGTAGCCTCTTTTTTTTGCTTATTTACTTATATGTCATAGGCAGTTGTGTCGTGGGTCACGGATGGATCTCGTTGGCACTTTGATAAGGGCGCCATCCAGTTCTTCGGATTCAAAAAAATAAACCCTTAAACTTAATCTACCTACTTCAAAAAGACTGTACAAATTATTTAATAATCACAAGCACAAATTCAGAGACAAACAAAAAAAAAATGTTTATGTAAATGTAATGCTTACAACTCCCTACTTAACTAGGCATAATACAGATTAAAATGCTCAACATTAAACTAAGAGTGTTAAAGAGTGAGAGATCTTATCTAGCGTTCGGGAAACACAAATTGATGGTAGGTAAATGATGATTGAAAAATAAAGGTGTAATTATAGTAAAAATAATAGTAAAATAATGTATGTCCTTTTGTGGAGCTTTTTAAATATCCTACTATTGAAAAGTCCGGTAACTAAGACGAGCGCTTAGTGACATGTATGGAGTCCAATACCTTTGATACCATAAATGCACCGCATCAAAAATGTCTGGTAACTAAAATGTCTAAAAAAGTCCCGTAAATAACCAAACAAATAACAACCAAAAAACAAATTACAAATAACCAAAAAAATAAGCCTGTGCAGGGCTTAGCCAACTAATAAACATACCTCTAATGAAGGAATTACTTAATTTGGACTGTCTGCGGCGTCAACTATTAAGGCTAAGGTTATAGTGGATGCGTATTCTGACGAACACGTCAGAACTCGCACGAAAATATCAAAACATATAAAGGCAATTATTGTGGTTAAACTGCATGCGGCCAGTTCGTCAGATTACGCACGAATTCGTCAGAATAAGGTGAACGTTCAAACAATTTTGATTTTTTGATCCGAACCGTTGCGATTTGTGTTTATTATTTGTTTATAAATTGGTCCCCTTTACAATGGATATGGAAAAACTAATCAGTTTAGTTTTTGAAAATAATTCTTTATGGGATATGAAGCAAAAAAACTATCATAATAGAGATATTTCTCGCCAGAAATGGGAAAAAATCGCTAAAGAGATGGAAACTAATGGTAAGTAAATACATTCCTATACTTGAATTTATTTTTTCTACGACGGTACCCTAAAATGTCATTTCACACATTTATCATATATTACATATACATATTATATTGGAATTGTACTTCGCCATAGGAGCTGCAAAAATAATTCTTGAAAACGTCTCGTATTTCACTGGCTCTTGCTCCATAATGGTTGTAGCGCCTTGAAACAGTTATTTCATCGTTGCATATATTTTGTTCGGGCTGTGTTGGAACTCCTTCAATGTCAATTACTATATTGTGCAGCAGACATGCAGTTTGAACTAAAATATCTGCTTTCTCGGGATCGACTTGCAATTCGGTTTTTAAAAATCTCCACTTAGCAACTAGTATACTAAATGTGCATTCAATGCAGCGTCGAGCCCTAGACAGACGGTAGTTAAATTTGCTCTTCATTTGTAAGATTTTGTCTAGAATATGGCTTAAGTAAATATGGCTTCAGTGGGTACGCTTCATCACCCAATATTACAAAAGGAGCTTTGACTTCTGTTGAGGGTAAATATTCCGAAGTTGGCATATTGAATTTGTTCGTCTGTAAGCATTTGTAGATATTAGAGAGGGAAAATATTCCTTCATCGCTTTGCTTCCCATAACCTCCAAAATCAATAGTAACAAACTTGTAATTTGCATCAGCTATGCCTTGCAACACAATTGAAAAATATTGTTTATAGTTATAGTATATCGATCCTGAGTTCTGACATTTATTCTAACATGTTTTCCGTCAATGGTGCCGACACAATTAGGAAAATTCCATTGATTGAAGTAGTCTTTTGCATTCTTTTCCAACAAATCGGTTGTAGGTACTGGCATATGTTTCCCTTGATAAGTATTCCATATTGAAAGGCATGTTTCATAAACTATCTGTCGTATGGCAGTATGTGAAACTCTGTATGAAAAGCTTAACGATCTAAATGACATCCCAGTAGAAAGATACCTGAAATAAAAGAAATTTAAATTAATGGTTATTAAAAAAAAATACAATGTGTCTCGTGTGTATTTTTAAGCATTGTTTTTGTTTCAGTCGAAGCCGTAAAAAATAAGTGGCGTGGTTTGCGAGACACCTTTCGTAAAGAGCTGCAGAAGCTACCGAAACCATGTTCTGGACAAGGAGGACCAACCAAGGAGTCCAAATGGCCATATTTTAAAAACATGATGTTTTTAAAAGATCAATTCGTAGGTAGAAAATTACAGAGCAGCACTTTGGAGCCGGAGGTGGATACGCAATCGCAAAATGACGATCAAGAGCCTGATGAATTACGAGAAGGTGATTTTGTTGAAACTCCTGACAACGTCATTGTCGACCAAAACGCAGCACAAAAGGCAGGAATGGAAAGAAATATCGAATCACCGGATTCACCGGCGAGGCCTCCCGAGTTTGTCCCATCTCAAAGCAAACGTGTTAAAACTGTCAAAGCTAATTCCAAATCAAATGGAGAAGAAATACCAACCATCATATTGTGGCAATGAGAATTCATGTCCACAGCAGGCATCTTCACTAGAGTTTAGAATGCATCAACATCCAATGGAAACTTATGCTAGGGCTCCAGACTTCCAAAGCCCTTCTAGGGCCAGTAGCGAAGAAACTTGGAGACATTCTGAACAAACTAATTCTAGTTCTTCACAATTAAGGATCCCTTCTGGCCCAAGTAGTGGAGAAACTTCTGATCAACAGCAGTTTGATGAAGACTTAGCTTCATATTTTTCACGTACCAACCCACTTAATGAGTAAATAAGTATATGTTAAGTGTTTTGAAAGAGCTTTATAGCTATGTTAAAATAACAATAAATTAATATAAAAAATTGCAGTCTTCCCTTAATGTTAACGACAGTCTTTCTTTAGCAGATATACACTCACAAAAATTTGATTGCTTGGTGATACTTTCTTCGATTCCTTCAAAAATATAATGAAATGTTTCTGGTAACATCCTGAAGTACCCAAAAAATTTGTTTGGTTGCTCTAACAGGTCTTTAAATAATGTATGGTATTCCCCATTAATTGGTCTTGAAGAAAATATTTTATTGACGTGTTCCGTTCTGCCCATAAGAAAAATTTTTAATAATGGGCTCTCCAAAAATTGGCACTCATATGCTAAATTTTCATTGCCATCCATCTTGAATATATTGACATAACTGAAATTATTAGCATGCACCATAACCACTGACACCTGAACAACAATTCTGACGTGTTCGTCAGAATACGCATCCGCTATAACCCCAGGCTAAGTCGCTGTCCGTCTTTTTGATATGGAGGGGAGTGGTCAACACGAAACGAGGTTTTCGGCTGCCTTCGCGTTCACCGCCGAGTATCCAGGAGCGTTTTGAAGCAAGATATGCGCAGAACAGTACTAGGTACTAACCTAACCAAATCAAACTTATTTTTTTAAGCGCTACGATACATTTGTTAAAACTTCAAAATATTGGTAGTTAAATTATCTAAAGAGAATGTTAAAGTATAGAGCACTCGAAGAACTAAATAATATAAACCTTGAAAGAACACGACGAAAAAGAAAACTAAAATTATAAATAGCCTTAAGATATATGTAGGAGTATTAAAAATCGTTTATACCTGATGCATAACATAGCGGACCACTAATAAAATATACTCGCAAATTAAAAATATGGACCGGAAAATAACTCTAATTTACGAGGTGTATAAATAAAGTAATGAGATTGGTGGCATAGCGTTTGATTTGGCAACACTGTTAAATTCCCCGTTGTAGGGGAGACAAACCAACAACTGATGCGTAGTCACTGCGAGATTGAACTCCTGAAGTTACTTGGTGGGGTCCAGTTTTTCAGCAGGTTTCCATGAACCAATCAAACAGAGACTTATCATATTAGACCTTCAACTCTGAGGGTTTTCTAGATCAGCAAAATATAAGTACAATCATGAGAAAGCAGTCAGGGCTGACATCCGATAACTTTTCACATCTGAAGAAGCCAACCTATTCAGATCAAATCAAACAACTGGATATTAACCACTTTCGCAGGTAGCTGCGAAAAAAGGCTCGTGGCCCACCAATTTCAATTCGCTCAAATTCAACATCATTTTTGCGTATGACAGCAACCTATCATCTCATCTCATTATATAATCAATCATATACCCATCATATACCGCATTATATAACTCATAATATACACTATCATATACCCTATCACATCAAACCCATTATACAGCTTCATATACCCCATTATACACCATATAATATATCCATTATATACCCCATCATATACCCCATCATATATCCATCATAAACTCATCATATAACCAATCATATACCCATAAGATATGTTAGGGTATCTATAAAGCAAGAAACTGGTCTCATGAGATACTATTGACTATCTGGTGAAGGCTAACACTGGTGTTTATTGGAATAAAAAAAAGGGGAAAATATATATAGTCATAGTCATAGTCACAGTGCCGTACACCTCGATGTATATATACATCTTTGGACTGCGTCCAATGATATATATATATATATATATATATATATATATATATATATATATATATATATATATATATATATATATATATATATATATATATATATTTAACTTAAAGTCAAAATGAATATAAATCGAGGTTTACGACACGGTGACTCCGTAATGTGGTATTCCGTAATGTGGATTGAACAGAACAGGATGGCATAAAAATAAATGGTGCATATTTAAGCCATCTTAGATTCGCAGATAATATGGTTCTCCTTTCACAACAGCCAGATAAGAGAGATGAGTCAAAACAACGGACGCGAGAACCATTTGGCTTGAGAATGAACCCGAAAAAGAGTCAGATCACGTTCAATAAATTTGCTGCGAATAGAACAATTTCTGTTTTAGAGAAAGATTTGGATATTGGGGATCTCTACATATATCTTGGGCAGAAGATTTCAATGGAGGGTGATTCCGCTCAAGAGATGGAACGGAGGGTTAAATACGGCTGACAGGCATTTAGCAGACTCAACATGGTGTTTAAGAACAAACCCCCACTTTGTCTTTGATCTTTGATCAGTGCGTCCTGCCTGTTGTGACATACGGAAGTGAAAGATGGGTACTCACATCACAATCAGTTCAAAAACTTTACGTAGCACAGAGGGAAATGGAAATGTTTAACATTACAAAGCGGGATAGAAAGACCTGCACATGGATCAGAGAACAAACGAAAACATGAGACATAATTGGAAGAGTAAATAAATTGAAAGGGAAATGGGCAGGTCATACAGCGAGGCGATGTGACGACAAATGAACCAAACCAATCCTGAAATGGATACCGCTTTATCATAAGCGTCCACGATAAGATCGAAAACACGATGAACCAATAACATCATCAAATATATTGAACTCAAATGATAGAGAAGAGCTCAAGACCGTGCGAGTGGGAAGACCGTGCTGAAGAGGCCTTCATCCTGCAGTGGATAGACAATGACTGGCTGATGATATATTAAATAAAATATAAAATCTAAATCACGAAACAATATCGGAAACTTATTTTTAAATGAACAGATAAAATACAATTCTCTTAATATAAAAAATCTGGCGAATGCGCAAGAACATCAATTTAAAGGCAAATTAGAATTTATATAGAAATAGTACATTAAAAGAGGTATTTAACTAGTGGCGGCTCCTGGCTTTTTAAAGTGGGAGGGGGTAGAAGAAAATTGTACTGCTGAAGTTTTTTTTTTGCTTTCCCCTTACTCCTTTTTACTTTTCGTGCTATAGAAACCCTATACAGGAGGTAAACCAGGAAAATGAGTTAAAGGAAAGAAACTGAACGGAAATAAAATATGGTGTTTTGCTCTGAAAAATTGTTTACTGTGATAAATGCTGGAGGGGCGGCGCCTCAACGCCCTTCCTCACGAGCCGCCACTGTATTTAACCCTGAGCCCGGGGAGTGTCATCTGACTCATCTAAATGTAATATTTTTACTTTTCTAAATCGATCATCACCATAAGATTATCACCTCATATAATCCAAGCGTAATTGGCCGTTAACATTTACATGACATATTTGCCATTTTAAGTTTAGTTTTCTGAAAACTGTCTCACGTAGCAGCTTGACAGTATTATGTCCAGGTATACGTAATTACAATGTACTCAAACAGAGGGCAATTCAATGATTTGGATTTGAGGAAACTGTTCTGTGGAAGTAGTATGATGTGTCAGATAGTAACGCTAATGACCATGACAAGGTTTCAGAGGAAAATTACTTGCAATCTGATCATGATGGTAACTCAGAACAATCAGTGGGCAGTGGTGGTAAAAGTAAAGGGCTAATGTCAAATAAGTCACTAATAAATCGTGAAAAATATTCTTTGGAAAAGATCAAATTAGATGGAACAAAACTGAAGTTTGTTGCCCCCTATACATTTTTCTGCGAATAATTGATATATCTATTGTTAACTCGCATATAATGCATCAGATCTATAAAAATAGTCCACAAACACCAATTGAATGACACATGAAGGGACCATTTTAAAAACATAGCCATTTTATGACAATAATTTAATTTAGTATAACAAAACCTGTACTCTAATTAAATATATTCATATTAAGTATACTGATTGTTAAATTTTGAAAAAAATTAAATGAACCCAATAAGAGTAAGAGAGCAAAGCGTGGATAAGTTCCATATTAAACATTTAATACTATATAGGGTTTGAAAGCATATCAATGCCACTAATGTCATTAAGACTGTTTATCCTGGTGCCTTAAATAACAGAACATCTCAGCATTGGTTTAAATTTAAAAACTGATTTAAATCTTTTCTGGGCTATACAATCTCGAAGACCTATTCAGTTTGATAAGATCCTGTTGTTGGCTGAAACTGAAGCTGATCCCAAACAAATCATCCAGGAATTAGCTATAAAGATTAACATATTATGATCCACAAGACAACGGTGTTTAAAACAACTAAACAAAGTGCAAAGAAAAGGAATGTGTGTGCAATATCAACTTTCAATTGAAAACAACAATCTATCAACAAGTTAGGTAGAGATCATTTTCTTTAACAAATTATTTTTGAAGATGAAAAGTGTTTGCTGTACAGCAATTCACAATAGAATAAAACAAATGTTAATACCAAGACAACCACATTTGCCCACTCCAAAACCATTAAAAAATTTTACTGTCAGTATGGTGCGATTTTACAGGAATTATTAATCACTATGAAATTCTGAATCCTAATGAAACCATAAATGGTGAAAATTATTGTGATCAGCTAGATAGACTAAACATGGCTTTGTTTCAAAAACGTCTAAAACCCTTTAATGGAAAAGGTGTCACCCAAGAAAAAGAAAGAGCTAGGCTGTGAAGTACTTCTTCACCCATCGTATTCTTCTGACGCTGCAATAGCCTACTGCGACAGGTATTAAAACTACACTGGAAAAATATTTTACATCAAGAATATATTGTAGATTAAAACTGAATTAACTATTAAATAAAATAAAATTTACAGTATGAAGGAATGACATTATTTAATGATACACCTAATACTATACAAAAACACAATTGTTTATAAAAAAACTTTATTATGTAAACTGAAACTGATGTAAAATAAAACTGTAATATATGTGAGAAACAAAACAATTCGAAACTAAAAATATAAACATATTTTTCTGTATAAAATAAAATTACATACACATCTTATGAACACTATTGGACGGTTGCAAAAATTATATTTGTATACATAGATCTACATAAACCTCATTTAAATTAAAGAGTCAATACAATTGGAAAAACGTATCTTATCCTCCTACATGAATTACTGAAGCTCTTACCTAGACTACCTCTTTATATTTATATATATATATATATATATATATATATATATATATATATATATATATATATATATATATATATATATATATATATATATATATATATATATTATAGGGTGTGGGTGAAAAAAATGAACATTCTCTTTGAGAATATTATAGAAATCACAATATGGGTGATTGAAACCTTCCATTTTAGGTGCAATACTATGAAACCATAACACTAAGAATAAAATATATAATTTTAAGTTTTATACAAAGAAAAGTTAGCTTTCTTTTTTTACATGCCATAGTACGGATCAACTCTGCAAAAAATGCTTCCTAGCAGTTTTTTAATATACAACTTAAACTAAGTCTTATAAATACACAGCAGCCCTACCGGTAAATAAGCAAATTAAAATATATAATTTTAGAATAGATCACATTATCTAAACTCTAGAAAACAGTTCTATGCATACATTGAAAAAATCTTCTAAGTTGTTTGCTATACTAGTAGAGGACTAATTTATTGTTGTATGTTCTTTAAAAATAATTCCTTATATTCTAAATAGATCTCCCTATATAAATATTTTAAGAAGTCAACATAGAACATGTCTTGAACATTGCTGTAACTGTTAAACTATCATCTTTATAACCGGATATCTATTTGTTATAGAATAAGTTCATATTTTTCGATGTAGTTTTTATTTTGTACCACATGTTTCTTTATCTACAGCATTCAGAGATATCAAAGGTTTTTATTTTTGGAAATATTTAGTTATATCATGTGGGTGTTAACAAGTTAAATAAACACCCTCCACATACTTCAAAATAACTGTGCAATGTTGTTTTATAGTTATAGCTATTTGTTCTAAGAACAATTAAAGCTCAAGTTTAGGCTTTCGATATTTTATATTAGAGGCGCATGCCTAAGGCGAATCTTATTCTAGATACGAACTAATGCGGAACGAACTATAAATAGAGATCTAAACTGTCTAGTATTTCTCAATTAAAAATAGTAAAACATATTTATAGTAACAAATTCGTTCCTAATTTCACAAAAAGCACTTTAATCTTAAATTTTCGTTTCATTTTCATGGCTTTTCCATGACTACGATGTCCACCATTAATATAATATGTGTTACGAATTTTAAACAGTCTACAATACGAAGTACGTAAATAAAGTAATGAAACTGTTGGTGTAGCGTTCGACTTAGCAACACAGTTGACTTCCCATTTGGAGGAGAGGCGGGCCATTATCTGATGCGTCTTCAGTACGAGTTTGAACCTCTTAGAACCATTTGGTAATCCGTTGCAATGTTTTTCGTGAACGGATTTTTATAGTGACAATTTCGAGCAACAGTGCGCTATCTAGAGAATCCGAGATATTGTAAGTTCTGATTATCGGTTGACGATCAGATTGATCGGGAAAGAGTTGAATTTGACTCACACAATGAGATGTTGACCAATAAAATAGGAATGAAAAAAATCTGGACGAAAATGGTTCACAAAAACCTTTAGCAGAATCAAAAAGACAACAGGAGGAAAACATACGTTGACTTTTTGATATTCAACTTCAACAATCTATACAGGGCACATTTTAATTTAGCGACCCTGAGAAATGTGCCAAGTGGGAATTTAATCAAACATTGGGTACGAAAAGTTTGAAGAAAATAGAAACACAATGCTGTATAAATTGTATAGACTGAAAATACAATGTCGGATAAATCAACTGGTCGCAAAAGGACATCAAGAAAGAGCATCAATGTTGACTGCGTTCACCAGTCTGTTAGAAACGATCCACGACGGCCTCTAAGACTACGCGCAGCTTCTCTACATTAGCACAGATCTACGATGCATCACATTATTCGCAAATATTTACATTTCCAACCCTACAATTGTTATTTTGCAAGAGATGAAGCCCTATGATCCAGCTAAATGAGTCGAATTCTGCAGGATAATGTAGAAACATCCAATTCACGAAAATAATTGCTACGAAACTTCAAGTGACTCTAGGGGATTCAATCCTGTACTCAAGGTACGCCAGATGTGGGTCTACCTTCCCTTCAAGTGGGAAGCCAACACTGTTGCCAGATCAGACGCTACGTCACCAGTCTCATTACTTTATTTATATATCTCGTTTATCCTTCTATCAAATATGAAGGATAAACGAGGTGTCCTGAATCATAACATCCAAGGCATTAAAGTTGAAGACAAAGAATGGCCATTTCTACCAGAATTTAACACAGCCCAATAGATAGCAGTCTGTTTTTTAGAGAAAACTAATGATGACAGGGCTATATCATAAATAACTATACGAAAGCTTCTATAATGACAGTGATTGTACTCAAATATGACACCTTGTTTTAAATTGATTCTTTTCGAAAATTATTTTTAATTTTACGTGATGTATGTGTTGCGTAATAAAATAATTCTATTGCATACATGCATTTGTATGGTAACAAAAAATAACACTTACATGACAGTGAATTTATAAATATTAGGTTTATTTTCCATGTTAACGGGGATATATGGTAATTATGGCAGTGTAGCAAACTTAAATCGCAGATAATTAATAAATCCAATTAACTGGTACCCACTGATGTTCTGTCGTCAATGCTTCTAATGCTTCAACAATCTGCCTAAAGGTGATGTCAAAGTCATTATTTGTGATGACTTGATCGATGTATTTATCGTATGTCCTTTGCAAACTGGCACTGTCTTCAAGCGTCCTCTTCAAGTCTTCTTCCTATTAAAACATGTATTTGTATTTGATCACTGTTTATACAGGGTGTAAGGGAAATAACTTTCGTAAATTTAACCAATCATTCATCACATCATTTGAAAGAGAATGGGTCAAAAACCTAAGGGTTTCCGCGAAAAAAAGTGCAAAATTATTAAATCACCAATCGGAAAACTATGTCAAGAATTATGATGTTATGCACTTCAGTCAATAAGTTCGTAGGATGATATATAGATGGCGCCACTATTGACAAATCCATATGATTTTTAGGAAGTACTAACCTTCATACGATACGTGTCAAAAGTTCATGACAATCTGAGGTTTAGTTTATAAGTTACAGTGGTTTAAGTTACGCTAATGTTGTAATTTTGAAAACAATGGAAATATCTAAGTTTCATGTGTTAATAAAACATTGTTTTTTAATGAGAAAAAATACCTTTCAAGCAAAACAATGGCTTTACAAGTGTTATTCGGACAAATTGTAGAGATCAATGGTAGAGAAGTAGTTTGCTGATTTTAAACGTGGTCGTATAAATACCGATAACGCTAAACGCTCTGGTCGCCCAAATTCGGCAGTTATTCTAGAAAACATAAAAACAGTCCACAAAATAGTTTTGGCCGATCGTAAATTGAAGTTACGTGAGGTAGCTGACACTACATATAAGGAGCACCATATGTATATTCATCATTTTGCATGTACATTTGCCCATGAGAAAGCTCTATTCGAAGTGGGCACCGGATTTGCTTAGAGTCAATTAAAGCGTCGATGATTCAGAGCGTGGTTTGGAGCTGTTTTAGCGTAATAAAAAGGATTTTTTCAAAGGTATGTGACAACGGATGAAACATGGATCCATCACTACACTCCATGGTCAAATCTGCAGTCACCTGAGTGGACAGCAACTGGAGAGAGCCGACCAAAGCGACCAAAAACGCAAATCTCAGCTAGTAAAGTTTTGGCATCCGTATTTTGGGATGCGCAAGGTATTTTATTGATTGGTTACCTTGACAAAAGAAGAACCATGAATAGCGAATATTATATGGCGTTATTGGTGTATTTGAAGGAAGAAATTGCGAAAAAACGACCCCAAATAAAGAAGAAAAGTGCTTTCTTCAGGATAATGTACCGTGTCACAAGTCACTCGCAAGTCACTCGTTGAATTGCATCCCCATCCACCGTCTTCTCGGGATCTGGCCCCCAGTGACTACTATCTGTTTGCAGACCTAAAAAGAAAGCTCTAGGGAAAGAGATTTGGCTTCAATGAAGAAATAATTGTCGAAACTAAAGCCTATTTTGAGGCCAAAGATAAATCGTTCTACAAAAAAGGCATCAAAATGTTAGAGAATCGTTGGAATCAATGTATCACTTTTGAATGAGACTATCTAGATGAATAAAGGCAAATTTTGCCCTAAATGTTATTGTTTTATTAGGCATCCTACGAACTTATTGAGTGATGTGTTATATGTAAAACTATACTTGGCAAATATTAATTGGTTATTACTAGAGGGCGGATTCGGGCCAATCACTGCTTATCACTGTATTTAGTCATAGTCGTACACTTGTAAATTGTACACAATGCAGGATAAATTAACTGGGCGTAAAATGACATTAAGAACGAGCTCGAAAGTCAACCGAGTTCGCTAGTCTGTAGAGATGATCCACGAGTCTCTACATTGCACAAATCCACGATTAATCGCATTGTTCGCAAATATTTACATTTCCACCCCTACAAAATTGTTATTGTGCAAGAGATGACGAATTCAGAAAAATCTAGCTAAACGAGTCGAATTCTGCAGGACAATGAAAAATCGTTTTAGGAGCTTCAGTAACATATGGTTTTCTGATGAATCGAATTTCCACATCCAAGGTCACGTGAATAAGCAAAATTGCAGATATTGGGCTCCCGATAATCCACTGAAACTGCACCAGAAACCATTACACTCCCCTAAAGTTGTCATTTGGGCTGCCATATGAAGCCAAGGAATTATCGGCCCCCATTTTTTTGAGGATAACCATGGTCGCGCTCGGACTGTTAATTCCGATCGTTATTGCCATATGATCCGGACTTTTTTGGGCTCCAGAAATGCAAAACTCGATTTTTCCAACAAGATCGAGCAACTTCCCACGTTACGAATGATTCCTTAGCAGCTCTTCACGATTTATTCCCTGAAAGAGTGATTAGTCCCGAGGGGACATCAACTGGCAACCGACGAGTCCAGATTTAACACCTGTTGATTTTTTCCTACTTAAAAAGTAAGGTTTTCAACCCATTACCACCCAACTTAAATGTTTTAAAACAGAGGAAATCCACCCGATTCCAAGAGCGATGCTCCAGCGAGTGATTGAAAATTTCAGTTCCAGGGTAAATGAGTGTAAAGAAGCGAATAAAAATTCAAAAACACTCTGTAATTTAACAATAATTAAACAAGTTTGAATTAATTCTGATATTTTATTTTTTAAGTATCAAAAACGAAAAACATTCTGAGACACCCTTCATAAATGTAAAGTATAAATGTATATATGTAATAAAAAATAAATTAAATGAATTTATATTTTAATAAATTGATGTGATGGGCTCACGCCGTTACATGAAACGATTTATTCGCTTATCTTATATAGCAAGTCCGGTATCGAATTATTTCTTAATGAACAAACTACAAATAAATTAATGGACAGTGTTATATTAAAAATCACCTCATACACCAGTCAATGTGTACGTGACAACGTCGCCTGAATTCAACATGGTAACAAAAATTATTTCAGTCTATGTCAGTGTAAAAATATGCGATATATAATTCTAGATCATAATTATGCCACAATATTTTCAACGTGTTCGGAAAACTGGTTAAAATACCGCAAGGCTTGTATAGACTTAAATGGTGAACATTTTGAACATTACATTTACGAACACAGTTAATCATTTGCTTCTTAGTATGACGTAAATCATTTAAAACCTATTATACCATGAAAAATTATCTATATATCATGAAATCTTATCTATATAGAATATATGTGTAGTGGGTGTTGTATTTTGTTGATCCTCAGTATAAATGAAATCGAAATTACCTTCCAATAAAAGCAACATTCACTGGAAGCTGTAAAATCTTAATCAACGAACAATCTAACTCTATAAACCACTATTAGCTTTTTATTTAATGCGATAAAAAGGTAATACTAGCAGAATTTAATGCGACTGTAAAATGTTTTACTTACCTCGTACAATGAAGCTAATGATTCCAGCGTTCTTGCTCTTCTCGAGCTGTAGCGAATTGAACTTTGACGATCAAACTGGCATGCAAAATAAAAAAAAAAGATAAATGAAAACATGACAAAATTAAAATGAAACATTGAATAATTATATTGCATATCATAAACCTGCATGCATGACAATCTATTACTGGAGTGACCTATAACTCCGGCATTTTTACACTATTTTCAAGACAATTTATTTGTCTAATAACGGATGGGGCAAGTATCACGCTACCATTTAATTATTCATAACTTTTATAAGAAACATTTTTTCTATAGTATGTTTATTTCGTCTTGAAATTCTGTGTTGATTAATTTTTCAAAAGGTATGTCAATCAAATGAGCAATTAGCAGCGATGCAAATTTGTGACCTTTTTAAAACATGTATAACTATGCACAACTTTTGTCAACATATTTGGTAAACTTGAAGAAGTTTACACCAAACCCCAAACCACTTTTTTTGAACTTCTCGACGCACGTTTCGCTAACCATGTTAGCATCATCAGGACATGATTTAATCTAATTCTAAAACTAAACTATGTTCTATTTATTTATAAGAAAACCCTACCTAACGAAGCGTGTAAAAATCATAAACCGTGAAGTTTACTAAGCCTTATATTAATAATTGAAAAAGTTGACTGAAAGGGATAGGTCCTTTATTTCGGTTCATAATTTTCTTACATTTTTCTATTTGAATGTTTTCATATGCATCCAAAACCCTATTGTTATTTTATTACACTTTTAATTAGTCTTAAATTACTAAATTAATAAATTATTAATTTAATTAATTTAATTAATTTAACTTATTCTTAATTCTGTAGGCATTGTCGTTTTCTAAGACGCCTGACAATTAAGATGTTTTCGTCTAAATTCATGTTGAGTTACAATAAAGGAATTATTTTTCTTAATGCAAATTACAACAATTACACTGCCCTCTTTTAATTTGTTATTTATCCATACTCTTCAGTAGACAACAGCCAAAGCCAAACTATTACAAATATCACAAAAAAGATGACGCCAAAACAAATTGGTAGAGTGATTGACTTGACCCTTTTATAAGCTCTGTACATGGATCAAGGAACAAACGAAAGTGTGTGATATCATTGGCAGAGTAAAACAATTGAAATGGGCAGGCCATATAGCTAGGCGATCGAACGATAGATGAACCAAGGCAATCCTGGAGTGGATACCGCTTGATCGCAAAAGTTCGCGAAGAAAACCGAAAGCACGATGGACTGATGACAGTAGTTAAGTATATTACACCAGAGTGGCAGAGTGACCCAGGACCGTGAAAGTTGGAAGCATGCTGAAGAGGCCTTCATCCTGCAGTGGATCGACAAGGGCTGATGATGATGATCTGTATATATATATATATATATATATATATATATATATATATATATATATATATATATATATATATATATATATATATATATGGCCTATGATTTATATCTTGATTATCTATATCTATGATTTACTCTTCCAATGATGTCACACACTTTTGTTTGTTCCCTGATCCATGCGCAGGACTTTTTGTCTAGTATTGTAATACCAATACATCTTTCTATTCCCCTCTATGCTATTCGAAGTTTCTGAATTGATTGCGATGTGAGGGTCCAGATTTTACTTCCGTATGTCATAACGGGCAGGAAATACTGATCGAAGACTTTTCTTTTCAGGCAAAGCGGGAGTTTGCTCTTAAATATCATGTTGAGCCTGCCAAATGCCTGCCAGCCACACTTAACACCTCCTAGGCGATATCCCCTTCCAAGTGGCCCACGATTTCCAAATCCTTTCCTAAAACTGATTTTTTTCTGTTCTTAATGAATTTATTGAACATAACCTGAGTCTTTTTCAGGTTAATTATTAAGCCAAATGATTCGCTAACCCTTTGCAGCTCTTATATGCGTCTTTGTAGCTCCTCTGGGTCTTGTGAAAGGAAAACGATATGATCTGCAAATGTAAGATGGTTTAAGTTTGCACCATTGATTTTTACAAAATTCTGTTCCCAATTCAGATTACGAAATACTTCTTCAAGACAAGCCGAGAAAAAGCTATATTGAGTCACCTTGGCGTATACCTTGTTCAACATTAATTCCCACTTCAAGATCATCAAGGTAAATTGTCACTGTAGTTCCATCATATATCGATCCTAATAGGTTTACATATGCTTTGTCTACCCCCTGGCTAAACAATACAACTATTATGGCCTGCTTTAAGTCAAGTGCTTTTTCATAGTCGATAAAAGCCAAGCACAGTAGCATAGTGTATTAATTGTGCCTTTCTATGGCCTGCTGTACAACCTGAATGTGATCCATTGTACTGAAGCCACTTCGGAATCCTGCTTGTTCTCTTGGCTGTGCGTCATTCAATGTTCTTAGTATTTTTTTAAGAATTATCTTAGTAAAAACTTTGTACATTACTGATAGGACGCTTATTGGACGGTAGTTCTTTAAATCTTCCTGTGCTCCTTTTTTATGTAAAAGGATCACTTCTGCATGTTTCCACAAGTCAGGTATTTTTTGTTCTTTGAGGCATTTTGAAAAGATATCCTCCACTAGGATATCTGGCATTTGTTCTTCCGTGGGTATTGTTGTCTTTGATTCTGATCTTCATATAACTGTGAATAAAATTTTCTGACATCTAACATTTCCGTTCGCACCCTGCGCACTGTGTCATACTCACGCATTAAGGCGTTCTTTTCTTTCTCAGCTTCTGTTTAGCCTTGTATCACACTATTGGCAAGTGTAACTTGGGAGTATTCTACAATGCTACGAATTCTATCTCTTCCTTAGTCTTCCTCTATATTTCTTATAATTTAACATTTTCCAATCTATAGTTTCAATAATTCTCCCTTCTGCCATAGTTTCCAATATAGCTTGGCCACTTTATATATTAATATATTATTTAATTAATATATTAATATTAATTATAGATTTCATATATTTCTCTGTTTGTATTTTTTTTTTCGTATCCATCCTCGATGCTCCTTTCCCGATATTCTTATAAATATATTCCGCCCCATGTTATCAGCCGTTCTTGTGTCCATTTATTTAGTATCGAAGTTTTGCATGCCTATAATGTTGTTGGTCTTAATATAACTAAACTATAAACATAATAACTAAATAACTGTTCCGACTTAATTAAAAAGTTCAACTATACATGGGGTGTAATTAAAGTATTGAAACTATTTTTTTATAATTTAGTCTCCTTCAAAGTAAGTGTGTTGGAAAACCAGGGAGCTGAGGACGGTGTGTCCTTTGTTCATACGTGTGCTGATACTTAGATAGTGGAATCGACTTTAGCTGAACGATTTCGGCATTTTCAATGTTCTTAAATGCCCCAATGGTATCCTTTGAAGTGAATTTTCTATCTTGTTTTTACTTGCCAAAAACTCGTTAATTAAAATCGTTGTGTGATAGTGTTCTTTTTAAAAGAACAGACATGATCCCGGATTCTGTGGACATTTTCAATATTTCCTGAAGTTCACAGCCTTTCGATGCGAGGTTCACATCAATCGAGTATGGGCCTTTTAATATAATACTCCAATATCCTAAACCAACTGAAAACCTGGGCCCTTGGCAAACCACTGTTTCCATAAGCTTTCCTGAAACATAACTTGACAGCGTACCGTCGTTCGAAATTATCACTCATTTTCAGTAGGCCCTAGAAAAATCCGGTTCAAAGAAAGAATTGCTACGAATCGCCAGGTGACTTTAGGATGTTCAAACTCGTACTAAAGACGCATCAGATGTTGATATGCCTCCCCTCCAAAAGGGAAGCCAATGGTGTTGTCAGATCGAACACTATAATTCTCATTACTTTATTTACATATTACCTTATTTAAAGCCTTCGTATATATTGTGCAAAACTATTTTATTCAATTGTTACATAAGATATTATAGACTGATATTGAATTGATATCAATCGAACATGCACAGGCACAAAAACTATTTTCCTGTCGGTACACCTAATATTTCATCTAAACGAATACAAACGCATATTATTATTTAGTTCAGATATTCTTTAAAACAGAAACAAAACATTTACTACACATGCAATAACGTACTGTAAAAGTATACGATTCTATACAAGGATCAACATAATTATTGAACAATAAAAATAAAAATTCATAGTAAACGCAACAAAAAAATAGTCTTACCGTTAGATTCCTGCTCGAATACCGCAAGTTGGTGTTGCTTTTAGAAATATCATAGAGGCTCTTTAGTTGCTCCATTCCTGGTGCTGCTATAAAAATGACGTATGGCAAAAATTCTGAACTGTTGTGAAGTATTTTAAGTGACATCGGACTGCAATCTAGTATACACATTTTGCCCTGAAAAGTTTTTGAATTTAGGCTATTTTCAACACAAAAAAATGATTATGAGATGAGATTATTTTGATAAATGTATTAAATCATATTATTGTTGAAATAATTATATTTTCAGATAAGAAACGATATATACCGATATATATATATATATATATATATATATATATATATATATATATATATATATATATATATATATATATAGATATATAAATACATACAATCTATGACAAGAAATAAGTTTATAGCACAATTTAAACCAACAATTAAAAATAATAAATAAAAATAAATATTGTAATAAATAAAATATTGTATAAATAAAAAAAAATCACTTCCAATAGCATTTCTTTATATTATTAGATTGTTAAGAATGCTATTGCGATTTTAACCATTAAATTGAACTGCATATATCTCAACTTAAACAAAGGTTTATCAATCGAAATTAAAACCATTACAATCGGCACACTGTTACCTACGAGAAACAAGTTTATTTATAACGGTAACCCGAATCCAGTTTTTGCATACTTGGAAAAGTGATAGTCGATAGGTGAGAGGTCAGGCGAGTATGGCGGATGGTCGAGAGTTTCGTAGCCCAGCTCATGCAGCTTTTGTCGCGTGATTATTGAGACGTGTGGCCAAGCGTTGTCATGGCCACCGTTAACCCATCACCATGACCTTATTGTAATGCATTTTCGGCTTTGGGAAGTGTTGTGGAGTTTCATCGCAGTCCAACCACTGAGCCGATCGCGCCCATTGTCGTAAAGAATCCACTTTTCATCCATTAGAGAAACGGGTCGTTTTTATAGCGCAAAAGTAAGGCAGATGACACTTCAAAAAGACGATTTTTTTATTATTTTCATTCCATTCGTGCGGTACCCATTTATCGAGCTTTTTTATTTTTCCAATCTCCTGCATAAGTTTATAAATTGTCACTCAAGACTCATAAAGTCTCACTTCAAGGCTCTCATCACCGCTACGAAAATCTTTAAACCACTATAGCTTTTAAAATCTATCACCCGCTACAGTTTATTTTTTGAAAATACAGCATTTAAAATTAAAATAATAAAAACCGCAATAACTTTCTCCACAACCTAATATTTTAAAATATAGGAATATGTATTTTTCTTCACTTACTTGTCTTATAACATCTCTGATTGCATCTAAGTGGGTTCCATATAAATGCCCATTATATTCACCATATTCCAAAAATTTATTATTTCGAATTTCTTCCTCCATTTTCTCTCGATCTAAAAACCAATAAGACTGGCCATTTTCCTCCAACACCCTTTGCGGTCTCGTTGTATCTAAAAATAAATATCGGTTTATTTCAGCCTGTAAACCGATGATTTATTTCCTGTAAAATCATCCAATTCGATTTGTTACTCCATTAAATAAACACCTTAACTTTCAAATTATCTACACTGTTAGGAGAAATAAACAGAAGGGCTAAGTATATACAAAATGTTACGTATAGAAATATATATTTTGTTCTACCAGGTGTGGCGGTTAATAATTCAATTTTTTTTTTGAGAGAGATGACACTGGAAAAAAGGGTCGGTTCACAGTTTAATATTTTATGTCATTTTATTGATACGACAGTACCTTTCAAAATGCCATTGATGTTTAAAGGACTTCGAGTTGGCATGATATTTTTATTGTGTGGTAAACATGAGTTTCGAGTTAAGTAAAGGGCATTTGCGGCACGTACTGCTTTTATTGTTGATTCAAAACAAAAACGCGAATGAAAGCCATCGTATTCTAGTCGAAACTTACGGTGACAAAGTCTCAACGCAAAACGCTTGTGGGAGTTGGTTCAGATGATTCAAAGGTGGTAATTACGATTTGAAAGGAAAATAACACCCAGGCCCAGGAATTGCAACCATTGTTGGAAGAAGACGATATGCTAACTCAACAACAAATGGCAGAGAGGTTACATATTGGTCACCGAACCATTTGTGATCGCCTGAATACCATGGAAAAGATCCAGAAGGCAGAAAAATGGGTACTACATCAGCTGGTCGACAGACAGATGAAAAAGTGAAAACCGGTGTGCGAAGTTTTGCTTTTTCTACATTAAATAAAGACTTATTGAAGAAAAGTGGTTTTGCAACACGATAACACCCCATCACATACAGCGAAAGCGATCAGAGACACCATTTATGCACGTGGCTAGGAACTCTTGCCCCACCCGTCGTACTCGCCAAACTTGGCCCCTTCCGACAACCACTTGTTTTCATCGATGTCTCACGCACTTTCCATGATGACTGAACAAAAGATGTACGATTTTTCTGGAAGTGCATCCATGAATTGCCACAGAAATGGGGAAAATGTGCAGCTAGCAATGGCGCATACTTTAAATAAACCATTATTTACCTTTCTCCTAAATTAAACGTGTTTTTTTTAAGAAAAAATTACTAGTAATTAACCATTAACATTAAGAGTCATAACGCCCAGTATTTTTTTTATTTGTTTCAAATACAAGTTAGAATATTGAAAAGGGGAGAAAGTTGATCACAATATAAAACAATACTAATTAGTATATATTAACATTTTTTGTTTATCTTGAGGATTTGTATGGAAAAAATAAAAAATTGTGATTCATTTGGAGAGAAGTTTTTCGGTTTGGCGAAACATACAAAACTCTCGATAATAACATCGAATTGTTGTAAGATTGCAAGAACAATTGCTCAGGTAGGTAAAGCGCAAACAAAAGTTAGGAAAGTCCAAAGATTATTAAAAAAAAGTGTAAAAATATTGAAAAAAATCTTAAAGAAAACCAACTCGTCATACGAAATCGCCATCGAAAGCAACTCGCTTTCGCAAAAACATATTGGTCAGAAATTAATCCAAATGCCTTTCGCTAAAGAGATCGTGTCATGTACTGAGCAGTGGAAGGGACTCATTTACCAAAAAATCGGACGAAAAAAAAAAAATTGGATAGACTTGATGATTTTCCCTTTAATTTTCATAATCTCAGAAAGAAAGGAAACAACCTGTAGGAAACAGGTTTAAGGTGGTAGGAAATAGTTTTTTTAAAGTGGAATCTAACTCAAAACAACATACTTTATAGTAGCTTGAGTTCTAATTTTATCCATTTTTCCGAAAACCTCATAACATTTATTCTGTATATAAATATATATATATATATATATATATATATATATATATATATATATATATATATATATATATATATATATATATAGGACATCTTGGTTAAGAATAAATGACATGAAATTTTGTACAAAATGGATAAAATTAGAACTCAAGCTGTTCTAAAGTATCTTGTTTTGAGGAATTTAATCCCGAGTTACATGCAGAGTTAGATTCCAGGTTAAAAAAACTATTTCCTTTCGTTTTCGACTGAGAAAATGTTTGTTTGCTGAATTTAAACGTGGTTATACATATATTAAAGGTGATTAGGATGCTTAAAGACTGCTACGACCACTAAATCGTCACAAAAATTCACTATGTCGTACTAAATGATCGCCCAATGAAAAGCGCGAGCTCGCTGATATTGTAAACATTTCTATAAATCACCATGTTTTACTAAACTCAAAGAGATTTACAACTAAACACCAAATCACTTTTTCAAAGTTTTCGACACACATTTCCCTAATCATCAGGGGATGATTTATTCTAATTCTAAAACTAAACTATGTTCTATTTATATGATAACCCTAATTTCTAACCTACTACCTAGAAAGCATACCTGCCTAATGAAGCGTGTCAAAAAAATAAAAGAAAAAAGAAAAAAAAAAGTAAAAAAAAAAACAAAAAAATAAACCGTGAAGTTTTCTGAGACTTGCATAAATAATGGAAAAAGTTCACTGAACGGGATAGGTCCTTTATCTAGGTTCATGATTTTCTTACATTCTTCTATTTGAACATACAGAAATGGTAAACTATCGTTGTTTTCGAGTTCACGCCTGAATACGATATTTTCGTATTTATTATTTAAGTTCTTAATAAAATCATCTAAGCTTTACTTTTTTGAATCGAAAACTGCAAAAATGTCATCCATATATATTAACCATACCTTCGGAAAGTAACTGAATTCATTTTTCGCTTCAGTTTCAAATGTACTCATGAATAAGTTAGCTAAGAACGGTGACAAAGGATTGCCCATTGTCGTTCCTTCTTGTTGTTCGTAAAATCTGTTATTAAGCCGAAAACAATTTTGCTTCTTATATATTTTTTCCAAGGAAATGTACTCAGAAATAATCATCCTATTAAAACCATTTAACTCGAGTAATTTCCAGGTATGTCAAGGTCTGTGGAATTCTTTTTTTTTCTTTCCCTTTTTCTTTCCTTTTTTTTTCCTTTTTTTTTCTTTACCTTTTTTTTAACACGCTTCAATAGGCAGGTAATACGCTTCCTAGGTAGTAGATTAGTAATTAGGGTTACTATATAAATGGAACATAGTTTAGTTTTAGAATTAGATTAAATCATGTCCTGATGCTACTAACATGGTTAGCGAAATGTGCGTCGAGAGCTTTAAAAAGTGATTTGGTGTTTAGCGGTAAATCTCTTTGAGTTTAGTGTTTAACACCGAAGGTTCTAATAGAAGAATTCACCATGTTTGACACAATACTTTGAGTATGAAGATTTCCGCTCGAATGGGTACAATGTGTTTAACAAAGATACATTCGAATGAACACTTCTCAAGAGTGTTTATTTAGACTTAACAGTTTTTAATAGTAGATTAAACATGGATTCACCTCTATATGACAGCCATCAGACGGAATAGCAGTCCATACAATAGGAAAGAGAAGATAAAGTGTACCAAAGAAAGCAAAAAGGTTTCTAGACTAAAGCTGAGACAATCGCTTATTTTAACGAGTTGGACAAATCGCATTATACGAACGGTATTGAAAAGTTGGATCTTCGTCAATTTAAATATATTGAATACAAGGGGACCAAGTTGAGAAATAAAAAAAGGTATCAAATAATGGGCATTTTCTACCTCAAGTCGACAACTTTTCGAACTGATCGCGTATTTTACTAATTTTAAAGCTTCGATAAAGATTTTCTTCAATTTCAAGCAGGATTTAATATCTTTAGATTTTATTCTAGATTCGATTAGATTTTATTCTACGGAAATGATTGCCCTGAACCAATTCAACTACTACATTCACGATCGATAGTACCGCAAAACAAAATGATCTTTTTAAATTACTTAATAAAACATTTTTATTAAAAATGTGATAATGGTTTTAATGTTTATCAATGATACTTACATGGAATAACTCCAGCAAATTTTTCAGGATCACTATTAATAAGTCGATTTTTTAATGTTCTTCGTCCAACTCCTTGAGTACCTATTAATACCAATGTTTTTCTTTTAAATGGAGGCATTTTTGTAACTTCTTCGTATAAAAGCAGTTCGGCCTTATCAAAATCGCAATTACTCTTGGATTGGTAAATGATTTTTTTCTTTTTTCTGGCTATTCGGGCGCCTATGTAAGATAAAAAAAATATTCGATATATTGTAGATATTTCGTAGAATATCAAAAATAAGTTCGTAATATGTAAAATTAAGAATCATAAATTTTGTAAGTTCCATAACAAACGATCATGCAACCAAAATGATATATAAATCATCTAATTTAATAAAGAAATAGAAGTGAACATTTATTGTAATTATTAATTATCATTTAAATTATTTATATTATTAATTATCATTTAAATTTATATTAATTAATTTATATTATTTATATTAATGTCGAAAGATGTCAGAGAAAATCTGAATTCATTATTGTTTTCAACCACGGAAACATCGATTATTTAAAAAAATCCATAGCTTTTCATTTCAATTCAATTCGAATGGCCTGACGCGTCTTGATATTCGGAGTACTTTAATAATATGAAACAATGCACAAATAATAAAAGAAAACGGCAGTGGACTTTGAAATATATACTTAAACCTAAATGTAGCTTTGTACTGAATATAAAAGTTACCTAATAAAAACTATTTCAACTCTTTTCATTCCGATTGCAAAATTAAATCTCAAAAAACAATTGTCATAAGTTACTTACCACATATACTAATTTTATGAACGAAATCTGCTTCAGGAGGAACATAAGCTTTTCGTCTTTCCTCCAACTCCAATGATGGTATGAGACCCGTTGTATTGTCCCCTCCAATTTTTTTAGCTTGCCACCAATTTGGATCTCGCTGATCGACAATTTGTAAAATATCTCCACGATCAAATTGTAATCCTATTTCTTTACATGGTAGTAAAGTGTCTTCGTCCGGATTATATTCAAATAAAGCTCGCATATAACACTGAAATATAAATCAAATATCAGCTATTTATCATGAGTTAAGTAATTTAATCGATAGTAATTTACAATAATTGCTTTTCTATATGAAATGAATTATAAATACAAGGAGAGAGGCAAACCTAATTAATCATAGTTCCAGGCTATTTAATATGCCGCAATATTTTACATCTCCAATTCCAGCAAAATTAAATCTCACAAATTATGAAACACGGAACCCAAGCAGAATTATTCATATATTTAACTGGGATATATTTTACATACGCCCAGCAGTTTCAAACAGAAGCATTTGTGAGTTTGCAATAAAGCATACAAAAGTAAAGCAGAGATGGATTTTAAAATATCTTGTGTGCATTTCAGTGAATCATAATGGTAAAAAATGATAGCAAAGGATTTCGAAAAAATATCGTTTCACGAAACGATGCAATTTATCAAAGGAATATGTGGTGGGCGATTAAGTTTTGCACTTTTTTAAAATTCAGTTAAAAACCGGATACACGAAATTAAATGTATAACAAAAACAAAGAAAAAACATGGGAATATATTTCCCAGTACCAGTAATTATTCACTGATTCAATTAAAGCTCCAATGACAATTTGATTGTCGGAAATATTTATTAAATACATCTCAATGATATTAAAAAATAAATTTCCATCTTTTTACTGTAGTTTTAATAAAAATAAAAATTAGCACAAAAATTTCATCTACGCGAGTGTTCTCGTTCCTTTAACCACCACCATAACGTAAGCTTCCGCGGTCTATGGTACTGTGAACGTACGCCGTGGGATGGCGAAAGGCGTATGTAATTACCCCCGCCTCCCAAAAACAGTAATTTATATAATATTTGGCTCTAACTAACACTCCTACAAGGTCCGAACAATCAGAGAAGCCCTTGAAATAGAAGAAAGGGGTAAGCTAAATACGGGAAACGACGCTCGCAACATTCCAAAAGTATGGAAATTCCTTCTGAAAAAGAAGAAACGCGGCAACGTGGCGGCGAGGTAGAAAAATCAATAAACGGACGCCCAACAGCTTTGCCGAGCGCCGCAATTAGTCCCGAACTACCCCGATATAATATGCGCAGTCGCCGGTCGGATATAAAAGCAAACAAAACGATCTGTGCACGTCAGTTGAACTCTTTGGTTGAAGTGGTTAACACTTGAAAATACCAAATGAGATTTTGGCGAAACGTCGTGATTCTTCATAGAATCAACGGACCTACTCCCGGAATGATTTAGAAATATTATCTACCATCAGTGAAAATATTAGATGTACCATATATATATATATATATATATATATATATATATATATATATATATATATATATATATATATATATATATATATATATATATATATATATATATATATATATATATATAGATGTACCATATATATATATGGTACATCTAATATTTTCACTGATGGTAGATAATATTTCTAAATCATTCCGGTATGATAATATTTCTATATCATATATATATATATATATATATATATATATATATATATATATATATATATATATATATATATATATATATAGGCGGGAACGCAGTTGTTATGTGTTCCACATGAGAGTGATTGTGGAACCCAACAGTTGGAGTGTATACCTTCCAACTGCTGTTGTCTCATTGGAGCCAGTCCAAAAAATCTAAAACCACCTGGCCACAGGCCTTCATCCTGTGTATGGATCCACTGCAAGATGAAGGCCTCTTCAGCATGCTTCGAACTTTCACGGTCCTGGGCTTTCCTCTGCCACTCGGGTCCAATATACTTAACGACGTCATCAGTCCATCGTGCTTTCGGTCTTCTTCGCGAAAGTTTGGGATGAAGCGGTATCCACTCCAGGATTGCCTTGGTCCATCTTAGTTCCTTGATACATATGCAGAGCTTTCTCTCTCGTCTATATATATATATATATATATATATATATATATATATATATATATATATATATATATATATATATATATATATATATATATATATGTCGATATAAAAATATGAACATAACGATAATAATAAGTTCAGTTATGAAATTTTCTACTCTTATTTCTTAACTTATAAATGACTTCCAAAATACATACCGTCAGTTTTTTAGTGACACCATTAACACCATTGGCTACAATAGATGCATGAGTTTCCACAGCCGGTGCATTTCCTACTTTTAAAGTTACAGAATCTTTACTCTTGGCTACTTCCACCTGTAAGTCTTCCGGCGATTTAACTTGAGCTCCATTAACTTCCAAAATAACGTCGCCCACGTGAAGTAATCCCTGTTTTTCGATCATGCCTCCTTCCAAAATTCTGGCTATTACAAGGTTATCGTTGTCGTCTACTTGGACCTTGAAAATTAATCGCGTTAATAGAAACTGTTAAATACGTAGATAGCCACGTATATTTATTTAAAAGTACAATATTATATCAGTGCTACAAATATATGTGTATGATGCAATACGAAATGAAGTAATTTTCGAGCGGTATATATGTACAAGGAATAAAACTGGGGGCGTAGTGTTCGATTCGGCAACATTATTGGTTTCCCCCTTGGACGGGAGGCAAGTCAAAGTCTGATGCGTCTTCAGTACAGATTTAAACTCCCTAAAGGCCCTTGTGCTCCGTATCAATTATTTCCGTTCAATCAAAAGAAAAACCCGAGAGAAAGCCGTCGTATACTTGTGGAAACTTACGGTGATAATGTCCCGACGCAAGATGCTTATGGGCTTTGATTTAGACGATTGAAAAGTGGTGATTTCGACTTGAAAAACAAAGAACGTCCAGGTTAACCGAAAATATTTGAAGATGCCGAATTGAAAATGCCCAATTGCAATTGAAGTTTTGCTTTCTCGGCATGAAAGAAAGACTTTTTTGCACCGGAGCGTGACTGAGGACGAAAAATGAAGATATTTCGATAATTCAGAATCCAAACCCACAAAATCATGGGTTGACCCAGGATAATCAACAACATCAACCGCAAGACCGAATTGCTTTGGAAAGAAAACAATGCTGTTCATTTGATGGGATTTCGTGTACCATGAGATTCTCAAGCCAGGTTAAGCAGTTAATACCGTTCGGTATCATCATCAAATGAACTGCGCATTGATCGAAAAGCGACCAGAATGGGCTACAAGACACGGAACAGTGATTTTGCAGCACGACAACGCCCCATCACACAGAGCCAAAGAGGTCAGAGACACCATCTCTGAACTTGGCTGGGAACTGTTGTACTCACCAGACTTGCCCCTTCCGACTACCACTGTTTTTCATTGACGTCTCACACACTTTCCATAAAACACTTCAACAGTTACGGAGATGTCAAAAAATAGCTGGATAACTCGACTGCCTCAAAAGATGTACGATTTTTCTGGGGGGCACTCACAAATTGCCAGAGAGATGGGAAAAATGTGCAGCTAGAAAGGACGTATACTTTGAATAAACCATATTTTACCTCTTTCCCAAATTAAACGTGTTTTTGTTAAGAAAAAAATAGGAATTATTAATCGTCACACCTGGTATATATTTGAAGAAACATTTCATCTCGCAACAATTGCCCTTCAATGTCTATATTTTGTCTAGTAACAGCGCGATTATTTAAAAATCCTCAGATAGTTGCATAGTGATTTTTTTTAAGATAAAAGGAAAAGAGGAGGCCAAAATAAGCACATATATACTCAGAAGGATCTTAGTAATTGTGAACAAAGAGAAAGCGATCGCAAATTCATGACCCAATTTTCACAAAATTATTAAAGAGGTTATTTAATTAATCTTCTACTGTACATACTACTTTTGAATATTCCTTGTTTCATCATACCAAATTCACAAATTATTTTAATTCGTAATTTTATAAGAACGTTATCGAAATTGTAATATATAAAATTTGCTTACGGTTAATCCCAAAGGTTCTCCTGCCTTTTTCCTGACTCCAACCATCCTAATGGCGTCGTTCGTCATCCCGTTAGGGAATAACTTCGGCGATTCAGTCTTTTTATGAGGTTTGGGGTTCTGTGTGAGGTCGGCCACTTTATCGTGCGTTTCCAAGAGCGCCCTGAAAGAATTTATATCCAAATAAATCATAAACCCAAAATATTTATATGGTCTAAATGAAAGAAACTATTTCGACTATGGTTTATTAATAGAGATATAGATCATAAATATATAATATGAGATTGAATCAAATATAAACCCGAATTGTTTTATACATATTATTTATAAAATAATACAAAAAAAACTATTGTTAATTTACACAGTATTTCGGTTTGTAGCGGTTTGGAAACTTGTGAATTCCTTGCTCGTAGAAACTTTCAATTTGAGTCATCGCCAACATATTGATCGTTGTCGATTTGTACCACTCCAAGTGCATCTTTCAAGGGCGCAAATAAAAAATAATTACACGGTGACAAATCTGAGATGTATGGAGGGTGTTCGAGAGTTTCCAATGCATATTCTCCAGTTTTTCCTTCGTCAAAACCGAGCCCATCAGCCACAGATTTTATTGAAGCCAAGATGATTGTTAGAGCACTTCCAAAGCTAATGCCCACCTTTAAAGCGATTTCATGAATAGTGAGCCGCCGATCACCTTCGATAAGATCGCAAACTGCATCAATATTATCAGCATTGACACTTGACCTGGGACGTCGATTATGACTTACATTTACCACACTTTCTCTTCTACTCTTAAACTTCTTGGTCCAACCAAACACTTGGGTCTTAGACTGGGTATCGTCCCCATACTGAACCTTCAATCGAGTTAATATTTCGGATGGTTTAATGTCTTCCTTGGTTAAAAACTTTATTATAATTCGTTGCGCAAAGGACGGTGGAACCTGTTACTCACTCATAACTGTACTGACACAAGAACTGAGTGAAATAGCTCACCGAGCATTTCCCCCATACATTGCACTGCAACGACCTACACTGACAGGCCGCTCGTGATTGGATGAGG
This sequence comes from Cosmopolites sordidus, assembly GCA_031761425.1. Taxonomy (NCBI): domain Eukaryota; kingdom Metazoa; phylum Arthropoda; class Insecta; order Coleoptera; family Curculionidae; genus Cosmopolites; species Cosmopolites sordidus. Next base: position 196,014 of record JARFXV010001071.1, on the reverse strand, counting down.
AAAGTAATTATTAATGTCGGTTTATATTTGACTCACCCTGGTATATAAATAAATGATTTTATTATTATAAATTACAAATACTACTCTATATTTGTTGAACTATATTATGTTAATAAAAGAGTAATTTGTTCAGTCATGTCAGAATATAAATGGAATTCAGAAGCAATTGTTTTAAAACTTCATATTTAAAAACTCAAAAAAAAAGCCTATTGGAATATCATGAACAAATTTGAGTTTTGGAAAAAACTGAACGATCATAACGTGACATCTACTACTGAAACATGACGAACAAATTTATTTCTTCAAGTAAACTATCATAATAATAATCCTTCCTCAGTGATTAGAGTGAAAATCTCTATAACAAATTGTTACAAAACGGCTAGAATGTACGTTCTTCAAAAAATCAGAAACGATTACAGAATGTCACGAATCATATTTTTAATGATGCAAATTTATTTTAATCCGTCGTATTTCAAGGGGAGAAATTTCAGTCAGGAAAATATTTCCCTACATGTTGACCAAAAAGAAAACAGTATTCTTATATTGAATAGAATTAAATATGTTAAACGTTATGTATTGATCTTACACGGTAGTATCCAGCAGCTAATAAAAAACCTTTTTGTTGTGTAAAATGCGCATTTATCAATCTCAAGGCATTATCAGAACTTCCTAAAGCATTGTAATGATAACATTTGATTCTGTAGTCAACAAGGTATGAACAAAAACTGTCATTGTAATCTAGACTGAAAAACTTCGATTCTAAAAATTATTTGTCAAAACCATGATCGTCTATTTTTATGACTACATTAGTTTCGTCAATGGAATCCGTTGCGAATCAGTGGTAGAAGTTACAGTAAGAAATACATTTCCCCATTTTAAAAATACACATTTATCTATTTTTGATTGAATATTGACTATATCTCTCATACCAATATGGTACGACTAATACCAATTCTAAAGAGTTTTCAAATCGAGAGGTTTTTTGTTAATTCTTGAATAAAACACAGAATTTGCGTTGATTTTTTATTAATCATTGGAGCACCGTGTATGATATTTAAGCACGAAAAACAATATCTTCCAAATGACCACTTCTTACACCCTCCACAGACTTCCACTCTTTTGAAGACGTTAGAGGAACCGTGAATGGAGTTATAGCGGCAGTAGTATTTTGAAGGACTTCCAGAAAATCATTGCAGAGATTAAATAAATTAATTGAAAAACCACTGGGAAAAATATATTAAGATTAAGGGAGAACATAGGGAAGAATAAAATCATTTTCTCAACAATAAACTTGTTTTATCACATTCGCTTCGCGAACTTTTCAGTTAGCCTAGTATTTGGTTTTTTTTGCGTTCATTTGCGTGCATTTGCGTTCAGTTGCGAATCAGTGGTAGAAGTTACAGTAAGAAATACATTTCCCCATTTTAAAAATACACATTTATCTATTTTTGATTGAATATTGACTATATCTCTCATACCAATATGGTACGACTAATACCAATTCTAAAGAGTTTTCAAATCGAGAGGTTTTTTGTTAATTCTTGAATAAAACACAGAATTTGCGTTGATTTTTTATCAATCATTGGAGCACCGTGTATGATATTTAAGCACGAAAAACAATATCTTCCAAATGACCACTTCTTACACCCTCCACAGACTTCCACTCTTTTGAAGACGTTAGAGGAACCGTGAATGGAGTTATAGCGGCAGTAGTATTTTGAAGGACTTCCAGAAAATCATTGCAGAGATTAAATAAATTAATTGAAAAACCACTGGGAAAAATATATTAAGATTAAGGGAGAACATAGGGAAGAATAAAATCATTTTCTCAACAATAAACTTGTTTTATCACATTCGCTTCGCGAACTTTTCAGTTAGCCTAGTATTTGGTTTTTGTTGCGTTCATTTTTTGGCCCTAGGTATAACTTCGAACTCAAACAATTGTACAAAGAATTATTGTAGACTAGGTGAGGACTCAGATGGGCGAGAAAAAAGTTCCAGAATGCGGAAAGAGAATCATGGATTAACAAATAGTAATGTAAGACATACAAATAGGTAATGTAAGAAGAGAAGCTGAAGTTACCAGTTTTAACTTTGTATTTTTATGACTACTATCTATTAATCCTAAAATGAAAATCAGTTCTTTATATATACATTTACATACCTAGTAAGTATTTACATGAATATATAAAAATAATTTTAATACCTATATAATTGTATAGATTTTATTTTTATTTTCATAGAAAGCAATTCTTTCAAAATCCAAGTTATGTTGGAGTATAATAAAATGTATTGCAAAGAAAAAACAAAATGGAAACTAAGAAAAACGTAAATAGCGAATAAAATTAATTGGTAACGGTCAAACTAAAAAAAAGAAACAACTGTCATTAAGTTGGACCGTTTAATGACTCAGTTTTCAATTAAATTAAATTAAATTTTTTATTCCCATCTGTTGAATAATACTAAGTGCAAAAAGATAATATGACCAAAAAATATACAATTTATATATAATACAAAAAATATACAATATTAATATATTTATATTATATTATAATATATTAATTATAAATGATTATTATAATTACATAAAAATGTGGTTTGTTAAGAATATCTGACAATTATCTAGTTTTAATAATATATTATAGATAATTTTTTATTCCCACCTGTTGAATGATAATAAGTGCAAAAAGATAATATGAATAAAACTATGTATATATATATATATATATATATATATATATATATATATATATATATATATATATATATATATATATATATATTGTCCGGTTCCGGTCCGGATAATATGAATAAAACTATATATATATATATATATATATATATATATATATATATATATATATATATATATATATATATATATATATATATATATATATATATATATATATATATATTGCCTTTCGGCAAAATGTTAACAGCCCCAATAAATTTCAATAAAAATATTCCTTGTTTCAAAGGCGCCAGATTCGGTATGCTTTAACGTCTAAATAATTTTGGAAAAAATTAAATATTGTTAAATTTTTATTATTTTTATTATTTTTATTATGTATGACTAAAACATTGCTTATTGGTTTGTGTATTTTGAATTTATTAATACAATAAAAATTAATATATTGATGTATTAGTACAATAAAAATTATATGTACTTATATGTATTCGGTAAAACCGTATGTCAATCGGCAGCAATGGTATCACATCCATATTCCTTTTTAATATTAAATGTCTTTAATAGGAGGACAACCGTAAACAATTTCGAACCCATCCATCCTCAGAACCAGCATGTAAAATTGTAATTATTTTTGCCTTGTTTGCTGCGGCTTTGGTTTGGCATATTCTTGATGTATCTACTCATCCTTTAGCTGGCGTCTCATGTGCATTGAATCGTGTTTCATCAAGGTAGATAGTGGGAGGATTTTCTAATCTGTATTTTTTTATAGAGTTTAAGTAGTCAAACCGCCATCGTCGCAATCGTTGTGATTCCATTAATATTTGTCTTTTATTAATGGTCCGATAGGCAAAAACCATTAAAGATAATATTCTCCGGAGGCTAACTCTGCTGCAAAGAATGTTGGTTTCATCTTTTCTTAGTCACTGTTGCGATGAATGCATTGCAGACACAATTTGCTCTTCATACATAGCATAAATGTTGCATCGAATTAAGTCTATGTCGCTTTCATCAACACATTTGCTTTTACTAGAATCTCTACGAAGTTTTTTTGGCTTTAATTGGCTTCGTCACAATATATTTAAGTGTAAACAACGGCGTTTTCGTTAATGAAGACGTTTCTGCTGCGGCTATATTTACATTAAGGCCCTATTCAATAAAGAAACATACATATATTTAACACTTTGCTTAGCATCGAACGTTAATAAATGTTTTCTTTTAAAATTAGCACTACCGGAGGTACAATGATTATTATCTTGGCATGAACGCCATATTTTTAGCACATTTGGAATAATAAAAATACGAACGAAATTATAGAACTGCACTGTTTAAGAAAGCCATGCGAACTAAACTAAAATATTATGAAACTACTAAACCAGATATAAAATGTATTTTATCTTTTTAACTATAATTTTATTAGGTCCGGCCCTGTTTACTTTTATTGCAACTTTGCCGGATTTCGTTACGACAGGGGTTGTTAACAGTTTATTGCAGCAATTTGGTCAACAATATAGTTGAACCGATATATATATATATATATATATATATATATATATATATATATATATATATATATATATATATATATATATATATATATATATATATATATATATATATATATATATATAATAAATGATTATTATAATTACCTAAAATGTGGTTTGTTAAGAATATCCGACAATTCTCTAGCTTCCCTATTCCAAGATCTATTACATCTAATATAAATGTCCTTCAGTAAGTCTTCGCAATTCAAATTTTCTGGCGGAGAAAGTGTTGGTGGCCGGTCTTCTAAACGGTCTTGAACCTAAAACAACACATATACATGAAAAAAACCTGTATTTCAAATGTAATGTAAAAATAAATCTAACCACAATTACATTGTAGGCTATAAATTGTTCTGGTCATAAAAATGTCACTCGTACTTTTCAAATCGCTGTCCCTCCGGACTTAGTCGTAAACATAAATGTGGTCAGTGGTAAATAATTATCAATCATCGCACTAACCCCCATAAATCTTCCTTCAAATTCATTATTGACCGGTAGCTTTTAGGTCCGGCACCCTGCCGACTACGAAAGTGTGGCAAATTAGTAGTAGAAACCGACCGAAATCGGAAAATAAACACCAGCAACGTACGAAAAATTTAAAAACAAGAACGTCTTTGTTTGTCAACATATCTTTAGGAATCAGCCATCCACCTGGCACCCCGCCTACACCAGCCGCAAACAAAGAACCCTTAATACACCTGACTTCCTTTATAACACCACATTCATAGAGCGTATTTCTACCTGGTTTAAGGGCTGGTGACTTTAAAGTCTACCAGTTACGTCAAGTCGGGTTTCCTTTTCACGTAACGTTACGTGAATATAAAGACCTTTGGAAACATTTATCGGAGTCTCAATCTTATAGAACGTGATAAAAAAAATTAAGATATATGACATGGAAATATTCGATGTTTTTTAGATATTATACAGGATGGCCCTTAAGCATTGACAATATTTAAAATTTACTGTAGTAGCTTTTAGAATTTGTCCTAATTACAGAGCAAGGTCATGCATCTGTAATACATAAAGTTAGTAATCGTCCTTTAGATATTTTTTTAATAATATTTATTTAAATAAATGCATAGAAAAAGATTTATAATTTTCATTAAACATTTTCTAATTTAACTTTAAGTAGAAAGAAACTAATTATAGAGCAGTGTAATGTAATACATAAATTTACAAACTGTCCTTTAAATATTTTTTTAATGTTGTTGATTTAAATAAATACATAGATAAATAATTATTATTTAAATTAAACATTTTCTGAATTAACTTTGCATAAGTTTGTAGAGCTTAATTATGGCATAGAGCAGGACCATACCTCTATATTACATATATTTAGAAATAGTCCTTAAGTTAGTTTTTTAACGATGTTAATTTAAATAAAATCATAGAGAAATAATTATAATTTTTATAAAACAGTCTCTAAATTAACTTTTGGTTGGTAAGGCCTAATTACAGAGCAGAACTATACACCTGTAATACATAAATGTAGTTATCGTCCTTTAAATTGTTTTTTTAAATGTTGTTGATTTAAATAAATAAATAGAAAAATAATTAAAATTTAATCAAACATTTTCTGAATTAAAAAAGGAAAAGGAAAGGATTTACGGTTAAAGGCGCATCAGCATCTAAGGCTAGTTAACGACTGGACCTACAGCTTAACGTGAGTTCGGAACCCCGGTCATCAGATAATACCGATAACCCAGGCCAACACCCCCTTCACGCTGTCAACCCTTGGTTATGTACCTAACCATAAGTCTATCAGGAAGCCTACTGACTAGCGAGTGACCAACGTAGAACACTTCTCAGAAGGCATCCGGCCTTACCCAGCCTTTAAGGCGTGACTGAGGATAAATTCGTTGTAGGATTATACACTCTTGCCTAGAAACAATCACATTTAGGTGTGGATATGTGTGGGCGTGTGTGTGTATATGTAAATGTATATAAGTGTGTGTGTAGGAAGTAAGACAGACAGAAGAATTAAAGAAAAACAACCATCCGAGCGCTGGAATCGAACCAGGTATCTTTGGATTATTTTTTTTTTATTGTTACTGACTTAAATAAATACATAGACAAATAATTATAACTTTTATTAGACATTTACTGAATTCACTTTTGGTAGGCAGAGCCTAATTAGAGAGCTGGGTCATGCCTCTGAAATACATATATTTAGTAATAGTCCTTTAGATAGTTTTATTAATATTATTGTTTTAAATACATTTTTATTGAACATTTTCTGAATGTTCATAGATCTGTAAATTTAATAATTATCCTTTAGATTGTTTTTTAAATGTTGTTGGTTTATATAAATACTTAGATAAATAATTATAATTTTTATTAAACAATTAGTGAATAAACTAACTATTGGTAGGTAGGGTATAATTATAAAACAGGGTCAGAACCTCTGTAAAACATCAATTTAGTAACTGTTCTTCATTTGGATTTACAAAAATGGCACCACTATCTACACTACTATTTATTTTATTTTTTTCAGCAATACCACCAAATTATGACTCGTAGCGAGTTATACTACACTTGCATGTTTTTGTTTAAAACTCTTTCAAAACTATTAAAAATTTCAAGTTATATTTTAGGGCTTTAAAGGGTCATATCTAATAAGTACTAATTAGCACGTACTGACCAAAAGTTAATCAAGAAAATTTTAATCACTTCAATGCTTCTGACCAGGGAAAGAATGTCTGCTCGAACTCAGACAAGGTCACTTGCTTATCAATTTGCTTAGTCACAGTCGTATATATAAAATCATCATCATCATCATCATCAACCCGTATCAATCCACTGCAGGATGAAGGCCTCTTCAGCATGCTTCCAACTCTCGCGGTCCTGAGCTTTCCTTTGCCATTCCGGTCCAATATACTTAATAATATCATCAGTCCATCGTGTTTTCGGTCTTCTCCGTGGACGTTTGCGATCAAGCGGTATCCAGTCCAGGACCGCCCCGATCCATTTTTCGTCCCATCGCCTCGCTACATGGCCTGCCCACTTCCATTTCAATTGTTTTATTCTTCTCATGATGTCATTCACTTTCTCTGATCCATGTGCAGGTCTTTCTATCCCGTCTAGTAATGCCAAGCATACATCTTTCCATTCCCCTCTGTGCTACTCAAAGTTTTTGAACCGACTGCGATGTGAGTGTCCAGGTCTCACTTCCGTATGTCATAGCGGGCAGGACACACTGATCAAAGACTTTTCTTTTCAGGCAAAGTGGTAGTTTGCTCTTAAACACTATGTTGAGCTTGCCAGCCACATTTAACGCGTCGTTCCACCTCCCGGACGGTATCCCCTTCCATTGAAACCCTTTGCCCAAGACATATATATATATATATATATATATATATATATATATATATATATATATATATATATATATATAGTGATCCACAACTTCCAAATCCGTTTGTAAAATAGAAATCCTTTTGTCCTCAGCAAATTTATTGGACATGACCTGACCCCTCTGGTTTCTTTTCAAGCCAAATGTTTCCCCAGCCCTTTGCAATTCTTGTACGTGTCTTTGCAACTCATCTGGGTCTTGTAAAAAAAGAACGATATCATCTGCGAATCTAAGATGATTTAAGTACGCTCCATTAATCCTTATTCCATCTTGTTCCCAATGCAGCTTACGGAACACTTCTTCCAGGCAGACTGAGAAAAGAAGAGGCAATATTACTTCCCCCTTCCGTACGCCCCGCTCTACATTTATTCCCACCTCAAGATCGTCAAGATGGACTGTCGCTATAGTTTCATCATATATATATCCTCGCAGATTTACATAGGCTTTCTCTACACCTTGATTAAGCAATGCATCCATTATGGACTGCTTTGAGATTGAATCAAATGCTTTTTCAAAATCGATAAATGCCAAGTACAGTGGCATAGTGTATTCGTTGTGTTTTTCTATGACCTGCGGTAGAACCTGGATATGATCTAATGTACTGAATCCACTTCTGAATCCCGCTTGCTCCTTTGGTTGTGCGTCATTAAGTTTTCTTAGTATTCTTTTGGATATTATCTTGGTGAAAACTTTGTACACCACTGATAGGAGGCATATTGGGCGGTAGTTCTTTAAATCTTCCCGTGCTCCTTTGTTATGTAAAAGAATCACTTCTGCATTTTTCCATAAGCTGGGTTCTTCTTGTTGTTTGAGGCATTTTGTATATAATCTTGCCAGTGTTTTATGTAAGGTCCGACCACCAGCTTTTAACATCTCCACCATTATACTATCCTCTCCTGGAAACTTTTATGAAAACTATTCTAATTGATACCAATAGTATATAACCCGCTATGAGCAGTTTGTTAAATAAAGAGAAGTTAAAAAAAAATCATAAACCTGATGTTAAATGCTTTTCAAATAAGAACAAAATCCTCTAATTTTTTTTGTGGGATATATGTGTGGTAAAATTCTTAATTTTTCAATAATTGCAAACGCGACTATAAAATAAAATGTTTGTATCCAGTAATGGATACGTACATGTAATGACAACTCTACATTTTTTATTTGTTGGCCAAAAAACTTACATTCGGATAATAATTCGTACACGATCATCCTCCAAACCAAAGAATGAATATCTCCAAAAACTCAATGTCTTTATACTTTATAGTTTTATACTTTTACTATATCCAGCATTTAACCCAAGCCTTTTATCCGCTGTTCGCCTGTTCCGTTACTTGGCATACTTCTTGTGTTGAAATTTAATAATCTAAATTAGATTGAAACTAGGTTCCGTGAGGTATTTAACTCTAAGAACAACAACTGATACCAGCATCGGCTATTAAATTGCTTCGTAGGATAAAATAAAATAGCCTTAAAATGTAATCTAACTTAATTGTAAAAATCTTTATATAAAAGTTATTTTGATAGTGATGCGCTGGTTGATTAAAGAAAAACTTTTAAACATTAAATCCTTCATTAACCTAAATATCATGTGGCGACCAGGGAGAAGAACCTTTTCTCCTTTAACGAGAACATTTTTTTGTTGAACCAGACCCCAGATAAATTTCAATTATGTCTGTTATGTAATATATCTCGTTTCATTGCGACATGAGGTTAAAATTACTACTACATTTATATAAATACGGCAGTTTTCTGCGGGTATTTATATAAATCATCAGTATATGTGGATGATATAATTACATCTCGCCGTCAAAGAAATAATCGCTGTCTGGAAATATCAAAATAAAAAACAGGCTTCAAGAAGAAAGATTTAATAAGGGAAATAAGGTCGTTTACTTAAATAAGTGCAAATATTACGAAACAATGGTCAAAATTGTTGGGGTCCTCTATTGAACCAAATAATTTGCTTTTAATTTAATTTAACGACGCATTGAATCATCTCCCCATGATGCTAACATGATTAGCGAAACGAGCGTTGATAAATTAAAAACAAGTAATTTGGTGTTTTGGGGCAAATCTCTTTGATTTTAATAGACTATTGCATCGTTTCTCAACCTGGGGATCACGTTCAGGAATATAGGGGGCTGGCAATTTGTTAAAAAAATAAGACCAGTATACGAAACATTTTTAGTAGTAACTATTTTTAATTTAAAAACAAGTGTTAGAAAATGAAATATTACCAGGTAATAACAACATAACAAAATAAACTGATATAAAAAAAAATACCCTTCGCCATGGCATCACAAAGGATTGTTTTCCAAAATAGCATATTTTCTTTAATTTGCCCCTCGCATTCGTATCGGACAAAACACAAAAATTGCACCAAGTTCGACACATCTGTTGACTCCTCGAACTGAATAGCAAAAAATTCACTTGATTTAACCTTTTCAGTTATTTGATCATGAACATTATTGGCCATTTCATTAATACGTCTCGATATTGTGTCATTTGAAAGTGGTATAGTTTTCAACTTTTTTACTTCTTCCGGACTTGAACGTCCGTCGTTGGACATATCGTCACATTGACCATATCCATGGCAGCGGTTAAAATGAGCTTTTCCGCAATTGTGTGAGGCTTAGACTACTTGGCCACCGTTAATGCTACTAAATAGGATGCTTGAAGTGCTACGGTCGCATTACGGCTTGATTTGTTGATTTTTCAAGATGAGTGATTTACGCTCGAAAAATTCTAATTGTTTTATATTATGTTTCCAGATGCCAAACTGATTTTGAAGGCTTCATACTTTCCGCAGATAAAACTTGATAACAAGACAATGAATCCATATTTTAAATATGTTTCATCATACAATCTGATCTTTGTCTTTACTGTTTCACCAGATGTAGACGGTTCATTTCGTTTTGTCCGAAAAACTTCCGGAGTTTGTGCAGATGACCGAAATATTCGCATACATTCGCCTGCTCAAACTCCGGACGATTTGAAACCGTTTGAAATCGTCGCTAGAACAGACCTAATATTAATTTATTTTATTACCACACTGTTATTCATTTTAACACTGAGTGAGAATAAAAATCGTAGTATTTAACATTGAGTAAGAGAAGAAATCGTAGTGCTTGTTTTCGTAAAAATGTAATTAGGAATGAAACTCTTCGTATCGTTCCTTTGATTTTACTACCAAAGCGCATAGCTTGTACGAATGTGCCTAAGCGCGCTCGGGACGAATGAGCCGTCTAGCATGCGTGGGGGAGTGGCGCGAGGTGCGCAGGCTGGTTATGTTACAAGAGCGTGCAAGTGCAGGACACAGATTCGAACTGGTAAAAGTAATATAAGAACAAGAGGATACAAGTCTTGTAGTTAGGTATTTGTTGCTGTATGCGGTATTTCGATATAAAAGTAATGACCCATCCACTTATACATCCGTCATTGATGATTCGTCATTTCCGTAAATTCAAATAGATAATCAGTTTTTTTTTTCGGCATTCGTAAGCATGTGAACAAGCTTTATGAGTTTATAAGCCATTTAAAACTGCAAACGATTCTTCATAAATCACGACACTGAAAAAAAGAACGAATCGTCGCCGGCCGATGTAAAACTTTGATAAACGTCAAATTAACATATTGTAGTGAGGAAGTCGCAACTTTTTTTACTTAATTTTTTTGACTATTTAATCGCTATCAATCACTAAAAAGGCTGCGAAACGATGGTCTATTGCAATCAATAATAATTAATAGCATATATGTGTTGTAAAATGAAAAGATAGGATCTTTATCTAAAAAACTTCAACAGTAAACTTTTTTTTTTTTTTTATTATTTATGGAAATGTCTGCTCAACAATTACAATTGTTCTACAAGACAGTGTTGTAATGAAAGTTTTAACATTAACATCATAAATCTATTCTAAATACATATCTTGAGGTAGTTTCCTCTTCAGTCTTGTATGTATGTTTCTGCGTCCTAGTAGATAATGTTCAGTGCTGGGAGATTGCTCTACCCTCTGATGAAAGATGATCGTTCGCTTTTTAATATACTCTGATACTGTTAGTAGACCGAGTTCTTGGTGCAGTTGTCGATTAGTTACGTACCATTCGGCATTCACAGCTATTCGTAATATTTTGTTTTGAAGAACCTGCATTTTATGTACATTGGTAGGCGATGCGTTGCCCCAGATAACGCATGCATAAAGGATTAAAGGCCGAATTAGTGATTTGTGTAGCAATAAGGTACATTCTGTTTTTAATGAGGTTCTCCTATTGATAAGTGGGTAGAGTTGAGAGAGTCTGGCATACCCTTCGTTGAGTTTGCGAATTATGTGTATTCTCCACGTTAATCTGGTATCCAGGTGTACACCCAGATATTTAACATATTCTTCGTTTGTTTTCCAAGCGACTGGGTGTTGATTTATGTGAATAATCGGAGGGTTATTGATTCTCCTTAAAGTAAAAATTTTTGCTGCGCACTTTTCTGTATTGATTTTTAAATTCCATTTATTGAGCCATTTTACAATGGTATTTGTAGCTTCTTGAAGTCAAGATTCTGTTGCTTGATTAGAATAGCTGTGTCATCTGCAAACATTAGAAGAGAGGCTTCTGTTTCTGGTATGTCGTGTGTATATAGGTTAAAAAGAATTGGGCCAAGTATACTCCCCTGTGGCACGCCGGTTTTAATTTTTCTAATAGTTGATGTTGCGTTGTGTATGGATGTTTGGAAGGATCTGTCGTTTATATATGAAAAAAGGATGGCTTTTAAATATTCTGGAATCTTAGCTGATGTTATTTTATGTTTTAGTCCGTCATGCCATACACTATCAAAGGCTTGGGCCAAATCTAAGAATATGGTTAGAGTGTACTCCTTGTTCTCAAACCCCTCTTCTATAGTTTCTGTTAAGCGTTGAAGTTGATGACACGTAGAATGCCCTTGTTTGAAACCAAATTGGAAGGCTGGAATTATGTTCTCGTTGACAATCGCTTGGTTTAATCTGTAGTATATAATTTTTTCAAAGAGTTTAGCCATTGTAGATAGGAGGCTTATTGGCCTATAACTTGAAATAAGTTTGTGATCTTTTCCTGGCTTTGGGAAAAGCAAAATGTATGAGTGCTTCCATGTTTGTGGAAAATATCCCAATTTTAGACAAGAGTTAAAAAGTGAACTTAGGTAGGCAATCAGCTTTTTGCTTGCATTTTTGAGTATTAAATTCGGTATTTGGTCATGGCCCGGTGCTTTTTTTAATCGATAGGGTTTTAATTACTGACATTATCTCCTGTGGCGATGTAGGTTTGATGTCTACACCAGCTAGTGGTCTGTGGGTTTTCACTTCATTTTGTACCAAATTTGCAAAGGCCTGTTGTGTATGCTGTTGATCAAACAGTGTTTCCAAGTGGTCACCAAAAGCAGTACATTTCTCTTCATCGCTATGTAGTAATGTATTATTAACCAGAAGAGATGGGATTTCTTCCGATTTTCGTAGTATTTTCTTAGTAGATCTCCACAATCCTGGATCTTGCGGCTCTAGATCACTTATACGTTTTTGGTATTCAATTATTCTAAAAGTATCTAGTTCTCGCTTAATGCGATGCGACAAGTTATTAACTAGATTTTTGGTTGCAGGATCCCTTGTTCTCTGCAACAGTAAACTTTTAAAGTAACAGGTGGGGCAAGTGTCACACTACAATTATAATTATTTATAATTTTGTTGTTCATTTCTTTATTAGTATTTGTCTTTAAATTTTCTATTGATTAAATTAAATACGCCATTAAATTTCCTGTTAATTTGGAAAATTATGTTAATCAAATGAAAGCTATCAGAAGCAATGCAATCTTGGGATTGTTGTGTGGCTTGGGTATTATTTATGTAAACCTTTTCCTTCGAAAATTCCTATAAAAATAATCCGTAACCACCAAATCAATTTTGCATGAAAATTGTCAATTTGATGGAAGTGGTTTATGATGACCGTACAGAATTCTAATCGCTTATTATTCTCTGCAGATCAGGTCTTGAACAATTTAAATTTTATAGGGAAACATGTGCAACATGTGCATTTTATAGGGAAACATGTAAAAGTCATTTTACAAAATTCAGCATAAGCTGCGTGGAGAAATTCTCAAATGTGCTCAACTCACCCAATAAACATTTCTGGATACACCTCCACACTTTGCCCCACACGTGCAATATTCTCAGCGCTTCGCACTGTTCTTGAACCTCTGATGCGGGGTCTATTCCCAACTATTTTAAATTCTTGAAATTGCTTGAATAAACGATAAATTGTTATTTTATTGGACACCGATCGATTAGATGATTATTCTAATAATTAGTAAATTAGTAATATTAACAATTTCACTGCATTTTTTTAGCATATATTTATCCATAATACAACTTCAATGTCTGCATTACACGGCAACCTAATCCAAACAAGTATCACGAAAAAAAAATGGCACCAAAACAAAGTGGTAGCCTGATACTTGCCCCACCCCTTATAATCCCATAACAAAGCTATCAATATTATTTACAAGATGTATAAAATAAAATACAGTTGTTTTTCTGTGACACAATTCTAGATAACCAAGCTAAATTATCCCCATTTAACACATAGCTTAGTCAAAAAACTTTGTTATATTGTTTCTATGAATAACCACTAATGACGCATAATGATGGCAATTATATTTGGTGAGAATATAATGACCCAAGCCCTAATATGTTTTTCGTTAGTATACAACAATAAAATACGTTAATGATTTTTATGACATGTTATTGTTAACAAAATTCAATAACGTCTCATAGCAATTTATTGAATAAATGTGTCGGTTAATAATGCCGATTTTGTTTTGAGATGGCGTTACTAATATATTTGTTGGTATGGATTAATAACTTTTATGATATTTTGTAAGAAAATAAACGATCAAAGTTTGCGAAAAAAAAATTGAAAAATACATTCTATAACCAACATAACAGTAACATGTAAAATAAATGACTGTGAGTAAAATTGAGATCATATGATAATGTAGTCAGTTACGTCAATATATATATATATATATATATATATATATATATATATATATATATATATATATATATATATATAGTTTTTTCTTGGGGAAATTGGTTGGTTTCGGGCTAGCGGTCAGCAGTAAAACAAGTGTTTAATCGTCTCAATATTTCGTCATTTTTTTGATGACTTCATCAGGAGACTCTAAAATTATTTTTTTCTTTTTTTATTTAATAAACAATGAAATAGTATAGAACACCGACATGTTAAAATATAAATTCACATAACAATAAATATATAAACTTACAATTAATGACTATGGTTTAAAACGTATGTATCTAAATAACGTTCTTGAACGATACGGGCCCCAACCAGGAATTAACAATCTTTTTTAAACACTAAGGTATTTCAACCTGCAACCATCGAGGTTGAAAAGACTGGAGCACTTTCAACACGAACATCCATTGTTTGGTGTTATTTGAGAATATGGCAATAAATACTACTAAGACCACTAGTATCTGATTTAAAATTCATCGTGGTTTTATTTTGTCTTATATGACACATCTCCAAAAACAGCCTTTTTTTGTAGTTGTTCATCTGTTGTATGACTTACATTGTCGAAATCCATATTGTGTCCAGTACTGAGGAAATGGTCAACCACAGCACATCTGTTGTTGTGATTACGGCAGTCACTCTTGTGCAATCTCATTCTCTGTTTAAGCCACTGACTGGTCTGTCCTATATAAGACTGTTCACAATCTTTGCAGGTCAGTTTATAAATTACATTTGATTGTAGACCGATTGGAATGGTATCTTTGATTTTGGTGAACAGATTAACGATCGTTAGTTGATTGTATTGACTGATTTTTATGTGAGGAAAGTCCTTGAATACTTTTGTCACCCCTTGGGATAGATCATTCACTTGTGGGATTTTTTTGTAAACTACTTCTGGCCCGTTGTCTTCTAAAGGGCCATCATAGAATTGTGTGCTGTATATCAATCGTTTCAATATATTTTTCGGGTAACCATTGTTCAGAAACAATTCATATAGAATTTTTAAATTTTTTTGTAACAGAGTGCTGTGGCTGATCCGTGTGATCCTGTTTTTCATTTGGACAATTGTGTTATATTTTTGGCTTCTGGAGTGATTTGAATGGTAGTTGATGAATCTACCTGCCGCAGTGGGTTTCTGGTACCAATCCAAGATTATCTCGTTGTTATGTAATCTTATTACCTTGGTGTCCAGAAAAGGTACCGAATTGTCCATCTCTTTTTCTAATGTGAACTGAATGTCTTTATGTATCTTATTGAACGTGTTGAACGTTATTTCTATATGTTCATTGGGGACTGCACAAATTACATCGTCGACATATTTGTAAATGAATGGAAATTGAAATGATAACTTTCCAATTGCTTGTTGAAACACGTGATCCATTGTAATAGTTGCCAATATTGGACTGATTGGAGAGCCCATTGGCGTACCTTTCTTTTGTTGGTAAAATTTTGTGTTAAATATAAAATACGTACCGTTTAAAATGAAGTTTAAACTTTCAAAAAACCCTTCATATGACAAGGATGTATGTCTTTTTATTTCTCTCCAGTTGTCTTTTAATATCTGTATTATGAGATCTCGCGGAATGTTCGTGAACAAGGAAACAACGTCCAGGAATATGAGAGAGTGTTCGGCAGGAAGTGTCATATTCTGCATGTTCTCAACAAATGTGAAAGTGTCTTTTGCATTGTAGTTATTTTTGTCATCAAATGCGAGTTGTAATGTGGTGGATAACATTTTTGATAGTTCATAGGTTGTGGAGTTCTTTGAACTGACAATGGGACGCATTGGCACTTCCGGTTTATGTATTTTCGGTAAAAGGTATAGTCTAGGCAAAGTCGAGTTGTAGATTTTTAAATGTTTCTCTTCCTTTTCATTGATCTCTCTTTTTGTTTTTAATTTGTTTATCAACTTATTGTAATGCATGTGTGTGCTTGTGGTTGGATCCCTTCTCAATTCTATATATGTGTGTTTGTCTTCAAGCAGAGAGATACCTTTATTTATATATTGTTCTCGTGTCATCGCAACGGTAGTGCCTCCTTTGTCTGATTGTAATATGACAATTTCGGGATGTAACTTAAGAAAACGTTTGCTTTTGTTATATACTGTGTGTAACTGGTCCATTTTGTCCCTTTTTGAATTGTTTACGTAATTGGAACTTATATTAGTGATTCTTGCTCCGACAATGTCTTTGTTTTGTTGTGCCAAGTAATCATTTATTTTGAAATTGTTGTTGGTGACGGACAAACCAAATTTGGGTCCAAGAGATAGGAAGTCAACAATGTCGTCTGGAATAACTGTGTCTGTCAAATTTTTGAACCATTTAGAATTGTCCAAAAAATACACTACTTTATTGTCAGTCTTTTTTAGTTTCTCAAACTTTTTAATATTATTCATTTTAATCTTTGTAAACTTACTATTATAACTGTCAGTGGCTCCAGTCTGGAATTCGTGTAAGATTTGTACGGGAATGATGTCTTTCAACTTCCTCTTGATGGAGTCCAAGTACTTTAAGAGTTTCTTGATAATCATACAGGTTGTTTTTATCTCAAGGGACAAGATTCTTTGTTTAACTCTATCAAAGAAATTCTGTATTTCCTTATCCAATTGTGGAGTAATACTTAAAGTTAAAGATGCTTCAATTTTACTAAGTTGACACTGAATGTGCTTCAGAACAATTTGCTGTTTGCGGCATCTTAGTAAAAATATTCTTCTGTTGTTATGGTTCGCTAGTTTCCTATTGGTGTTGGTCCAATACTTGGTGCAGGTTGGAATACCTTAGTGTTTAAAAAAGATTGTTAATTCCTGGTTGGGGCCCGTATCGTTCAAGAACGTTATTTAGATACATACGTTTTAAACCATAGCCATTAATGGTAAGTTTATATATTTATTGTTATGTGAATTTATATTTTAACATGTCGGTGTTCTATACTATTTCATTGTTTATTAAATAAAAAAAGAAAAAAATAATTTTAGAGTCTCCTGATGAAGTCATCAAAAAAATGACGAAATATTGAGACGATTAAACACTTGTTTTACTGCTGACCGCTAGCCCGAAACCAACCAATTTCCCCAAGAAAAAACTATATATATATATATATATATATATATATATATATATATATATATATATATATATATATATATATATATATATATATATTACAAAGCAAAGAAAGTTTACTACTCGTACTACACGTGGGTGCTTTGCCATTCCTTGATTCGTCACTTCATGCGCCACCAAACATCTCCCAAGACCAGTTTTTGACCTTAAGCCGTCATCAATTGGACTTAAGTTGAACGCCTGGAAAGCGAATGAAGGAATGATTAAAGCCATGAGCATATAAATCGGCCATGTCGATTAGTGGCTGCAATCACATACAGCTATGCCGTTCTGTGGTAAACAACCGCAACAGTCAGACTATGCAAGACCGTTCGTGGCGCGTCCAAAGGAAGAAACATTGTTTGTTTGGGCAAATGTGGGGCGTTGACAAACTAACAAAGATGACAAACGTATCTTACAGCGGCATGATGGAAGCTAAACACCGTCGTAAAGAGAGTCAATAAACATCTAGCTTAGGACCCTTATCCTTCTACAAGCTCAATATTACTCATTTTAAAAACAGTTCCCGTGGACCAATATAATAGGATTCTAAATACCAGCTATAATAACATATTTTGTATAAAATTAGAAAGATCTTTTCTGGTTTAACCAGAACATTTTTTTTTGTTGAACCAGACCTCAAATATATTTCAATTATATCTGTTATGTTATGTATCTCGTTTTGCATTGCGGTTAAGGTTCAAATTACCAATACATTTATATAAATATCGCATTTGATACTGACGATTTATACAAACACCGCTGAGGGTATTTATATAAATCAGTACTAGTAGATGATATGATTACATCTCGCTTCTACTAGTCGAATATTACTCATTTTAAAAACCGTTCCCGCGGACCACCCTAAATAATAAGATTATAATTACCAGACATGGTCACATTTTGTATAAAATTATTATTATTATTCACGTATGGGCCCGGGTGGACCACGCAAAGTACAATTAGAGGCGTTTGTTGTTGTTAGCCTTCCTTTGCACCCATACTAATTTCATTCTTTCGCTATGAGCTTTTTTTCTTTCGTCAGACCAAGTTGTTCCAGTCTTCCTACATTTTTCTCTCTGGCCAACCTTCCAAACGTTAACCTTGTATCTGAAACAGCCTCTATCCTGAATTTCACTTTGTGTAATATTTGCTGATCTTAGGTCCTCTTTAATTGCAGAAATCCATTTAATTATTTCTACTTTAGCTCTACTCCTATTTTCATAAAATTCGACTATTTGTCTAGTTAGCCTACTCGGATTCATCCGTTTTATGTGTCCGTAAAACTTAAGTCTTCTTTTTCTCATATCGCTATGTATATCTGTATATTGTTTGATTTCTTGGTTTTCTCGAAGTCGGTATGTTGTTGTATTTATTTGTTTGGGGCCTAGAATTTTTCTTATGATTTTTCTTTCCTTCTTTTCAATGTCCTCGATGTCCCTCTTTCTATTCAAAACGAGCGTTTCTGCCCCATATAGACATTCTGGCTTAATAACTGTGTTGTAATGTCTCAGTTTTGTGTTTTTAGATAGGCATTTTTTGTTGTAGATATTTTGTGTAAGTCTCAATGCCGTTTCCATTTTTTGACATCTACTCTTATTGGCCGCTTTTTCCAACCCATTTTCCATGATTATTTCACCCAAATATTTGAATTCAGAGACTCGTCTGATGTTACCATATTTTGTTTTTAGAAATGGTGTTCTTAGTCTATTGCAAGTCATGTATTGTGTCTCTTCAAAGGAAATTTGGAGTCCTACCCTCTCTGCTGTTTCCTTTAGAATTTCAATCTGTTTCTGTGCCGTTAATACATCTTGAGCCAAAATTGCTAGATCATCAGCAAACGCCAGACAATCAATTTTGATGTTGGTTCTCCCCAGTTTAATGGGCTGGTCAATATTCAGGGCCGACTTTTTTTCACGCCACTCCTGTATTACTTTTTCTAGAATACAGTTAAATAAGAGTGGCGAGAGTCCATCCCCTTGTCTCACTCCAGTTTTAATTTCGAAGGGCTCTGAGATGTCACCCATGAATTTAACTTTTGACCTTGTGTTAGTTAATGTTGCTTTAATAATTGCCAGCGTTTTCAGATCTAGTCCTTGTTCTTTCAAGATTCGGAATAAAGATTCGCGGTCTATAGAATCATATGCTTTTTTGAAATCCACAAATGTACAGACGAGATTTTTATTGTAC
The DNA here is from genome assembly GCA_031761425.1 of Cosmopolites sordidus. Classification (NCBI taxonomy): domain Eukaryota; kingdom Metazoa; phylum Arthropoda; class Insecta; order Coleoptera; family Curculionidae; genus Cosmopolites; species Cosmopolites sordidus. The sequence goes on along the minus strand of JARFXV010001071.1, from coordinate 176,082 downwards.
AGTTTTTGATGTCTTAGGATCAACTTTAGATTCAGGATCTGTTCAGGGCAGGATCTGCTCGGTCGAAAACCTGCTTGATATTCACCAATTTTAGGTTCCAACTGTCCTTGTGCTCGGTCTAGTAGACATTGAGATAGAATCTTGTAACAAACTGGGAGAAGAGATATCCCTCTATAGTTGTTTACATCCGTTCTATCTCCTTTCTTGTGTAGTGGATGGATTAGAGCATCTTTCCAATCTTCCGGAATCCGTTCGGTTCGCCAAACTTCTTGTAGAATTTTGGTTATTTCGTTGATTGTACCTGGACCAGCGGATTTTAAAAGTTCAGCAGTGATTCCATCTTCACCAGAAGCTTTGTTATTTTTAAGCCGCTTGATTTGCCTAATTATTTCATCTTCATTCGGTGGTAATGAATCTGGGTTTGTTTGTTTAGGGTTTAGTGTTGGTAATTTGTTTAAAGGCTCAGGACAGTTTAGTATTTGTTCAAATATATGTTTGTATAAAATTATATTATATTATATCTATAATTTTCACAAGTAAAATTATATGCATATCAAATAATATCTGTTGTAAATATGTATATTTAAAACAACAACAAATCCTATATTATTAGCTATAAAAATTTATTGGTAACAAAAACTTTAGCCAAGTGACGAAAAAAAAGGAAAATTGGAAAATTTTTATGACATTCCTAAATGGCTCGAAATCTAAAGTTACTTTCTACACAAGGAAAACTTATACAAAGGACTATTTGTCGTCTAGTCTTATATACATTCTCGAGAGATATACCACATATAATATAGATCTTGTTCACTCTCTAAACAGATATATTTTTTTTAAAGAACATAAGTAAACTTCGGATATATAGACAAAAAAATTTCAATAGTAAAATTTCAGTTTTTTTGATTCACCGATAAGCATATAAAGTTTTAGTAAACACAAATCATGGGACATTTTTGAGTAAAATATTTTTTTTACATTTAATATTATGTCCTAGGATCTAAATTTATTCAAAGGAAAACGAAAGTTAGGATCTTAAAATCTAAAAAACTAATTAGGAAACCTATTAATGTTTGATCACATTAAACATTCCTGATTAATAACTCGTAATAATAAGAAATTCCACCTTCATCCAGGCATCAAATAGAAACATTGAAATTTGGAATAGAATATTTATCTTCTATCTGTACAACACTATAACTCACCGAGTACTAGTTAATCGTCACCAATCACTACAACTTCAATGAAAATATATTCAGATAAATGTTAACGCACAATACATTTTCATTCTATACAATGGAAATAATGAAAGCATAATGTAAGTACAAAATGACTACTAAAATAATTATAACTGCAAAAATGAAAAACATTCAATCAGCATCAGTCACGCCAGCTCGAAGTTGGGCAAAGCCAAATACTTTCTGAGAGATATTCTCGACGTTGGTCACTTGCCCAGTTTCTTGGGAGTTTTAAGGTTAAGCACAAATCAAGGGTTGATAGCCAAAGGGAGATGTTGACCGGGATTATCGGTAGCTGATAATCGTGGTTCGGAACCCACGTTGATCTGTAGATCAGGTCGCTAAATAGCCTCAGTTACACAATTACATTTAAATTAGATAATAACAATGGTACTGAGTGACAATGATTAGTTGATTTAACCTTTTCAAAAACGGTCGGAAATGATCTGGTTTTTATAATTATAAACGATTCGACAGGTAATTATTCGACGATGTTGACTACAAACAATAGTATTGAAAATCTTACTAAAATCTCCATTATTAGAGTCAACGAAAAAGGCCATTTTTGTATTAAAAAAGTTCTTGAAACTGAATTTTTATATTGGAAAGAATATCTGTTGCCTCAAGTACAGGCATCGTGTTCGACAATGTTTAGTTTGGAAAGGAAAGTTCGGTTTAGTTCGGAAAGGTATTGGTAACCTGCTCAAGCAACACACTATTCGCCTATTCTACTCTATTTCCATTCGTATTCTTATAATTTCTCTGAAAATTACGTGTTAAAAACATTGTAGATGGTGTAGAAGGTTTTTGGACTGATCAAAATACTGGTTTCAACTAGAAAAGTAAAAACAAACTTTTCTAGTTGTAAACCCTTTGGAGTAAGCAGATTGAGGCCTCGGGGCAAATCAACTAGATGCTCTTGATAATAGCTGCAAAGTTGAAGCCGAAACGTCGAGATTTTACAAATCTAAAATGCGGGTGTACCCGAGAACCTAGTAATTCTTATATATATATATATATATATATATATATATATATATATATATATATATATATATATATATATATATATATATAATCCTTGCAATATTTTAGCCTTAGAACGAAAGTGTTAGCAAAGCTACAAACACATTATATTAATACAACTTAACATTAACTATACTGGTAGGTATTTAGAGACTATTAGAAAACGCTTTAGATACATTATATTCGGTTTTAATTATATGTTATATTTAACTAACGTTCGGAAATGCAATCATTTTTTATCAAGGTTATGTTCTCCTATTTTGTAAAACTGAGTTCACATTTTACAAGAATTTTGATAGAATATTTCTCTTGATATGATTTGTAAACATTGCGTTAGTACATCTCAGTTGTTTGAGAAAAGCCCAATATTTATATAAAAAAAGGGAAATATTACGTGCGGATTATATTCTATTTCAATTTGAAAATATTCATAATTTTGAAGCACAATTTTCAAAAAGGTTATTACAGGCAAAACTGCTATTACTAAGATTGCTACTGCCACTATTACTACTAATAATGCTATTACAAATTACAACGTCTGTTAAAGTATCGGTATAGTTAATCTTAATAGTCTGCTTAAATATAGTTTACTATTATATTGGTAAAAGTATTTCTTATTGTTTAGGCATTTGATATTGTTGCTCCTATGGCCAGACAAATGAGAACTATTTTGCGAATGAAAGATCATCATTATTAACAGTTATATGTTGCAGATTCATGTGGATTAGTTCAGCTCGACATATTTATATTGGTACGTGTTTTGCAGTAACACAACTTTGATAATGGTTACGTTAACAAATAAAGCGCCGAGATACAGTTTATGTAACAGTAGCGATATAACGACACCTGCAAATACTGAGACAAAAACAGAACTATCGCTTTTAATCAAGAATATTATTATCTATGTTTCTGCCTGCATTACGTTCATCAGTAGTTTAATAAATTATAAATAATCCCCTTAATGTTTGCCAGACAAAAAGCGATAATTTAAATATCCCGATTTCACTATATCGCAGACTTTTGCTACTTTTGTAAAATGTCTTCTGATCCAAATTACGAATTATTAATCTTTTACCCAATAATCATGAAATCCAATACAATATAAATGTCAAAGATTGGAAACGATATTAATATAGATTTATAGACTTAGGAGATGATTATTTTCAATAAATGAAAAATATTTCTATTAAAGTGCGAATGAACGAAAGAAGGATCGGGACTATATTTTACTATATTTAAATTTCAGATGCGCTATTTACTATTATTACCTATTATTACTTCTTAATTTCTAATTAAAAATACTCAATTAAGACTAAGTTAAATTTGCTGCTTGCAAATGTTTACAAATCACCAGAACACTTCAGTTCTCTCGCTCGGTAAAAAAATCTGTGTACCTGTTGCTTTAATTACCTTAAAGCCAGATGCTTTAAGGTAATTAATAACAGTATCTTAATTTAAGGATAGTTTTTAGCTTTCAGGACTTTCAAGAATATATTGCACACTCTATAAATTTATTATTTCAAGTTTTGCTGTTTCTAATATTTTTACATTAAAACTACTTCATTTACTGCTGATGTAAACTACTAGAATAAATGATTTAGAATTAAGCTCTGAACGAAAAACGTCCACCACCCATATTTCAAAATTACAAAATTCGAGGTAATATGTTACAGCACCCGCCTTAAGATATTATTAAAATCATGTTACTTTCACCGCTAAAAATACTTGAGTGGGATATTAATACTTGTCAAAAAACAAAAAAGGAAAATATCAACAGTGAATATATAGTGTATATGAGTAAAATTTCTGAGTTTTGGCAACAGTCAATTACAGATAAATATTTTACAATTTTTTTTATACTTCTTTGGTCATTAAACTTGAAGAGATTTCCCACTAAACACCAAATCACTTTTTTTGAACTTCTCGACGCACGTTTCGCTAACCATGTTAGCATCATCAGGAGATGATTTAATCTCCTGATCTTTTGAATCTTTTGATATTAAATCATCTCCTGATGATGCTAACATGGTTAGCGAAACGTGCGTCGCGTAAGTTATTTGAACTGAAACGTATTATCAAATGAAAATTCATTAACAGTTGAAAAAATATTCAAGTCTCTTTTCGATTTAAATAACTCACGATCCGTACAGAGTTTCGAAAAACTTATTAATGAAAATTTATAGGAAATAAAATGATCTACAAAAAACGCCGAATAACATTTTTCGATAAAATTGATAGTTTCGTCGAAAAATTGAAGAAATATAAAAATGTATTTAACGAAGAATTGAAAGTTTTGAAAAAGTAAATTTATCGAAAATTTATTAGAGATCTTTTTTGAAGAACGTTCAATTTTCTACAAATAATATTCCGCTGAACAGCAATAAAATTTCAAAGTTAAAAAAAATCATAAGTTATTTAAATGGGAAATTGAAGCTTGCGATGCGGCACCTCTTAATAATATTAAGAACTCTAACTTTCACAGTATTTTTTGTCGTCATTTCTAACAATATTTTTGATACCTTTAAGAAAAAAAATAGTCGATTTTTTTGAAACAATCATATATATATATATATATATATATATATATATATATATATATATATATATATATATATATATATATATATATATATATATATATATGCTAGGCTATTAGTCCGGGGGTACATCCGATCGTTTGTGTCCCGTTTGTTGGGAACGTGCAGACGTTTCGCCAAGGTCACACTTGGCATTCTCAATGCTTGTCTGAAGACTGAAAAGTTTGTCTGAAGACTTTTCAGTCTTATATATATATATATATATATATATATATATATATATATATATATATATATATATATATATATATATATATATATATATATACATATACATATATATTAAAAGAGAGTTAAATATCTAAAAACAAGTTTGATCACTGAAAGTATTCATTTAGTCTATGACAAATATAAATTTATTGTAATTACCGCAAACAAATTCTGCTCAGTTTTGCTATCAGGAAGATAATAGCAACATTTTTTTAGTGCTTTCAAGGAAATATTTTTCATAAGAAGTATTTACATGAGAGTATACCATCATATGCCAAAGTAATGCAAATTTAATACCAAAACTTTTTGAGATAATAATTGAAGAGGAAATAATAGGAAAAACTTATGTAGAGGCGTTTTGTTTGAAGAAGATAACGGTTACATGAGAAGCCTTTCCAATAATACATTCCACAATAGCCTCCCTATTATCCAAACTTTGCCCATGGAGTTTATTTTACAAAAAATTAATCGTTCTGATAACAAAAATATATTAACTCTGGTGCGAATGAATTACTTACAGAAAACGAAGAGGGTTTGTTTCCAAAAGCATCGAAGCTATTCGTCAACTATATTCCAAATGTATGAACCCTTGGAGATTATATTGAAAAATAAAATATTTTCAAACATTCCAAATATTTCCTTGAAGGTTTGGGTTATGACATTTCATGACATGGCATATGATTTGAATAGGTACGTTGACCTGAATATATGCCGTCGTTTTGCAGCCGCATCTCCAGATAAATACCATTCACATTCGGAATTAAATAATCATTCAACATCGCTCTGTGACCCCCATTAACGAATTGATACATTTGGATCTTCATCAACACTAGCAGCAACAGCGGGGATATTTTCTTAGGAAAGAAAGAAAAAAAAGTTTTTATCTTGTTTTTGTTTCAATATGGAGCAGCGTGAAATGCGTTCGAAATTTGTTGATAATTCGGCGAATACATCGCTTAGCAGGGCGATTATGTGTACCATAAAATCTCTCTATAAGTTTGGAGCACAAAACACTGATTTTGACAACTAATTTCGACAATTTGTAGCCGTTGCTCTGATGTTAAACGATTTGCCAGGCATTTGATGTGCCATGATGACATTTGTCATGATGATTCGACAGCGACCCTTATCGGAAGTTCAGATACACTAAAAAAATCACCCTACACTTTATATAAACTATCAGAAAATAACTTTATTAAAATATATAAATGAAAAATAGCTGTATTTTTATAAAGAGACCTTAATAGGCGTTCTACTTATACGAAAAGACCATTAATCGTTGGATCTAGTTTATCGATTACCAGCTTAGACAAAGACATCCTCTAAGTTTTAATGTATTGTACCCATTGGCCATTCATAAGGAACGTTAACCTACAATTTCGAACAAATCTAAATTAAGCATATTTCCTGTAGCTGCATTGTAAATATTTTAAAACGGATATTTATGCATTGAACTTGTCCCCCACCTTTAAAAAAGCAGTATTTTTTAATCAATTTATGATACCGATAACATCCGTTTTACTTAGGCACCCTCAAGTTAAAATATAGAATTTCAGCTGTAGTTTCTGACAGACGCTCATTGTAGAACAATTTGTTTTGTGCAGAGAGATTTATGAGTTTTTTTAGTCTAATGCATCATCGTAAACATTCAGGAAGTTAGATCATTTACGTACACACGTCCAACTATACAGGATATAGACATGCAATATATATTTTTTTAAATTCACAATTTATACATGCAATTTACTGAAAAATTTATTAGCTCATATTTGAAGCATTTCTGTAATACTGAGGTGTAACAAAAGTGTTTGTGTTTTTGTTGCCACAACTGTTCATGAAGGATGCTTCTACAGTTCTTTGGCACCATTCCTGTACCTCGGAAATACCGATTAACGATGTTGTGAATTAACTAATTCCCCTGAAAGTTTCCTAGTGTTTGTTCTAGCATCTATGTCCTTGTATCTGGACTTCCCCCTAGGGGAATTCCATCCCGTTCTAGGTAAAAAAGTTTTTTTAAGATACTTGTGAATGTTTCCAGGTAAGACTGTAAAATCTGACAAGGAATCACCCCTCAGTCACGCCAATTCGAGGCTGGGTAAGGCCGGATGCCTTCTGAGAGGTTTTCTACGTTAATCACTCGCCAGTCGGTAGGCTTCTCGAGATACTCTCGGTTAAGGACAAAACCAAGGGTTGATAGCCCGAGGGGGGTGCTGACCGGGGTTTTCGGTAGCTGATGACTGTGGTTCGGAACCCACGTTAAGCTGTAGGTCCAGTCGCTAAATAGCCTTCTCAGTTGCTGATGCCTCTAACCCCAAAACTTTACTTTACTTCCCCCTATCTTCAAAACTCATGTTCCGGGAAGGAAAACTTTTTAGACCAGATCTGAGTTATATGGATTTCCTTCTATACATCGATAATCTCACGAGTCGCGTCAGTCGTTTTGAAGCCTTTTTTATAATAACGCCGTAAAATTGTCTTAATTTCGCCAATTATTTCACTAATTTCAACATTTTTGTGAAAAACCGTCAACTGAATGCTTCGAAGATTTCAAGACAGCTCTTAATATACGCTTGACCAGAACAAAAATGTGACAAAAATATTAGGTCCGTATGCTGTGGAAAGTATCATAAATGATTTAAATGATGAAGATGTATTTTACTGTCTACAGACTTGAAAATCTACATTCTTTTTTCTTTATCAGGTTGTAGGGGGTAAGAATTTGAAAAATGTGTCTCTATGATTGATGCCGATTTTCATGAAATTAAATGCCATATTGGTTCTCGTTGGTTGTCTTTACTTCCAACCATCGACACACTTTTACTTAATTGGACGTTAATATGTAATTATTTGGAAAGTTAAAGTGATGATTGTCCAATAATTATACCAGAAATTTTAAAACCAAGTGACCAACAGGATCATGAAGTCGTTGAAATGTATCTACACTTTACAAGCCACACGCTGAATATATTTAATAAAATAATAAAACGTCTGGAAGGAAATTCTGTAACTATATTGAATGTGTATAATATTATGGATAATTTAAAAACCGAATTAGAAGAAAGAAAAACTAATAAGAGCTTTGGTTGTGAATGAAGAATGAGATTACAAAGAATTGAAAAGTCATCACTCGAAATGGTCAATACAATTATTAATAAGTTTTTACTTTTTATTGATATGAGTATATATTATTTGAGAAAATGGCACGATTATAGTGAAGATAACTGGCCTTCAATACTTCCTAACACATCTTTGAAAAATGAGGTTGAATTTAAACATTTAAACATAACGGTAATTACAAATTTATATCCCGAGTCAATAAGACTTAAAGAGATCCAAAGAAGATCTACTAAGAATAATAAAAAAAATCAGATAAAAATACTGCTGAAAAAGGGCAATATATACTTAAAAATGGGTGTGATAACTTACCAAACATAAAAAAAATATTTCTTATTTACTCTCTGTTCCCGCAACGTTAGATTGCGGGAAGATTTTTTTCGGTGATGAATGTGAAGTGGCGAAAAGAGCGAAACAGATCGTCTACCAGGTGTGTCGGTAATTACTTTCCGGTTTTTGTAACAGATTTCACTAGCCATAAGTATGCAGTATTATGATTTGATTCATATGTCATTTTATTCTACTGACATTAACCTCAAAAGTACAAAAGTTACGTTCCGCCAAAATAACAGCGTTATAGATTCATAATTTTTTGAAAATGTCGAGTTTTGTACCTGAAAACGTGCATTTGCGGCACGCATTACTTTTCTTGTCTCGTCAAAAGAAAAAAGCCACTGAACGTCATCGTTTGCTGGTAGACACTTACGGTGAGCATGCTCCAACCATAAGAACATGTGAAACGTGGTTTCGACAATTCAAATGTGATGATTTCAACGTTCAACACAAAGAACGTCCTGGTAGGCCGAAAACGTTTGAAGATGTGGAATTGCAGGAGTTATTGGATGAAAACCCAACACCAACTCAAAAACAATTGGCAGAAAAGTTAAATGTGAGCCGAGCCGGAATTTGTGAACGATTACAAGCGATGAGAAAGATCCAAAGGGTGGGAAGATGGATGCTACATGAATTGAATGACAGGCAATTAGAAAACTGAAAAATGGTCAGTGAAATGCTGCTTCAAAGGTATGAAAGGAAGTCATTTCTGCATCGAATAGTAACGGGTGATAAAAAATGGATTTATTTCGAAAATCCCAAGCGAAATTAATTTATCGCTCAGTAAATTAAACTCAAAAGAATTTATCACTAAACACCAAATCACCTATTTATAAAAAAAGTAATATAAAAATAAAAGTGATATATAACAAAGAAAAAAAACTGTGTTATTCCTTTTTTAAAAAATGAACTATCACAAAGTAACGGACAAATAAATCAATAACACCTATTTATAATTTTTCGACACATGTTTCGGTAACTATGTTAGCATTATCAGGAGATGATTCACTCGACTTCAGAAACTATACTATGTTCTATTTATATGATAACCATACCTAATGAAGCGTGTAAAAATCATGAAGCTAACCATGAACCTGAAGATAACAATCATAATATCAATTATTATTATTATTATTATTATTCACGTATGGGCCCTGGTGGACCACGCGAAGTACAATTAGAGGCGTTTGTTGTTGTTAGTCTTCCTTTGCGCCCACACTAATTTCATTCTTTCGCTATGAGCTTTTTTCCTTTCGTCAGACCAAGTTGTTCCAGTCTTCCTACATTTTTCTCTCTGGCCAATCTTCCAAACGTCAACCTTGTGTCTGAAACAGCCTCTATCCTGAATTTCACTTTGTGTAATATTTGCTGATCTTAGGTCCTATTTAATTGCAGCAATCCATTTAATTATTTCTACTTTAGCTCTACTCCTATTTCCATAAAATTCGACTATTTGTCTAGTTAGCCTACTCGGATTCATCCGTTTTATGTGTCCGCAAAACTTAAGTCTTCTTTTTCTCACATTGCTATGCATGTTTGTGTATTGTATTGTTTGATTTCTTGGTTTTCTCGAAGTCGGTATGTTGTGCTATTTATTTGTTTGGGGCCTAGGATTTTTTTAATTATTTTTGTTTCCTTCTTTTCAATGTCCTCGATGTCCCTCTTTCTATTCAAAATGAGCGTTTCTGCCCCACATAGACATCCTGGCTTAATAACTGTGTTGTAATGTTTTAGTTTTGTGTTTTTAGATAGGCATTTTTTGTTGTAAATATTTTGTGTAAGTCTCAATGCCGTTTCCATTTTTTGACATCTACCCTTATTTGCCGCTTTTTCCAACCCATTTTTCATGATTATTTCACCCAAATATTTGAACTGAGAAACCCGTCTGATGTTACCATATTTTGTTTTTAGAAATGGTGTTCTTAGTCTGTTACAGGTCATGTATTGTATCTTTTCAAAAGAAATTTGGAGTACCTTTTCTGCTGTTTCTTTTAGGATTTCAATCTGTTTCTGTGCCGTTAATACATATAGATATAAAAATTGCTAGATCATCAGTAAACGCGATACAATCAATTTTGATGCTGGTTCTTCCCAGTTTAATGGGCTGGTCAATATTCAGAGCCGACTTTTTTTCACGCCATTCCTGTATTACTTTTTCTAGAACACGGTTAATTGATAGTGGCGAGAGTCCATCCCCTTGTCTCACTCCAGTTTTAATTTCGAAGGGCTCTGAGATGTCACCCATGAATTTAACTTTTGATCTTGTGTTAGTTAATGTTGCTTTAATAATTGCCAGCGTTTTCAGATCTAGACCTTGTTCTTCCAAGATTCGGAATAAAGATTCGCGGTCAATAGAATCATATGCTTTTTTGAAATCCACAAATGTACAGACGAGATTTTTATTGTACAGTTTTTGATGTCTTAGGATCAACTTTAGATTAAGGATCTGTTCAGGGCAGGATCTGCCCGGTCGAAAACCTGCTTGATATTCACCAATTTTAGGTTCTAACTGTCCCCGTGCTCTGTCTATTAGACATTGAGATAGAATCTTGTAACAAACTGGAAGAGGAGATATCCCTCTATAGTTGTTTACATCCGTTCTATCTCCTTTCTTGTGTAGTGGATGGATTAGAGCATCTTTTCAATCTTCCGGAATCCGTTCGGTTCAATCAATAATATATAATAATATCAATAAAACCTGAAGATAACCAATCACAATATCAATAATACAAAAAGTGGACGGAATGAATTAGGTTCTTTATATCGGTTCATGGTTTTCTTAAATTTTATTAGTTGAACGCTTTCATATGCATCCAAAGCCCTATTATTATATATACTTTTAACTAAGTTAACCAAGTTTCTAATATTTATATTATAAACATACTAGAATGCAGGTTGGGCAACATAAGATTTCTAATTTATTTATATGTTATTCTTTATAGGCTGAAGAATGATGTTGTATATGTAATGGTTATGTATGTTTTAGTTTGCCCAACATACTTTCGAACACAATCTTGACAACTAATTTCATAAATTATTTACGTAAGTCTACTTTATCCTTTAAATACCCCAGGACTTGTCAAACTTATTACTTGGGTTGTAGACTACCTTAATGTCCACTTTTTCAATATTTTGTTTAACCCTCGTATTAATTGGGTATTTCCAAAACGCGTAATTTCCTTAAATTAATGACTATTTGTTATCTGAAAGGTTTTAAAGAATACAGATTTGCTACCTAGATCATTTTGTTAAGTTTTGTTAACCTTTGTTAAGTTTCAATTTATATATAGCACATACTTGCTTTGGTACTGTGCTATATATAAATTGAAACTGAAAACTAATTGAAACAATAACTAAAAAACCGACGCGGTAATATTTTCAATTGATAAAACAAAGAAATCTATTGTTTAATTTAAAATTGTTAAAATACGTCTTGCTGAAAACCCTATATAAAAAAGTATAATAATTATAATTAAAAATGAGAATGAATTTTACAATTATTATTCAGTTATAACTGATGTTGCAGAAGAATCCTAACACGATTTTTGAAATATCACCAAGTATATAATTTGTCACTGAATGGACCTATAATAATTTATTCAATGTGACACATTTAATACAAATGAAAACAAGTTTATAATGCATTGAAATTATTGGCATTGGTGTCAGTAAAACATTTGCGGTAAATCTTAGTTTTTTTTTACATTAACTGAAAGAAAAATATAATTGAAGGTCGTCATTGCCTTGCAAAAATTCAAAATAAACAAGTGCGCATAATTAGAACATCTAAACATAGATTTTGGTCTAGAATAAACAATAAAACTTTAGTGCAAAACATAATAAATTCGCGGATTAACAGAAAAAATTCGAAAGTACGATGGTCAGCAGATTTCGCTGAAACAAGTGGAATAAACATAAATCTTGCAACAGCAGTAGATGTTAATGAACTAAATTTAACCAGCTGTGTACATGTCATCAATATGTAATTAAAGATAAAAATCAATCGATTATTTCCTTCCCGAAAGAAGTAGAAGTGTCCAAATAACAGTCGAAGGCTAATAAAAAAAAGCAACGACTTTTCCATTGGCGGACAAATGGGTGGGCAAAACAGCACTTTTTCTTCGTCAAATTTTAGGACTTTTTTTATCAACTCATCGTGAAATTTGAATAATACAGTATAATACTTTCCTGCAATTGTTTTTCCCTTTCCAAATAGTCGAAGAAGATAATCCTTACGAATCCCAGAAAACAATGGATCGTCTCATCCCAGAAACAAGCGTCTTAGCCTTCGCCAGATACAACCCACTGGTTCGCCTGTTTCTTTATTTCTGGTGTATAGTGATGAATCCAAGTTTCATTGGCAGTCACGAATCGCCACAGGAATTCCTTCGGATTGCGCTGACCTATATAAGTCTAAACATCGATGTAATCACTCGTTTCCGCTTTTAATCCGCAACAAGAGGTTCCGTACGTGTTAGTTTGAGATGTATATCATCTCAACAATCTTTCTTACCTTCACTCTGCGATCAACCAACACGGCACCATAGATTTTGTTGACCATATCCTCAATATGTAGTGACCTCAAGGGGGTGTCCTGAGCGTGGAGCGTCATTCGGGCTGTTTCGACCACATCAAAACTCGGTAAACCACTTATTAGTTTCAGTATTACTCTTCCAACTTTTTTCAGTACAGAAAATTCGCTTTTTTACCATGACTCAATATTCGAAGACTATAAAACTAAAATTAATCTCGAACTTTACCAAACGCTTATCTGCAAAATATAGCTCTGACTAAGTCAGTCAATGTGAAATTCAAACCACCAGATAATCATTGAGGTTTAGGAACAAAGAGGGGTCAGAATGGTACAAATTTGGTAAATATTCTTGAGGTCCACAATTTGTACTTTGAATTCATTCAATTCCATGGTGGCCATCATCTTAATACCTTTATTTGCTTATCGGCTTGAAAATATTAATTTCCTCCTACAAACCGCGTGATTTTTCAGGAATGCTTCCTTTTTCCGAATTTATCCAAATGACCTTATCGTTTATGAACCATATTGGCATCTTCTGGGGTTGGTGAAGCAGAGAGGCGATGAGTAATTTAAAGCAGTTAATAGTTTATTACTGAAAAAGTGGACTGTGTACTATAACAAATAAATACCTGAACTATTCCCATCAAAATCTCTGTAACACTGTCGATGTTCCTAGATGCTTTCTAGGTGGCGCTACTGGTACTCCATACAGGACCGGAGTGAGAGTTATTAATTATGCATTACAGTTCGAAACAGTTTACCTTTAAAATAAATTACAAAAGAAAAAGAAACTTCCTATATGTTCATGACAGCTTTGTCATGTCTAAATGTTCGTGCGCATTCCTCCGATATGTTTATCAACTCAACAATATATTTAACCTTAAACCCGAAGAAATTTATAACTAAACACAAAATCACTTGACCAACTCGAATCATCTCCTAACCAACCATTGGTTAGGAGATGATTCAATCTAGCTCAAAGTATCTCCTGATGATGCTAACGTGGTTAGTGAACTTAAAAAAAAAACGTTTCATGTTTAGCGCTAAAGGTTCCTCTGAGCTTTGAGCGTCACTAGTCACCACTTATGGTTTATGAAATGTGAAGGAGCAGAGTCCCCATAATAACTTTTCCACTCAAAAAGTAGTGTTTATTATAATTAACATACGAAATTCGCTTTTTTACATGATAGTAAAAAATATCGAACTTATCTGCTTTAGAAGAATGTCAAAACGAAACTAAATGTCATATCGACTTGAAATTCATGAAGCGTTCATGGAAACGAAGCTATTTTACAGATGTTTACAGAATCTATCGAAAAAGTATCTGTTTTTTCACTTTATTCTCGCAAAAAAACTGATATAAGTTGAATATTTTGGCACTGATATTTTCTAGTGCCCATAATCGGGATTCCTACTATTATTTTCGTCACGTTCTCTTGTTTGACATTGTTCCAAATATCGTTGGCGATATTTTTAATCAATAAAAAAGCAATGAAAAAAACATAACTATAGTCAGGCGCAAGTTTTATTCGCAATTCGATTTTTCAAATCAAATTGTATTCTTGTTTGTTCTAAATTTAAAAATGATTTTATTATATAATCGTATAGCAATTATTATTAGTAAATTATAATAAATTAAATATTTAGAATTACTAGTCATGTGACATTTTGGCGCATTTTTAAATAAGGTTCGGTTGTTAAACCGGAAATGTTTCAAAGAAAAATATATATAACCAAGAGAAAACGATTTTCAGGCAACTTCGTAGCTGATTTGACGAGGTGTGAAAAAGTTCCTGACAATGACAAGAAACCAATAAATTGTTTAAAAAACAACAAAAAATTGTTCTAAACTAGAGATTTTTTTTATGAAGCGTAGATATTTTCGAGTTAATTCTTGCACTATCTAATTGACACTGCCGAGGCCACATTACTTATAATAATAGGCACAATTAAATGTTTCAGAATGAGAAATACGAAGAAAGTTTTGCAATAATATATTAATAATTTTAACATTTACATTCTATATAAAAATAATACCAAATATGTCTTTTTAATTGTAATAAAAAAAGAGTTTGCAGTTAATCCCAAATACGGGCTTGACCCATCCGAGGTATCCAAGTTATATTATATCTCTTCAACTTTCCCGTTCAACATGCGTTATTGCGTTATTGCATGCCTTAGAACATTCATCCCAGCGCAGGGTAAAAAGATACATGTCTCCTTCCTGTTCACCTGTTTGCGTCAGTTTTATTCAACATTTCTGGCTAGTTCAATAAAGACGGTTTTTTGAAACCGTTGAAAATATTTTATTTTGTAAGTACCTACTGTTAACTGTGTAATTTTAGATTCATGAATATATCTGACATTGTCATGTTAATCGGTATGAGTGCTAGTGTTGATAAGAACACGGAAAATAAGGAAAAATACAGAAAATCTGTATAGACAAAGGAATATTTAGAATAATTACTACAATTTACTAGAGGAAAATATATACTAAAAAAACATTCCTTACAAATTCAATTTATAATTGTATTACTTTTTACTTTATTTAATCTAAGAGTCCGTTGACTGACAGTTTACATTTCAGAATGGAATATTTCATGCATTTTTACCCACCATGAGTTCCTGTCCAGTGCAAATTTTCTAGCCCCATTCCAATGAATTCCTCGTTTTTCTGTCGCTTGTCGAACTCGTTCTTCCCATCTCAGCGCTCTTCATTTATTCTGTAGATGTGTCCTAGCCAGCTCACTTGACTTTCTTCTATAACTTTTTCTATTGGTTTCGTTTCCAGTTGTTCCATTACTGTCGTATTTCTCACTCTATCCCTTCTTTTAATTGCCTCTATTTTGGGTAGGAATTTCATTTCTACAGCTGTAATTCTACTTTTATCTGGTTTTGTTAAGGTTCAAGATTCGCTGCCGTATATAATTAACTGTCTCACTAGTCTCTGATACACCTGTGCTTTTACCTCTTTTGGTATAACTGTGCTTTACCTCTTTTTCCTAAGAATGTTGTATTTAGGGTGTTGTATAGTTTACTTGCTCTTCCAGTTTGTTCGTTCTTTTTCCGTTATCTTCTATTATTGTGCGTTAATATATATAGTTTTTAACTTGCTCCATTACCTTCCCATCGAATAGATAGTTTTGTGTTGTATTTTTATGCCTGCAATTACCATTGTTTTGCTTTTGTCGATATTTATTTCCATGTTTACTTTTCTTAGCTCCTTGTTATATATCGATATTTGGTCCAAGATTTGCTGCCATATATCATTGATTATTTCAGTACTTTCTGATACACCTGTGCTTTTACCTCTTTCTATATCTTTCTTTTTCCTAGGAATATTGCTTTTA
The DNA here is from genome assembly GCA_031761425.1 of Cosmopolites sordidus. Lineage (NCBI taxonomy): Eukaryota > Metazoa > Arthropoda > Insecta > Coleoptera > Curculionidae > Cosmopolites > Cosmopolites sordidus. The sequence continues at coordinate 159,680 of JARFXV010001071.1, read as the reverse complement.
GGGTGTTGAATAGTTTGCCTGTTTTTCCCATGTTTTCGTACATTTTACAGTTAATTTTCCCATTATATCCTATTATTGTGCCTAAATACTTATAGTTTTTGACTTGTTCCATTACCTCTCCTCGAGTATAATTATAAATTAATATAATATACTAAGTTATGTTATAGCTTTTCTTCAGAATCTTCAAAAAATAGTTGGGAAACTATCGTATTTGTGTACCATTTGTAAACATTCTTTTTAACATAACTTCATCGCTGTAACTTTTAAGCAAATTCTTTGCTCGATACATTTTTAAATATCAAAAATTGGAAAAGACGCTATAATTTCTAAGTTAACCAGCGAAAGGATCTGAAATTTCTGTCATATCAACGTCAGCCATACCAACATAAAAAAACAAATGTTTGTATTGATACATAAAGCGCGCGATTTTTAAAACAAAAGTCGCTTTTTTTATCATAGTAGTATACATAATATAGGCAAAAAGTTATTTTTGTTTCTTTGTTCATTTTTTCTTTCCAGTAAAATACTAGACAAAAAAAGCGGAATAAACTATTTGCCTAAAACAACGGATCATTGTTGACTTTGCAGATTATTTTATTAGAAACTCTTTGTTTGCTTTTACACATCTCATTTTTTAATTACTTTTTTCTCTGATACTACGTCCAAGGCATTATTCTTCGTTCTTTTATTACATTACAATAAATAATGACCCTATAACTTCAACATCTGCAATATTTATTACTTTTTCAATCGAGTCAGAGCTCCTGCTGTAATTTGTACTCTAACTTTTAATTTTATCTTCACGATATCGTTTTAGACAAAAACTTTCATACAAATAGAAAGTTAAGGAAATGTTGTTTATTAATAAATTAACAAATTCGGAGATTTTTTATACAGCGCAATCATTCCTGGTACATGGGTCGCTTTTTACTTTGAATTTTTTTCTTTGAATTTTGCTTTGAATTTGATGTTAAAAAAGTTAGTGTTAATTTTATTACAGAATTTACCTTTATGTCTAGAATGTTTATGTTTTTAATATAAATTTTCTATCTTGTAGAGTCAAAATTCTCATACATATACACAGTATACACTGATAATCATTTATTAATAATTATAGTGTTTGTTTTAGTATTATAAATAAAAAGTTTTAATTTCTGAAAAAACTTCATCAATATTTTGACTCGTAAGTATCGCTCATAGTTCCTAACTGGATATAATAGGTTTATCCATAAGTAATATCATTTTTTGATACTGTACAAATTAACAGTTAATATGGTTTTAATCTACACTATAATCTCTATCGTTATTAACAATCTTCGCCCATCTGTCTGACAAGCTTTCTATTTCCTTTTTGTAAAATCAGGATGATTTTAAAGTAAAATATTCTTATAGTGCCGTTTTGATAGATGTCGCAATAGATTTTTTTTTCCACGAAGAAAATGTCCCATATGAAAAAAAAATAATCTGAATACGGTCGGTCAGAACGTATTTCTCAGCATAACTCTTCGATGTTTTCTAGTTTGATTGTTATTATGTAGATTGCTCTATAAAATCCATTTTTCATATTTAATAACAATTAGTTGATCAATTTTTCTATTGGAATCTTTGGTGTGAAATACTAAACTTGAAGAGATTTACCACTAAACACCAAATCACTTTTTTTGACCTGCTCGACGCACGTTTCGCTAACCATGTTAGCAGCATCAGGAGATGGTTTAATCTGAATAAATCATGTGTTTAGCGGTAAATATCTTCAAGTTTAACAATTAGTTGCATAAAAGGAATTCCGCTTAACCTGGACAAAAGTGCACTGCAGATAGTTGCAATTTGTTTATAAATTGTAACATAATTATTAATTATTTTATTTAAATTATGTATTATATAATTATTAATCTATTATTAAATCGGGTGGATTATTAATTAAAGAATTTCAGTCTTCGATCAACAACAGATCATTATCAAACAGGTCTTCCAGATTTTATACCTTAAAAAAGATCGAAATTACCTTTCCTCGTTTTTTTAAACCAACGCTGACATATTTTGTTATCCAAGGCACAAGGACAAACAGCATTCATGACAATTGTGGCATTGTTATGCTTTTAACCCTCAAGAGAAGTACAGGGGGTAAATTAAAAATGTTTTTCCATATAAATAGTCATGTTGAGGGGATGACTTTGAGTGGGGGACAATTTTTCCCCCACTACAGACCCCTCATCATAGCCATCTTAAGATGTGAATACCAACAAAAACATAAACCACCGTAGTCAGTCTATGGGTATACGCCACCCAATGCTATTGTTGGGTCAGTGTTTTGTCAATTTATTTAAATAACTTTTTTGCACAAATTGTGTGTTTTTTTTCGATCTTGGCACACTTTGTGGTAAGTAAATCATAAATATTATATTTTCTATAGGATTTTTATTGAAAACTTTTTCGACGACAAAGAGAGTGAAAGCGAGACCGAATCGGTTTTTGAAGAGCATCATAACGAGATTGATCAAGAGGAAAGCGAAGAGGAGCAGAAGTGAAGCTGTTGAAAGTGAGTCATCAAGCAACGAGTCCGAACAAATAGCAAGTACATCAAGCAATATGAAACGTGGTCGACCAATAAGTGTTTAAGATGTGATAATCCTATGACCTCATATGGTAAACTAAGCATTATTATTTTAAAACCAGTGAATTTTACCCAACTAAATGAATATATTTTTTAAAATATAGTAAATTATGTATTAAGTATCTGAAAGTACATTAAGTTCCCTTTTAAATATCGTTGGAAAAAAGTTTTTATCTATTACTTTTGCCTAGATATGATAGTTTAAATAGGACACCTCATTTTAACATTTTTTTTAAATTTTTGCCGATTTTTTTCGATGGTATTAAGAGTACTATTATTTTTTTAAACATTCTATAGATATAGCCCTTTTCTATACTGATTGAGGTTTAAAATTAAAAAAAAATATTAAATTGGATAATTTAATCAAGAGATATTAATAATCAAAGGCATACGCATATGGCATACCCATGTGCTCCTGAATTGGGAAGCCGCTATAGTGCTTCTCTTGAGGGTTAAAACTCATAAAGAATCAAATGCCTAATATAGAACTTGTCCATACTTTGCTCTTCTATTCTAAACTCATATGCACAGTTAAAAAACACACTTTAAGATAGACGTACTATTTGAAGAAAATATACTAGAACGATACATAGCTCATTGTGATGCTCAGAAAACTTACATATCTTAGAAATATGTCAAATTAATCGATGAAAATATACGTTTAGGTTTGCTCCAAATAGAAAAAATATCGAAGCTGACCAAATAGTCACACATAAATGTATAGATATCAGGTTAAAGGCCTTTATATGAAAGAGGGTATATATAACTTAACCTTCAATCTTTCAATTAGAAAAAAATTAATTGCACTGTATGGAACTAAATATTAACCCTGAGTGAGTGGTCGCACAAATTTCTAACAAAATAGGCCTTGTTGCCTTGTTACCTTGCCTTGCCTTGCCTTGCCTTGCCTTGACTTGCCTTGCCATAAGTACTGAAAATTATAAATTCGTGAATATCTTTGCTTTACAGAAAATTAATAAAGATAATGCTAGAAAATAATGTATAATTAAAAATGGAAGAGCAAATTTTATCTATAATCTAGAATTAAATTAATAATAACAAATAATATGATAACATTTTAACTAACTTTTGATAGTGATGAATATGCCTTGATTTTAACTTTTGGGCAAAAACATTTTTGATTTAAATCTTTAGAGCTACGAACATGGAATTTTTAATAAGACTTAAATATTAATTAAAACCTCTAAATATCATTTATTTTTGATAATTACACTAGTTTACAAATTTTAACTTTTTTTATGTACCCCGAAATAAATATGTATAAATATGTTAATTTACCTTCCATAAACCTAAAAGTGTTAGCAGAAATATTCTATCACGTCACATTTTCTTTCTACAGTCAACTATTTTTTTCAACTACCCTACGTGATGACTTCAGTTTAATATTTATTTATTCGATTCAAACAACAAATATATTGTTTCAAATTGAATTAAAATGTCGAATAAAAAGTGTAAACAAAGTTCTGATGGTTTTGCTATATTTGTGGACAGATTATATTTTCAAAAAAAGAAGACCCATTCGTTAAAAAGCGCGCATCTTCATTATTTTGGATTTCCTGTTGCGAACCAAGATAAAAAGTGGGTGCCTCATATGTTTTGTGAAAGCTGTAGAATCGTTTTACTCCAGTGGTGATCTGGAGATAATGTATACCTTTCATTTGGTTCAAGAGAGTGGGATATAAAACAAAAAATAAGGCGAGTATTATATATGCCGAAATTCCATCTATTATTAAGCCAATTTGACATTCGAAGGATCTTCCATATCCAATTTGTCCCGGTAATTCGTGTAGTAGATCACAATGAAAGTGATGTTGAAGTTAAATTGATTTCTAATGATCTGACGATTTATCTCTCCAAGGAAACACTCCACATTTAATTAACCAAGCTGAATTAAATGATCTGAAAAAAGAGATTTGCAACTATCAAGATCTAAAGCAGAGTTTCTTGGTTCTCGCCTACAACAATGGAATTTATTAACACTAGACACGAAAGTCACGTTGTCCAAAAACAGGAGAAAAATTTATTCAGAATTTTTCAAAAGAGAAGGGGAATATTGTTATCGTACCGATATCCCGGGACTATTTGACGCAATGAACCAAAACTATAATAAAATAGAGTGGCGCTTATTCGTAGACTCTTCAAAATATGGTCTGAAAGCTGCTTTAGTACACAACGGGAATAAGAAATCCTCTATACCAATAGGACACACAGTGAATTATAAAGAGAGCTATGAAACGATGTGTGCAGCGAAAAGTGTGCAGCGACCTCAAAGTCATCGGTTTGTTATTGGGATTGCAGAGTGGTTACACAAACTACTCTTGATTATTTTGTCTGTGGGACAACAGAGCCAGAGAGCATCATTATTTATGAATAGAATGTCCTATTCGGAACGAGTATATTCCGGGCAAAATGGACATTAAACATGAGTCGTTGGTAGATTCAAAAGTCAGTATTCTACCCCTTTTACATATTAAAATGGCACTTATGAAAAACTTTGTAAAGGCACAAAACAAAAATAATGATTTCCTGTATTTACAAAAAAATCTAAGTATTACAGAAGCAAAACTGAAAGAGGGGATATTTGTCGGCCCACAGATCCGTAAAGTTGTAAAAGATCCTCAGTTTGAAAGCCAATTATCTGTTAATGAAAAAACTGCTTGGAAGTCATTCAAAATGGTTGTCGAAGCATTTTTGAGAAATAAAAAAAAAGTGAAAATTATAAAGATATTATTGAAAAATTTTCAACAGATGGGAGTGAACATGCCAGTGAAGATACTTTTCCTGCACTTGCATTTAAGTTGTTTCCTTAAAAACTTAGAAAGTATGAGTGACGAACAGGGGGAACGTTCAAACCGGGAACTATCATCAAGATTTAAAGACTTTCGAAGAACGACATCAAGGATTTTGGGATTAAAACATACTAGAGGATTACTGTTGGTCCATTATAAGAGAAACCGATTCAAAATACTATAAAAAAAGGCGAAAATTAGCCACTTTTAATTTTTTTAATTATTCATACTAAGATTGTTTTCCATTAAGTAAATAAATATTTCTAAAAGCAAATGTGACAGGATTTTGTTATTATTTTTCTGTATAACTCTTGCCTAAATAAACAATAATGAACAACTTTCAGCTGGGGTATAAAAACCGTGTAAACTAGTATTATTAATGAAAAATATTTTAAGCTTTAAAGATGTATCGAAGGTAAAGATGTATCGAAGGTATGTAGAAATGCTACAAAATATATAAAAATGTGTCAGAATATTCTTTATTCAATCTTTGAGTCACTGAATATTTGAATCCAATTGACTAAGCCGTTCAAAAACTATTGCAATTTAAAATTATCGCAATTTTATACGTGATCTTATGGAGATTCACTAACATAATAAGTTAAACACGTTACAAATATACAAAGAAAAGTCATCAAGCGTTTCAAACTTTTAGATTACGTAAGTTAAACTGGAACCAATTTTGCACAGTTTTATTAATATTTATTTTCAGTACTTTTGCCTCCGAGCCTTAAAGAAATTGAAATAATGAATTTCTGGTAAAGAGGTATATGATAATATTTCAACAACATAGGTGACCATTGTCCATTCTATTCAACTATTACAAACTTAGTTACTGATTTTAAATATAGAAGACACTATATTTGGGGCACATACAAGTTAAAGTATTTTGTTATGTGTTAAAGAAAGAGAGCATTGATGAAGATCTGTATTAACCAAACTTTAAAGAGTTTTGCAATAAGAGTGTCGGGACCTTGAAACGTAATAGTGACAGCACTGTTTAAAAGGTAAATGTCACTTAGACACCGCTATGTTCAGTACATGTGTTAAGAGGGTTGAGTTAAGAGACTTTTTCCGAGTGATTTATCTGATTTATCCGTGTTGTGTTTTTATGGTATCAGAATTAAATACCTTTTCACTAAAGAATTTATTGCAATGAATTATTTTCATTACAAGAGGTTATGGTCCCAGATAACGTTTGAAGATCCACATAAGCCTCAGGACATTGCATTTCCTTGTGTTGTTCGCGATAAATAGTTAGTCTTAAAAATTCGCGATGCAAACATATCCTGAACATGAAGAACTGTGGAGCGCAGTGGAAGGCACATAGACTGAAACAAATAAGATCACCAAAGTGAGGTCAAAAATAATACTCCTGGTTGACTCGATGCACTATGTACATGTACAGTCAGCAACAACAGCTAAAGAAGTTTGGAACAATCTCAGAACTGCTTTTGAAGATTCCGAGTTGACGCGGCGCATTGGGATTTTGCGTATTTTAATAACTACAACTTTGGAAAGTTTTAATTAGATAGAAGAGTACGTAAACAAAATCATCACAACAGCCAACAAATTATCTGGAGTTGGAACGAAGGTAAATAATGAGTGGATAGGCACTATTTTATTAACTGGCTTACCAGACACTTAGGGACAAAAGATAAAGATAGGAAAGACAAAGATAAGAAAGAGAAAGATGCATCATTATATTCACAATTCCCAGCCACAGTTAATGAAAATTCATACATCTCGATTCTGGCTGCTCTCAGCATATGGCACAGAACAAAACATTTTTCATACTGAAAAACAGTCAACTAACTTGTTTATAAGCATAGCAAATAATGAAGAGATAATAACAGAGGCAATCGGTGATGCAAAATGAAACTGAAGGTGAAAGAAAACTTACTAAATGTTAAAATAAATTACATTTACTATGTTCCTGATTTAAAAGTGACTTAAAATTTACTATCGGTTAGCCAGGTTGTAAAGAAAGGCAAATATGTGACCTTCAAAAGGTGCAAGTATTCTTAACAGACATTGCCACAACTACGTTAGAAAATAACTTGTTTAAGTTAGATGTTTCCCAAGAGCAGTCTCTTTTATCTCAGACGAAAGATTAGCAGTGCAATTTATGGCCCAGACAGCTTGTATATGTTAATTATATTAGTTTAAAGACTAAAAAATGTACTTGCTAATGGAATAAACTTTATTGACAAATTTGAGGCAGATTTTGTTTGTGACACCTGCATGATGGGAAAAATACACCGATTACTATTTAAGTAGCAAGAGCGAGTCAGAGAAATCAAGACCATTGGAGATTGTACAATCTGATTTGTGTGGACCAATCCAGGCAGGCTCGTGTTCTGGTTCAAAGTATGTACTAACCATTCTTGATAATTATAGTCATTACGCCTTTGTATACTTTCTGAAAATATCAACATTTTTAAGAATTTTGGTAAAAATCAATGAGGGCAAAAAATAAAAATTCTGCGAACTGACAATAGTGGCAAATATGTAAATACTCAGCTTACAGAAGTATTACAGACACCAGGTATACGACATCAGCGTGTGAGCTGTGGCTCCACATACTCATGTCCAAAATGGCAAAGCAAACACTTATATTTATCTACTTAACCGTCTGTCAAACCGAATTATTGGAAAAAAACACCTCACGAATTATAGTTCAGAACAAAACCATCAGTTTCACACCTCAAAATTTTTAGATGCAAAGCATATGAACATATTCCTTGCCAGAACAGACGAAAACTAGATTCAAAAGCAAAACCATCAATCTTTGTCGGCTACAGCCTAGAGACAAAAGCTTCCAGGCTTTACGATCCAAAGAAAGGTATAGTCTTTGTTTCAAGAGACGTTGTGTTTGTAGAAGTAGAAAAGTTAGCATACTTCTACAGAAAAGTGGCACAGAAAAAAAGATTTTTTTCTATTTGCCTGAAAGTGACATAAAATCACCAGAATTACAAATACCTGAAAGAATAATTTATGAAGAACAAAGTACTTCAAAAGAAGTGCCAACCTTGCTGTATGTAGACAAACAAGGTGCACAAAAGTTAGCATTGAATAGATATCATCCAGGACAAAACAATAAATATTCCTCACCACTTCCTGAAAGGGAAGATCAAAAATAAAAGTCTAAAGTTGGAATATGTGTCAACTCAGGACATGATAGCAAACTCTCTGGACGAAGCCCTTGCATAAAGTGAAGTTTTAAAATTGTATTAAAAATCAAGGGCTTATTTTAAATAGGGAGAATGTTGTAAATTATTCGAAAATAAGTTTTAGTTAGTTTACGACCTACTGTGTATATCATATAGTGTTAAGTTATTGTTCTATTGTATGTGGCTAACATCTTGATTATTATTATTCTTAAAAAAAAAATTCCGAGTGTTAAGATGATGTGATTTCTCCGTGTTGTGTTTTTATTGTGTCAGAATAAATAGCGTTTCACTAAAGTTTTTATTGCAACGAATCATTTTGAATACAAAACGGAATTATCACTTGTAGTTATGGTTGTGCCCCATTTAAAAGTTTTAGCACTGTAATTGGACAACCCTTTAGAAGTATGCATTTCTTTGTATTTAAGCTATTTAAAGAAAAGGTAAATATTTCCCTCAATAAAGCAATTTTCGAATTAATGCCTTTGTTTTAATTTTAATAGTAATAAGACTACACTAACTTATTCTTTCATTTAAACTACTAGTTCCTGATTTAATATACATTTCAATACTGAATATAATGCATTTATAATAAATACCTTTCATAATTTTCAAACAAAAATAACCGCCATCGTTTAAAAGCAATGTTGCCACATCGCGAGACGCTAACATTAACTCTTTACAGGTGTGGCTCGCAAGACCGCGCTTTAAAACCGTGATTCACGCTCGTCGATCTCGACTGATCATTTTTTCCGCTTTATCGAATAAATTCCTTCAACTTAACCCGCATACCCATCCAACGGAACTTATCTGAAACTACTTCTTATCTGAAATTTACCTTTAGGCCAGTCGATTTCGCACACTTATCACTTCAATAACACACACAGCGGATAATCGACGAGATGACGTCAAGTTGCAACAATTCACCGCACAACACAAAACCGACAATTGGAAAGTTCATTTGCTGAATGATCTGTGTGTTCGTTGTCTTGCCCTACATGTGAGAAACAACGTTCGTATTGGATAATGTTCGGAAAATGACGAAGAACACTGACTACTTTTCGGGGGTTTATTTTTTTTAACGGCGATATAAAGCAGGTGTTTTATAATATCGTACAGGTATACGTTGTGTGTGTGTGTGAACGCGTCAGCGATGGTCTGCCAAGGTAGACCGAGTAGAAAATGAAACAAGTCAGGAGGGGACGCGTTCTGACTTTGGCCGGTAACTTTACCGAAGCCCCCACGTTGATTTAACGAACTTGTCTCAGGTTAAGACAACTATTCCGTTATGCGCCTTTGCCAGCCCGAATTAAATATGTTTAAGTTTTATTTGCGAGTTTTTTCTTCTTTATTTTCCGTAGTGGTCGAATGATTACGCTGGCGTTGACCGCGTGACCTTACGTACTACTAACAACAACAATTAAACCCCAACAATTTGAACGTCGTCAGCTTTTATTGACTGCCGTCGCAATGGAAAATTGCACTTTCTAAATTTAACTCATAAAAGTAAACATCACTGAATCATAATTATTATTTATACAACTTAATGCTAATTTTAATGGGAGCTTTAATGAGTCTATTAACGTTTTTATGTGTCTACAGGAATTTTAAAGCTCTAATATTTGGTTAAGTCTAATTTTTTAATTCCGTTCAAATCAAAAAGTATTTAGACTGGTCCATTTAAGTAACTCATTATAATTACGTCACAAAACAGAAAGTCTCTTTATATTGGTGAAGTTGCTACTGGGCTTTTCTAAATGTTTTGCTTTATTACTGTTATCTTATCAACTTAACAAAAAAAACTTGTCGAGTGTCTGTAATTTATGTACATAATTAGCACAAGTGCATATAGCACATATAGCGAAAGTGCTTCGGTGATAGTATATGTATGAAATTGTTAAATATTCAAATTAATTTCCATCATTAAGTTGTTATAAAAATAAATAGTATGTCGAAAGAATAACGGAACTTTTCAAATTTAAAGAAAACTACTAGCGCCGTTTATTAAAACGATATATAAAAAAGAAATCTGAAAGTTGCGCATCTACTCTATAAAACTGGACTGCCATCATTACCCAGGTAGGATTGGCCAATGCTGACTGGCAGTTTTCATGTAGAAGCAATAAACAATCCAATAAATAATGTAATATTGCATGATAATGAAGTTGATGAACAGCTTGAAAGTTTGTACTCCAAAATAATAAAATGGATAGTTAACTATATTGACAAGTTACCATTAACAACACTAGACGAAATTTTGTACATGTATCAATCTTTTTCTAATTTATTTATTTACATATTAATTACTTAGTATTTCAGAAAATCATGTATGAAATTATTACCTATGGCTGCCTCGGTTTTAGTGCGACTAATACCTACAAAGTGAATGACGGTAAATTCACGATTTATTTACAATTTATTCAGAATTTTAGAACTTAATATTTTTCCTAAAAATTCAATATTTTTAATAAAAAATTAATTTTCGAAGCTCATCATCACCAACCAATACGGTAATCAAAATTATAACTTAAAAATACTTACTGCTGTAAGTACTTTTCTTTCTGGTACGAAAGATCGTGACGGAGAAGGGCTTGAACAATGAAAAAAACTGATTGAAACGTTGAAGCAATCGTATTTTGATTATTTAAATATTTTTTTAGTTAATTACGTACTTTATTATTATTCACGTATGGGCCCTGGTGGACCACGCGAAGTATAATTAGAGGCGTTTGTTGTTGTTAGCCTTCCTTTGCGCCCATATTAACTTCATTCTTTCGCTATGACCTTTTTTCCTTTCGTCAGACCAAGTTGTTCCAGTCTTCCTACATTTTTCTCTCTGGCCAACCTTCCAAACGTTAACCTTGTGTCTGAAACAACCTCTATCCTGAATTTCACTTTGTGTAATATTTGCTGATCTTAAGCAAATTATTACTTCTATTCTTCTTCTTAATTACGTTAGCTCTACTCCTATTTTCATAAAATTCGACTATTTGTCTAGTTAACCTACTCGAATTCATCCGTTTTATGTGTCCGTAAAACTTAAGTCGTCTTTTTCTCATATAGCTATGTATATCTGTGTATTGTTTGATTTCTTAGTTTTCTCAAAGTCGGTATGTTGTGCTATGCATTTGTTTGGGGCCTAGGATTTTTCTTATGATTTTCCTTTCCTTCTGTTCAATGTCCTCGATGTCCCTCTTTCTATTCAAAATGAGCATTTCTGCAGCATATAGACATTCTGACCTAATAACTGTGTTGTAATGTCTCAGTTTTGTGTTTTTAGAGAGGCATTTCTTGTTGTAAATATTTTGTGTAAGTCTCAATGCCGTTTCCATTTTTTGACATCTACCCTTATTGGCCGCTTTTTCCAACCCATTTTCCATGATTATTTCACCCAAATATTTGAATTGAGAGACTCGTCTGATGTTACCATATTTTGTTTTTAGAAATGGTGTTCTTAGTCTGTTGCAGGTCATGTATTGTATATTTTCAAAGGAAATTTGGAGTCCTACATTTTCTGCTATTTCTTTTAGGTTTTCAATCCGTTTCTGTGCCGTTAATACATCTTGAGCTAAAATTGCTGGATCATCAGCAAATGCCAGACAATCAATTTTGATGTTGGTTCTCCCCAGTTTAATGGGCTGGGCAATATTCAGGGCCGACTTTTTTTCACGCCACTCCTGTATTACTTTTTCTATAACACAGTTAAATAATAGTGGCGAGAGTCCATCCCCTTGTCTCACTCCAGTTTTAATTTCGAAGGGCTCTGAGATGTCACCCATGAAAATAACTTTTGACCTTGTGTTAGTTAATGTTGCTTTAATAATTGCCAGCATTTTCAGATCTAGTCCTTGTTCTTTCAAGATTCGGAACAAAGATTCGCGGTCAATAAAATCATATGCTTTTTTGAAATCCACAAATGTGCAGACGAGATTTTTATTGTACAGTTTTTCATGTTTTAGAATCAACTTCAGTTTCAGGATCTGTTCAGGGTCATCTGCCCGGTCGAAAACCTGCTTGATATTCACCAATGTTAGGTTCTAACTGTCCCTGTGCTCTGTCTAGTAGACATTGAGATAGAATCTTGTAACAAACTGGGAGAAGAGATATCCCTCTATAGTTGTTTACATCCGTTCTATCTCCTTTCTTATATAGTGGATGGATTAGAGCATCTTTTCAATCTTCCGGAATCCGTTCGGTTCGCCAAACTTCTTGTAGAATTTTGGTTATTTCCTTGATTGTACCTGGACCATCGGATTTCAAAAGTTCAGCAGTGATTCCATCTTCACCAGAAGCTTTGTCATTTTTAAGCCGCTTGATTTACCTAATAATTTCATCTTCATTCGGTGGTAATGAATCTGGGTTTGTTTGTTTAGGGTTTAGTGTTGCTAATTTGTTTAAGGGCTCAGGACAGTTTAGTATTTGTTCAAAATATTTCGCAAGTTCTTTGCAATTGGTATGGTTATTTAGAGCTAGCTAATTGTCCGTTTTCCTTTTGGAAGCAAAGACTTTGCGGTTGATAGCCTGTTAGTTTAGTTTTAAATGTTTTGTAAAAGTTTCGGGTGTTATTTTTTTGGAAATCTTTTTCTATTTCATTAAGTTGATTGTTTTCATATTTTCTTTTAGTTTGTCTAATTAGCTTCGATGATTCTTTTCTTACTTCCAAAAAGATGTTATAGTTTCATCCCACCACGGATGTTTTCTACGTTTTTGTAAAGGGACCAACTTTAAGGCTGTTTTAATAATTTTTTGTTTCAATTCTTGCCAGTTCTGTGCTGGTTGTTTATCAAGCTCTTCTGTTAGGGCTGGTTTTATTTTCCCTGGGTCAAACTTTGGTATTAGCAGCCTCTTTTGAATAAGTTTTCGAGGTTAAACTAAGTTTGATTCTAGTCAAGTGGTGATCCGTGACTATATTAGCTCCTTTCCTGACTTGAACATTCAAAATCTCTTTATAATAGGGGTACGAAATGGCAACATCGTCAATTTGAAATTCACCCATGTACGTATTTGGGCACCTCCAGGTATTTTGTTTTGTTATTTTCTTCTTAAAATGGGTTGACATTATTTTTAGATTAAACTGCGAACATAGTTCAACCAATCTTCTACCAATTCTACCAATCTTCTACCAATTACGTACTTTATTATTATTTAATATATTAACTACTACTTCCCATTATACTTAAAAATATTACTCTATACTAATACTTTGTTATAATAATTCAATCTGTTTTATATGAATTAATATAATACTTTTTAATAGCTAATGATTTGGTATTTTAATTATTAAAGCTTGCAAGGCTTTAGCCAGTGTTAATTAATGCATTTTAAGGCTTGATCCGAGCTCAATTGTTTAATTTCGCAAGCCCAGAGCCAGTCATGGTTTATTGCACTTCAAGGCTCAGTCCAAGGTTAATTTTTTGGTTTTCCAAAACCCGACCCAAGGCTCAACGTTTTGTTTCCCAAGGTTTGGAACAGGGCCATCATCCAAAGATCGGACCATTGCTCGCCCAATGTTCAACAAAGGCTTGATTCAGGCTCGCGCCAAGGCTTCGAACATTGGCATAACGACGGGCCAAGGCCTGATGCTTGCCTTGCTCAGTGGTTCCTTCCAACCAGGGTAGAATCGATTACCGGATTTTCAAGTTATGGCACTTAAAGTGACATTACCTTTTGTCATCTCGTCACAAAAACATGATGGATCAAAGAGATTAATTTTGTTTCAAGCTCAGTAAAACTTTTATAGAAATATTTGATTTGATGAAAAAGGTTTATGGTGATGATTATTTATCCTGCACACTGTGTCCGAGTGGTATAAGCGATTCCAGGGCGGTTGTGACTACATACCAGCAAAAAAAAAACAAAAATCTCGATGAGTTGGTGGAAAAAGTGCGTGAAATGATCGCCTACGATGCGAATTCGACTGTGAGATGGATAGCCGAGGAATTAAATAGGACAACATACATGCTGTCGCTGTTCGTAAGATTTTGGCGAAAAATCTGGTCCGGATGCTTCAACATCCTCCACATTCGCCAAATTTATCTCCGTGTGATATTTACTGTTCCCGAAATTCAAACTGATCATGAAAGGAATGTGTTATGATCGTGTTACACAACTCCAAGAAGCCGTGACGAGGGCAATTGAGGTGATTCAGAAAAACGACATAAAACAATCTATGCTAGCATTGGTTTAACTACTCAGCGGTGTATTGATGCGGAGTATATTTTGAATAAAAAGAAATAATTTTGGCAACTTTTTTAATTAAAATGTTCCGTTATTTTTCGACATACGGTGTATATGGTAATTAATTGAGATAGCCGATATTGAAATAACTAAATAAAGATTTATATCTAATTTTCCACTATATTTCATATATAGTGGAATTCTCAAATATAGTGGAAATTTAAATATAAATCTTAGTTTGTTTATTTAAATATAAAATTATGTTAAATAAAATGAAATAACAGGTGTACTTATAACTAATGATATTTGTTGATACTGCACAAAATTATTAGGTCCAGCCTAACCCGGTTTATTTCTTGGATGATTCTGGCACTATGAGATTGAATTGTCATGCTGCAAAACATCACATCACATAGAACAAAAAATCTCTTATTATTCTTAAAATAGGAACATGGAATGTAAACAGTCTCTTCCAAGCGGGGGAACTACATAATGTAATGTTAGAAGTGAGTAGGCTCAACATAAATATACTAGGTGTAAGAGAAACCCGCTGACCCGGAAATAATAAATGCTCCACTAATAACGGAGTCATTCCGTCATTACCATCAGGGAGTGGTAATAACAGTTGACCATGTCGTTAACGAACATGTGACTGGCTTCGTATCTCTAATTTACCGCGTTATGATTTTACAATTCCAAACTTAAATCGGTAAAATGAATATCTTACAGATATAGGCACCCATTACTGAAAAGGATGAACAAGAACTAGAAGAATTCTATAACAAAATAAATAAGATCCTTAAAATAGCCAAGAAACACGAGCTCTGTATTGTTTTGGTAAGGTTGGGGGAGGCAAGTTGTAGGATTTGGCAGGCGATTATGGTTTAGGAGTTAGAAATGAGAGGGGCGATGTACTTAACACAGTTTGCCCAGGAAAATGTAATGTTAATTGAAATACGCTATTCAAGCTTCCTAAAAGAAGATTATAAACTTGGAAATCTCCTGGAGACTCCAAAGAACACATGTCCAGCAGGAACTACAAACTAACCTGAAATTATCCATAACAAATATTGAAGAAACTGTAAATCCAGAAGATAAATGGGCCATTATTAAAAACACAATGATTAATTCAAGTAAGAAATTATTAAAATCTTGAAAGTGAAGAAGAACCAAGACTAAATGGATGAAGAAATATAGACATTGATATATATATATATATATATATATATATATATATATATATATATATATATATATATATATATATATATATATATATATGTAGTATTAGATTTTCTTGGACTACGTCCAATGAGACATCACTAGCTGAGTTTCATCACACACCCAACCGTTGGGTTCCACAATCTCATGTGGAATATACAACAACCCGTGTCTCCGCCTAAATGAACACTATTGTTGCTTGACCGGGAAGGAGCCCCACCTATCCCTTCAACTGGATGACCTATGTTTCGTCTCTCGAGGTTCAGACTCTTCAGGGCACCGACATATACCATACCATCAAGAATATGAAGACCCTATCCACAGCCAACAACCCACATAGGTTGTTATACTATGTATGGGTTACTATACATTCTGGCAAGCCTGGACATTGTCTCACTGTATCCAAGTATCCCCATAGACGAGGCCCTGGACCTAATTTCGATAAATGAAGACTTTCCACCATTTGTGGGGGAACTCTCCGAACACTGCTTGAAGCATACATACTTTTAATTCAACCAGCAGATCTACAGACAGACCGAAGGTGCCCCAATGGGATCATCTTTATCACCCGTTATAGCCAACCTGTTCATGACCGACTTCGAAACAAGGGCATTGGCCAGCGCTCCTTTAAAGCCTAAACTTTGGAAACGCTACGTGAATGATATCTTTGTAATATGGCCTCACGGAAACGAACTTCTGAACAACTTCCTAACCCAGTTAAACGAAATCCACCCCAGAATATGTTTTACTCTGGAAGTCGAACAGGATAGAAAACTGCCATTTTTAGATCTCCTTATCACAAGGAAACTTTCTGGAACGCTCGAATACACAGTGTATAGAAAACCAACTCACACCGATCGATACCTCAACAAAACATCGACAAAACGGATATTCAGAAAATTGTATCAGGAAGACCATTCGCTGTCAGGAACCACAAACACGAAGAACAATAGAGGATCATGAACCACATACACTAAAGGTCCTGCTACCATACATAAAAGGAATCACAGATAGGATAGGTAGACTACTAAGGAAACATAAGATCAGAGCAGCCTACAAGCCGCACAAAACTGTTAAAGCAGCAAACAAGGACAAAGTTAGACTGGAAAATCATGGGGTATATAGTATATCTTGTTCCGACTGGAACAGAGCATACATAGGACAAAAAGACGAATATCGGCCAGAATACAAGAACATAAAAATGACTTAAAAAACAAACAAACCACCTCTGCTCTGTTCCAGCACCATCTACAAACAGGATATAAAATCAATTTTGAAGGAGCCAAAGAAATAGCGAATATTGAAAACTACAAGGTCCGAACAATCAGAGAAGCCCTTGAAATAGAAGAAAGAGGTGAGCTAAATACGCGAAACGACGCTCGCAACATTCCAAAAGTATGGAAATCCTTTCTGAGAAAAGAAGAAACGCGGCAACGTGGCGGCGAAGTAGAAAAATCAATAAACAGACGCCCGACAGCGTTGCCGAGCACCGCAAATAGTCCCGAACTACCCCAATAAAATTTGCGCAGTCGCCGACCGGCTATAAAAGCTAGCATAGCCACCCGTACACATCAGTTGGACTCTTCAGTCGAAGCGGACAACACTAGAAAATGCCAAATGCAATTTTGGTGAAACGTCTTGACAGGATCAACGGATCGACACCCGGAATGATTTAGAAACATCTACCATCCGTGAAAATATTAGATATATATATATATATATATATATATATATATATATATATATATATATATATATATATATATATATATATATATATAAATAAATATATATATATATATATATATATATATATATATATATATATATATATATATATATATATATATATATATATATATATATATATATATATATATGAATATGAAAATAAGACAAAATTCCTTGAGATGCGAAAACTTTGAGGATTAAAAAGAAAATTGAAAAAACGATAGCAAGGGGACACAAAGCTGTGAGAGTATTATCCAACAAGGTTATATAGAACAGTTATTCAACCCACGGTATTATATGGATGTGAATCTTAGGTATCGAACAAAAAAGGAAAAAAAAACAATTTATGCGAGAGAAGAATACTGAGAAAGATATGTGGTGAAGTAAAAGTACAAGACACAATATGGAGAATGAGAAGTAATGAGAAATTAAAGTTCTATACAAAAAAACCTCTTAAAAAAGATCTTCTAGATTGTAGTGGGGCCATGTGTTAAGAATGTCAGATAGTAGATTGACAACACAAGCATTGTCAAAAGTAGGACGAAGAAGAAGAGGACAACCAAGAAAGAAGTGGTTGGAGGCATTCCAGTAAGGTTTGACTGGATGACGTCGGGATACAGCCATGAACAGAAGAAAATGCAGAGAAATATGTTACATCTAATGTTTTCACGGATGATAGATAATGTTTCTAAATCATTCCGGGTGTCGATCCGTTCGTTCTGTGAAGAGTCACGACGTTTCGCAAAAATCTCATTTGGCATTTTCAAGTGTTTTCCACTTCGAGTGGTTAAAAAGTCGTTTCATCCCTATAACAAAATGTGCTTCTGGAAATTGGGTTGCTGACGCTTCTTGTCCAAAAACCAGTCGCAAAATTCCAATCTTCTATCACAATCATCATCATGCAATTCTTATACACTTCTCATTTTGTATGGATAATAATTGTTCCCCTGTAATGTGGCCTCTCTAAAGTATTTTGCGCGTTGACTCGTGAGGATTTTCCACATTAAAATAAAAAGTATTTTCTTCAATAAAAAAAATTTTGCGCCTTTTGCGGATCCTTCGGCACACACTACCAGTTATTTTTAGTTTTACTAAGTTATTTCTTAAAAACTCCGGAATTGGACTAGACTTATAGGAATGTCTTATGTGGAACTCAGCGCACGCATCGCGTAGACTTAAGCCACCAACATAAAGAAAAATTAATTCAACTTTATTTTTTTGATTAAATAACTGATTCATCTTAGCAACCGAATTAAAACCTACTATTGCTATGTTAGCTTCTTTTAATTCCTGCCGACTGCAGATTATTATAGTTGTTTTTACAATTGTTCTGAAACGGCTACTCCAATAAAGAAATGTGACATAACATTTTTTATTTCGGTGATAATACGGTGTTGTCATTTTATAAAATATTGTTTTAGTAGCTACTGAAGAAATCTGACAACACCGAAAAGCATTGTTTGCAAATTTTTCTAGTCAAGTTAATTCCTACAACTTTACATTTAGAAGTACTAATCTGTCACTTCAAATAAAAAAAATTAGCCTATGTCAGGTTTTAAAAAAATTACACTGTATATTTATAATATTATATATATATATATATATATATATATATATATATATATATATATATATATATATATATATATATATATGTATATATATATATATATATATATATATATATATATATATATATATATATATATATATATATATATATATGTATATATATATATATATATATATATATATATATATGGAACAAACTTTTGCATCAATCCAATAATAAATTTATACAAAGGAAAAACATTGACCGTTATGATGACGTCATACCATATATTGACAATTTTATTCCAGTTCACTGTCTACTAGATAATTTCTTCATCCCACTTGTGTTCTTTATTTTTCGACGGCCGCGTTATCTGACTGACATCGCTCTGCAAATTTGCATTTTCTATAATTAACTGGTGGAAATAAATAGCATTACGGCATAATTGTTAACTACATCATGAAAGATCTATTTGGTGTCGATCTTAATGATTTAATAAAACGGAGTTTGTAATATAATTGCTTAATACGAGGGTTGCTATTTATGTATACGGAATAACGAATAAAAACAAATATTTATTACACTTCTTCTGCTGACGGACGGAAGCAAAAAAAAATCATTGGGTGCCGATGTTTTGACCGGTCAAATATTGAGTTGTTCGGTCCGATGTGTGAAAGCTCGCGTTGTTACGGTGAAGAATGATCCTGTATCGCTAGTTGTTTTTTCTTATTTCTTCAAATACTTGCTTGGCAAACAAATGGTCGTGTACCATTCAGAATTGACCGTTTTACAAATATCTAGTGGCACTGTAGCTAAATGCTCATTTGTCCCAAAAAAAAATAGACGACCGTTTTCTTCGAAGTGTTCCTTGCGCGAACAACTTTTGTTGGATTTGACTTATATTGAAAGACCCATGACTCATATTGAAAGATACAGTCGACTGTTAGACTAGTTAGACCCATATGCATAGGTCAAGAATTCGTCACCTGTGTAGATGATATACAAGGTTTTTGACGTACCACGATTGTATTTTTTAAGCATTTCTTTGCACCAATCGGCACTATCCTTTTTTGAGCAAATGTCAGATTATCCGGAATCCAACGCGCACAAATCTTTTTCACGACTAAATGTTCATGTAAAATCTTGTACATGCTTATCACACTAATACCCAGGGATGCTTTAATATCACGGTATGTCACATGATGAACTTGCTTTATCAGTTCGCGTAGAGTATCGAAGTTTTCTGGCACAACAAAAATCGGAACTCCTTGGTTCCAGATTTCAATACTGGAACCTGTTAGATAAAAATGCAAGGATTTCACTTTACCGAAAACGGAATGTAACACTTTCATGTTTTTATAAAATGGAAGGATCGCTATGTGTTGCCATATTGATGGCACTAATGATAAGGTTAATGTAGAACATGTACTTTCCGAGTGGAGTATTGTCATAAATTCGTCGAAATACAGCTTAAAAACAGTCTTGCTCCATAATGGGAACAAAAACCTAAATATTCCTTTAGCTCATTGAGTGACAATGAAAGAAACCTATGACAACTTAGCAACCATACTAAATCGCGTTAAATATTTGTGTTAAACAGTATCGTTTATCGGTCAGATAAGCAAGCTTCTCTGTGATTTCCGTTTTCGGGGAAAAAAAATAGTGTAAAGGAATTGGCAGCATGGAAGTGTTTTGTTAGTGTAGTGATAGGATTTCTGGACAACAAGAAGGATGTAAATTATAAAAACCTCATAGATGAACTCTTGAAAGCCTATGAAATACTAGGGCGTCGCATGTCTTTAAAAATGCATTTTTTACATTCCCATTTGGATTTTTTTTCGAAAATTTGCAGTAAGCGACGAACAAGGAGAGAGGTTTCACCAGGACATCAGGACGATGGAACCAAGATACCAGGGAATATCGAAGCCATCAATGTAGGGCGACCACTGCTGGTTTTTAAAAGGAGATGATGCTACAGAACACAAAAGAAGAAAGTTAAAGTTTTTGTCGCTGCATGACATCTCATATAACATATTTTTCATTCACATAATCCTCGGTAATGTATTTGCATATATTTAATACGTTTTACATGTTTATGTTAAATAAATATTAGATTGTAAAAATATGCCGTCTCCTCTTTTTTCCACCACCGACCCCCAGTAATAAAAGACTGTATGTGTTATAGTAATTAGCTTGTCATTTTCGGATTTAGAATTACAAAATTGTTCATTTACACCTATTCTTGTCAAATGTTACCTCAAAAAAGTTTAAATTTGTTGACCTGTGTAATTTATCGGATTGATCTCACCATCGTTTTCTCCGACAATATCATATAATTTTTTTTAAACCACCCAATAATTGTTATTCTATTTCAAAAACATATCACAAGTGAAATAGCTTTGTTCTAATAATTCCTGGAAAATGCAAATATGAATGCAAAAAGTGTATCCAGAGATTTTCCTATATATTGATAAAAAGTATTTTCAGGAACTTTTCTGAATATCTTCAATTCCTAGAAAAGCATATTCCAAGTTTTAAATTCATCACACAATACATTTTGTTGACCCAACAGCTTTTCAACTAACCACAGATTTGATAGTGTAAATGCGTAAGGCTTCTTAATATGAATGAAGAAATTCTCGTTGGAATAAGTAGTTCAAGTTTAGTTATAACCGCATTTTAAATATTTCTATTTTCTTTTTCGTTCGTAAACTAGTTATGACGTATTTATAACACTTTCTTAAATAATCAAGAGTATATAGCGTGAAGTAGAAGATAAAAACAATGCGGTATTTCGGAAAATATATTTGTTCTATCTTTTTTTATGAAAAAATTAAATTGATTTCTCTTCATTTACCCAATTTTCAGAATTAAAAAAAATCATTAGTCAACCCTTTTATTTCAACATTATAGGCTCTTGAATATTTTTTGATAACACCAATAAATCATTTCTTCTTCCGATTTGGGCTTGATTGGTTAATATAGGGTTTCCCATTAAGAGCGCTCGAACTTTAAATGTAAATTAAACAAGTTGTATATGAAATTTTTTTTTTATTTGAAAAGGTATTCGATTACATTATGTACCTATTCAAAAGGTCCAATAACTCAACCGCATAAATCGGACTCGATATCATTGATGGCATTGGTTATGTTGACTTTTAAGGCATGAATCGTCTGCGCCTTATTCGCATAGACCCGTGATTTTTTAGCCCCACATAAAAAATCTCGATGGTCAGTTGAGGTCGCCAAAACGGGATATAACCATGCCGTTGAATTTGTCGTGCAGAAGATCCATTGATTCCTGCGCTGTATGGCACGCAGCGCGATCTTATAGGAACCACAAGTCGTTGAGGCCCATATCCTCCAATTTAAGCGACAAAAAAATTGGTTATCATCGACCTGTATCTCTCGCCGATGACAGTTATAGCGACGCCAGCTTCATTTTGGGCGAAGCACGGGCCAGAGAACTAAAATCCACACCAAACGATGACTTTTTCTGGCTGCATTTCAACTACTGGGTCTCATGTGGATTGTTATTTCCCCAAATGCGACAATTTTGCTTCTTGACATAGCCATTCATCCAAAAGTGGGCCTCGTTGCAGAAGATGATTTTCCATCCGAAATGAGGGTCCACTTCCAACTGTTCCAGAGCCTAGTCAGCGAATACTGGACGCTGCCTATGCTCGTTTACCTTCAGTTCCTGGGTCAATTGAATTATGTACGCGGTACGCGCCCAAGTTACGACGCAAAATTCGCCAAGTTGAGGTCTTTGAAAGGCCAAGTTCTTGGGACCGACGAGTAATTGATTGCCTCGGCTTAGCCTGCACACTCTTGTTCACTGCAACAACATTTTCTGCAGATCTCACGTCTCGACAACGTACGGGTGTTATTTGATTGTTTACTGAACCAGTTGATTCGAATTTGTCCATCAAACGACGAATAGTCGACTCAACAGTACGATTATGCCCACCGTATAAATCACATAGCGCAAGGAACATAGCTCGGATTGAGCACTCATTTTGATAGTTAAGTTTAATAATTTGCACGCGTAATAATCAACACTGTAACTTCCCATGACGATTTGCCCACCATTAGTTACTATAACCTCCAAATTTGACAACTATAGCTTCACCAACATAGCTGCTATAAGCTATCAAAGTTCGAGCGCCTCTATTGGAAAACTCTGTATAAACACGTGCCTCATGGACCACCCGGTGGTTTTATACATTGTACGGACAATGTTGTTCACCTTTGTGGTTCTTGGGGTACTTGATGTAGAAACTGAAATTGAGAGGAGGACTGATTTGTTGATATTGTCGTAAAACTGGGGGCTGAGAACAGAGAAAACAACAGAAAATCTGAGCGTAAATCGTTCCGAAAAACCTTTCACAGAATCAACAGGACAAGGGGAGGGAAGCATATCTTGACTTTTGGGGTGATTGAAAATAACCATCATTTTCGCGAACGTGTCGTTACTGATATCAACGCTTAGAATTTTGGATTTGACCCGGAAACAGAACGCCAGATGGTAAAAAGAACGAGTTTTACTCCGATGTTTTGAAAAAGTCGCACGTCGTACTGCGCCAAACTCTGAAACAAATCTTGATAGCCCAACGTTACTCGAAATTATTGTTACTCATTTTCAGAATGCACTAGAAAAATCCGGTTCACGAAAAGCATTACTGCGGGTCACCAAGTGACTCTAGAGAGTACCAACTCATAGTAAATCTGCATTAGATGTGGGTTTGCTTCCCATCCAAAGGGAAAACCAGCAGTGCTGCCAAATCGCACGGTACGCCACCAGTTTCATTACTTTATTTACACACCTCGTATGTTATATCAATTTGCATATGCCTCGCTTTTTCATATTCTTCGTTACTTGTTCCTCCCACCTCGACCTGCTTTTGAGTTTTGCAGCTGCTCGATTTCCACTATAGTTTGCATTTAGAGTTTTAATATTCTTAGAATATCTTCCTTTTTCATCATATCTCTTCTCATATCATATCTCTTTTATATCTTCTCATATCATATCTCTATATATCACATCTCTCTCATATCATATCTCTTTTTTCAAAGTTCATAGTTAAAAAACCTCTGATATTTGTCCTCCTGTGAATAATATCATATTATTTTTTTCATTAACTTCTTTTCAGATATTTTAAGTCCCTTTTCATCCCTAAATATTAATTTGTTTTACTCCTTATAAATGTCCATCAATTATATTTTTTCATAAATAACATTTTATAGCGGCTTCTTTGAAAAGTTATATTAGAATTTACCAAGACTTTTCGTTCTTCATGCTACGAGGGTTGCTGTTTATGAATCCAGATTTGGCAACAATGGTGTTGCTAGGCTCCATCTGACATATACATCGTAAAATGTGACAGTGTTGAAACTCACTCAGAACGTTTTGTCATATGGACGCTATTTGTGTGGCTTGAAAATTTCATTTCAGAAAAAAAATATAATTAACTTGTGAGAATTTTCGTGCTACAATTTACTAAGACGTTCGATGTGGATTATCTCAACAGCAGTGCATCGATCAACTAACTTCGATTTTTGGCGATGAAGCGCCATCCAAAATGGGTTGTTATACCAAAAAAAAACGTCATGTTTGAGATTGAGGCATCCCTGGACATTAGTATGACAAGCATGCACAAGACTTTACATGAGCATTTAGCCATGAAAAAGATTTGTGCGCTTTTGATTCCACATAATTTGAGAATGGCTCAAAAAATACAATCGTGGTGCGTTAAAAACCGGGTATAACATCTACACAGGTGACAAATCTTGAATCTATTCGTATGAGCCCAAAAGTAAATAGCAGTCAACTGCATCGGTATTTCAAAATGAGCCAAACCCAATAAAACTTGTTCGCGCAAAAAACATTTCCAAGCAAATCGTCGCCTGTCTTTTGGGATAAATAGGCATGTACCACTAGAGAATCGTAGAACGGTCAATTCTGAATGGTACATAATCATATGTTCGCGAAAAATGTTTGAAGAAATATGAAAAAACAACCAGCGAACACACATCGGACCGAACATATTTGACCGGTCAAAACATCGAATTGATGAGTCATCCGCCGAACAGTCGTGATTTGGCACCCAATGATTTCTTTTTGTTTCCGTCCGTGAAGAATAACCTACATGGTCAACGATCTTCGACACCAGAAGAAGCTGTTGATGCGTTCAAAATGCATGTACTGGAGATACTTCAATCGAAATTGAAAAAGTATTATAAAAATTGGTTCAAACGTATGCAAAAGTGTATCGATCATCGCGGAGGATATTTTGAAAAACAATAAAACGATTTTCAATGATAAATATTAGTTTTTATTTAATATTTCCGGATACATAAATAGCAACCCTCGTATCAGAATAAAATCATCAACATAAATAACTTGCAGCATTTGTTATTTAATTTCTTCCAACGATATACCTGATTTCACGTGTCTATTAAGCTTTTATTCGTACTTCTTCAATTATAAAATGATAAACAAAGAAAATATTATTTTCAATTAGGTACTAAAAAACCATATGACCAATAAGATCGAATCAAAAATAAACCAAATATTTTAGAAAACTGTTATGATTCATATTTCCGGTCCATATAAAATAATGAATATCTATTTCTTTGTACAAAGCCTACCTTATTTATGTTCCAGACACAAACCCTTCGACAACTGTTCACTATAAACAACCCCATAGAGCACATGTTTTCAATCGATAAAATTAAAAGCAGTGCTGCAAAGCTTCCTGGAAACCATATCGGGCTTACTTTTATTCGTTACGATAGACGAAGGAAAAACATCATCTGGAGAATATCCGAGCAAAAGAGAATGAAAAAATGAAAAACATTTTCCTTTTCTGTTTTCTAATTCGATGTTCATGACAATTTTTATTAATATAATAGTGCAGTGTGGTACAATTACTTTAAATTTTCATTAATATAATTAAAGTAAAAAAAAAGAGTAGTGACATGCGCAAATGTGAGACCAAGAATTAAAATTCAGGGAAAGGACGATAATTAAGTAAGGACAAAGAATTAACTGTTGTAAGAAGCTAAATGGAATATTTTTTTGACGTTGACACATGGCCTGTTGGCACAGAAGGTCATAGGTTTTAGAATTTAATTACGAACAGAAACAATGTTCTGAGTAAGGGATGGAGGGTTACA
The DNA here is from genome assembly GCA_031761425.1 of Cosmopolites sordidus. Classification (NCBI taxonomy): domain Eukaryota; kingdom Metazoa; phylum Arthropoda; class Insecta; order Coleoptera; family Curculionidae; genus Cosmopolites; species Cosmopolites sordidus. Next base: position 133,226 of record JARFXV010001071.1, on the reverse strand, counting down.
ATTATAATGCGGGGGATGTAAATAACGCAAAGAGACTGTTTTTTTAGTAACCTTTTTATTCAATTTAAATTACAATTCTTCACAGTAGTGCTGGAACTCAGACATTCGAATCGCCCTCAGCTGGTCTGCTACAGCCTTTCCAATATTCTCCAATGTTCCAAACTGGTGTTTTTTGAGATGATTTTGCAGTCTTAATAAAAGGAAGAAGTCATAAGGACTCAAGTCTGGTGAATATGGGTTCTGCGAAGCCACGATGATGTTTTGCTGCATAATGCCCATCTACTCGAAATTTGTTATTTTCACTGTATCAGAATATTCAGAATACACTAGAAAAATTCAATTCACCATATGAAATACTACGAACCAACAAGTGACTCTGGGGAGGTCAAACTCGCATTGAAGACGCATCAGCTGTGGGCATGCCTTCCTACTACGTCACCAATCTCATTATAATTACAAATTAATATAAAGGTTGTATATACGAGGGTGAATCAAATATAAATCGGAATTTTATAATTACTTAACTATTTGGTTGGGCCAAGAAGTTTAAGAGTGGACGAGAAAATGTGGTAAACGTAAGTCATAACCGACGTCCAAGTTCAAGTGGCACTGTTAACAACATTGGTGCATCAATTCTTCTATTGGAAACTTGTGAAGTGTGTGAAAAAGGTGTGAAGAGATTTACCACTAAACACCAAATCACTGTTTTAACTTCTCGACTCACGTTTCGCTAACCATATTAACATCATCAGGAGAGGATTTAATAAATTGATTTAATAAAATTAAATGTTAAGAAATGATTTCTAAAACTGATTTAATCAAATTAAAGTATCTCCTGATGATGCTAACATGGTTAGCGAAACGTGCCTCGAGAAGTTTAAAAAAGTGATTTGGTGTTTAGTGGTAAATCTCTTCGAGTTTAACAATGGTGCAGTTCGCGACCTTATCGAACGTGACCGGCGGCTCACTATTCATGAAATCGCTTTAAAGGTGGGTATTAGCTTTGCAAGTGCTAAAACAATCATCTGAAATCATCTTGACTTCAATAAAATAAGTGCCCGATGGGTTTCGAAGTTGTTGACCGAAGATAAAAAAACATCCGATTGCAAATCAGTAAGAGACTTCTGAATCGATTTCGGCGGGAAGGTGAGACTTTTTTGAAGCCTACAGTAACATATGATGAAACGTGGATTCATTATTACACTCCAGAATCAAAAATGACGAGTAAGGAATGGCGAAGGAAAGACGAAACCTACTCTTTAAAGACTAAAATCCGTTTCTCAGCCGGTAAGGTTCTCGTGAACTTTTTTTCGACTGAAACGAAGTTTTAGTGATTGATTTTCTACATGATCAACGTACGGTTAATGCTGCCTACTACTGATAGCTGTTGGAGGCAACAAAATCCGCTTCAAGGACGTCCTCCTTCTCCATGACAACGTCAGGGCATACGCAGCGCTTTTAACAAAGGAAAAACTAGAGGACATGCATTGGGAAACTCTTGAACACTGTCCAGGCGGCCCAGATTTGTCACCATATGATTATTTTTTGATTGCACCCTTGAAAGATGCACTTGGAGGGGTACGATTCGACACCGATCAAGATGTTGAGGACTTCCTGCGCAATTGGCTGATGACCAAAACTCAAAGTTTCTTCGAGCAAGTAATTCATAAGCTTCCAAACCACTGGGAAAAATGTGTAGAGCGTGGAGAAGACTATGTCGAAAAATGATCAATAGTTTTTTTTTGTATTATTTTATAAATAATAAATATGTATAAAACAATTTCGGTTTATATTTGATTCACCCTAGTAAATCTCATAATAAAATACCAAACCAAACGAAATCATTAAAAAAATATAAGTATATTAATAAATAAAAGACTTGTATAAACTTCCAGTATATTTAAAAATTGTATGAAAATTCTTTGTGTGTGCTTTCTTTAGATACGAAAATACACTGAATTTTCAATATATTTTCATATACACCAGTTCGATCGGACAGTGATCATATTCAGGCAAAAACCTCACAGTACCCTTTTCGAGCTCAATTAAATAATTTAAACAAACAAATATTATAAACTTCAGTAAGGACTATTCCAACATATTGCTTTTAATTGCAAAAGAGCGAGACAGTTAAGCCGGGAAGGGTGAAGAATTAAAGGCCGATTGAAGGGTAGCACCAAACAAAATATTTACAAGAAAATCTGAATTTCGAATTTCCATTGTCATTATTTATTTATTCAAAATTTTTAGGACAATTGATGCTCCAAACATTTTCAAGTAAACACGAAAGATCTATTTAATTTTTTCGTCTAGTTTTTAAGATTGCCCACGAGATTTTACTTACATTAAATGAATTGAGCCCCGAGACGGGGCATGGGAGCTGAAAATTAGAGCGTTCCCGGTGACCCAGAAAGATAATACTAAGGGCATGAGCTTATATAGTAACAATAATAACTTGTGCGTGACGGGGTCATACTCAGCGGTCCGTGAATAAAACGTATTCAGTCGTGCATGACTTTGAATCCACAGTTTTCCAGTATCGGTGCGTTTTATTAAAAGGCGCCAACTAACATGATGAGGCCAAATATTACTTTAGTTAACTTTGTTAACTGTTAGCGTTGACTTAACTATCTGCAAGTTCAACAATTCTGCTACTAGTAATGCCGACATTACATAATTAATAAAGTCTACTGATATTCTTAAAGAAACATTATCCATTAGATCCTCAACTTAGTTATTGACTTAGATTTGATATTTAAATGGCGCCCAAATAGATACTTCGGAATTTACATTTAACGGCGTTTTACGACTTAATATACATTTTATATCATGCATGTGTCACCTAAAGACCCCGCAATTTAATTATTGATCGAATTACGACGGAATAACTGATTAAAATTGTGCAAATAAATACAGAAATGTAAAATGTTGCAATAGAATTATGTTTTCCGACGAAGCTCATTTCCACCTCACACATTATGTGAAGTCGGTCAGTAGAGTTGAGATTGGTCAGTAGAAGCGAACGGAGATTTTCTGTGAATCGGCGATAAATAACTCGATCTGGAGACTTATCACGGGAAACGCAAATAAAGATTTTCAACAGTAAATCAGAAACTGTGTGTTTCGACAGTAAATCAGAAAAAATAGGTGTCAAATTTGATAGAAATTCGCAGATATATTAATAAAATCCTTTTGTAGTAGTACTGGGCGTATGGATTAAATAACATAAATAATCAAGTCACATACAAATTGACACAGCCGGAGATAACCATCAGTAAACAATACAGAGGACAGGGCCGCACTCGGAATACGAGCGGCCAGACGGAATCAGACTCACAAGTGCAAACGTTTGTGGACGAAATATACGGAAGAAATTCGGAAAGTGAGAAGATATCAGGGAAAGAAAACAAACGAAAGAAGAATAAAGATAGTCCAAAAGGACTAACGGTCCACCGGGAAGATTCCAAAATTCCAAAAGGCACAACAAAAGCATCAGAGATGGATGAAATCAAGAACATTTTTCAAGAGATGATAAAGGATATAAAGGAGATCAAGAGGAACCAACAGAACAGTGAAGAAAAAATAGAGGAACTGTTAAGAAAGAAAAGAGAAATGGAAGGTAAAATTGATAAGCTAGAAGATAGGATCGAAATACTAGTGAGAAATAAGAAGAAAAATATTCTGATAATGTCGGGAATGTTTATGGATACTCATGATAATAACAAAATAAAAGAGACAATAAAAAACGTTATAAGGAAAGAACTGGAAGATCAGAAGTGCTAAAAAAGATTGGAAACAAGACATACGTAATAAAAATGAAAAACGAGTTACCAGAGGAAATACCAAGAAATGTAAAAAGGAAATTTAAAGAGCAAGACGATGGGAGAGGAGTAGAAGAAAAATGGGAGTTTTGCAAGGGCATAATACTGGGGGCCGCAAAGGAAAGCTGTGGAATGACAAAAAATGTAAATAAAATCATGAGGAAAACCGAATGGTGGTCAAAGGGATTACAGGGGAAGATTAAGGACAAAAAGGAAAAATGGAAAATATATCTGGATATAATACAAAAAATATGAAAATCACGAAATATATAAACAAAAAAACAAAAAAAAGTAAGCGATAAGACGACAACAAGTATTCTGCACCCGTTGTATTCTGCTACTGTTCGCAGAATCGAACATGGAAAATAAAAATGAAGTCACAGTAAGTAAACTGAGAAAATACCAACGACTCTGATAATAACTTTCTTAAAGCTTGGTTTAAAATGTGTCTATTAGCATAAAGTAATTTTAGGAATTAATTTGGATACATGATTTTTAAAACGTAACTTCAAATCCAAAATTACACCTATGTTTCTTCGCATAATCTACAAAATCAAACTTCTCTCTGTCAAAACATATCAAAAGGCTCGTTTTTAAAAATATTTTCTTTGATTTAGTACAAAATAGCATCACTTTAAATTTAGAAGAGTTTAATATCAGATTATATGCTAATGAGAGTCTTTTAAGCTTATTTAACTGATAATTCATTATATTATTAGCTCTAGAGTATTCATGTTGAAGAAAACTTTAATATAATTGTGTGTCATCAGCATAAGCATTCACTTCCATGTTCTGAACAGAATGTGAAATATCAGCTGTATATACACTAAAAAACAATGGGCTCAACACTAATCCCTGGCACACACCAGAAAGAACATTCACTTTAGAGGAATTTACATGATTAACGGAAATATATTGTGTTCTGCAATCTAGACACGATTTTACTAGATTAATGGATGATTCGCCAAACCCATAGTATGACAATTTTGCGCGTAAGAGGTGTGGTTTAATGTATCGCAAGCCTTAGAAGAATGTACATATTAGTTCTCTTGTACACCTACTAGAAAAGTAAGATATTTTTCCAACAGATGATGATGCATCATAAAAGTGATCGCATTTCTGAAAAGTAGGTTCCTTTCTAAAAGGATCCCCAAGTTTTTCAAGCCGATATGACGTTTAGTTTTGTTTTGATGCTCTTCGGATGCAGATAAATTCGATATGTTTGCAATCATTGAAAAAATGCAAATTTCGTTGATTGAGTTGAATGTTGATTAAACATTATTTTTTGTGTCGATAAACTGCCCTGCAAACCGAAGAAAGTAAAAAGCAGAGGTGCTCCTTCATGATTCATAAGTTTCGATATAATCGAACCAGCACGAGTGACACTCCGCACTAAGGACATCTATTTGAAGTCACTACTGAGGAAATAATCAATAAAATCCATGAGATAATATCGCAAAGTGAAGAACAGAGAGAGATTGATGAAAAAAGATGATAAACATCTAAGACGAACAAGTATGAAACATCGTATTTACATTTGTAGTATATACATTTGGGCATGAGAAAGTTACCAGGAATCGAGTGACTACTTCCCAGCGGTGCTTAGATATTTGCTGGCGTTTTCATATCTTTTATACTACCAAGTGTCGTCAGGTTTATTCGGTTGCCTATATTACGATCACCTTTCCAAATATCGACCGTGACCAACATAGCTTAACTTCAGTTATCGAAAACTGTTGCTCATCGTGATAAAACTCGCCATTGAGGCTGGTGTTTAGACATATATAAGTAGAGTTGATGTGGCAATCCATGACTGTTGACGAAATTTAGATCCATTGTGCTGGGAATTGATGCTACACCCATCCTATTCACCGAATTTAACCTCTTCTAGGTTCTTTCGCTTTCCAAACACGAATAAATCATCGCCGAAACGCAGAACTATTTTGCAGAATTCATACTTCTTTGCAACGACTTATAGAAAGTCATACTTAGTGGAGGGTATAAAAAGGTTTAAAAAACAAATCAATTTTCCATAAAAAGAACAATATTTTAGTTAAAAATCAAATATTTTGAAATAATTTATTTTTACACTAAAACAAATGGAAAATTTTTAAAAAAACAGATATCGAAGGCATTTTAACGGAATGGAAACAATGCAGCAAACTTTTCCAAGAAATGTGCTTATGCACAGCATAGTTAATATGAAAATGCGTAAGCCCAATATTTTAAAAACAGAAATAGAAAATGTTATACGCAGTCTAAAAACGAAGAGGCTGGTTTAGGCTAAGGTTATAGTGGATGCGTATTCTGACGAACACGTCGTTCTGACGAACACGTCAGAATTGTTGTTCAGGTGTCAGTGGTTATAGTGCATGCTAATAATTTCAGTTATGTCAAGATATTCAAGATGGATGACAATGAAAATTTAGCATATGAGTGCCAATTTTTGGAGAGCCCATTATCAAAAATTCTTCTTATGGGCAGAATGGAACACGTCAATAAAATATTTTCTTCAAGACCAATTAATGGGGCATACCATACATTATTTAAAGACCTGTTAGAGCAACCAAACAATTTTTGTGGGTACTTCAGGATGTTACCAGAAACATTTCATTATATTTTTGAAGGAATCGAAGAAAGTATCACCAAGCAATCAAATTTTTGTGAGTGTATATCTGCTAAAGAAAGACTGTCGTTAACATTAAGGTAAGACTGCAATTTTTTTATATTAATTTATTGTTATTTTAACATAGTTATAAAGCTCTTTCAAAACACTTAATAGATACTTATTTACTCATTAAGTGGGTTGGTACGTTAAAAATATGAAGCTAAGTCTTCATTAAACTGCTGTTGATCAGAAGTTTTTCCACTACTTGGGCCAGAAGGGATCCTTAATTGTGAAGAACTAGAATTAGTTTGTTCAGAATGTCTCCAAGTTTCTTCGCTACTGGCCCTAGAAGGGCTTTGGAAGTCTGGAGCCCTAGCATAAGTTTCCATTGGATGTTGATGCATTCTAAACTCTAGTGAAGATGCCTGCTGTGGACATGAATTCTCATTGCCACAATATGATGGTTGGTATTTCTTCTCGCCAACAAACACCTGTTGTAGCCTTGCTCTCACATCTAGTTTTCTGTCTTCGGGAACTTTTCTTAAATAAGGTAATAAGCTCATCAGAAAATAATAGTCACTATCCTCTTGAATTTTTGCTTGATGGCATACTTCACCTTTTCGCTTAAATTCTTTTAACTTTTCCTGCTCGATTATTAAAAGTTGTTGAATTGCATTTGATTTGGAATTAGCTTTGACAGTTTTAACACGTTTGCTTTGAGATGGGACAAACTCGGGAGGCCTCGCCGGTGAATCCGCTGATTCGATATTTCTTTCCATTCCTGCCTTTTGTGCTGCGTTTTGGTCGACAATGACGTTGTCCGGAGTTTCAACCAAATCACCTTCTCGTAATTCATCAGGCTCTTAATCGTCATTTTCCGATTGAGTATCCACCTCCGGCTCCAAAGTGCTGCTCTGTAATTTTCTACCTACGAATTGTTCTTTAAAAACAGCATGTTTTTAAAATATGGCCATTTGGACTCCTTGGTTGGTCCTCCTTGTCCAGAACGTGGTTTCGGTAGCTTCTGAAGCTCTTTACGAAAGGTGTCTCGCAAACCAGGCCACTTATTTTTTACGGCTTCGACTGAAACAAAAACAATGCTTAAAAATACACATGAGGCACATTGCATTTTTTTTTTTTAATAACCATTAATTTAAATTTCTTTTATTTCAGGTATCTTTCTACTGGGATGTCATTTAGATCGTTAAGCTTTTCATACAGAGTTTCACATACTGCCATACGAGAGATAGTTTATGAAACATGTCTTTCAATATGGAATACTTCTCAAGGGAAACATATGCCAGTACCTACAACCGATTTGTTAGAAAAGAATGCAAAAGACTACTTCAATCAATGGAATTTTCCTAATCGTGTCGGCACCATTGACGGAAAACATGTTAGAATAAAATGTCCACAGAACTCAGGATCGATATACTATAACTATAAACAATATTTTTCAATGGTGTTGCAAGGCATAGCTGATGCAAATTAGAAGTTTGTTACTATTGATGTTGGAGGTTGTGGGAAGCAAAGCGATGGAGGAATATTTTCTCTCTCTAATGTCTACAAATGCTTACAGACGAACAAATTCAATATGCCAACTTCTGAATATTTACCCTCAACAGAAGTCAAAGCTCCTTTTGTAATATTGGGTGATGAAGCGTACCCACTGAAGCCATATTTACTTAAGCCATATTCTAGACAAAATCTTACAAATGAAGAGCAAATTTAACTACCGCCTGTCTAGGGCTCGACGCTGCATTGAATGCGCATTTGGTATACTAGTTGCTAAGTGGAGATTTTTAAAAACCGAATTGCAAGTCGATCCCGAGAAAGCAGATATTTTAGTTCAAACTGCATGTCTGCTGCACAATATAGTAATTGACATTGAAGGAGTTCCAACACAGCCCGAACAAAATATATGCAACGGTGAAATAACTGTTTCAAGGCGCTACAACCATTATGGAGCAAGAGCCAGTGAAATACGAAACGTTTTCAAGAATTACTTTTGCAGCCCCTATGGCGAAGTACAATTCCAATATAATATGTATATGTAATATATGATAAATGTGTGAAATGACATTTTAGGGTACCGTCGTAGAAAAAATAAATTCAAGTATAGGAATGTATTTACTTACCATTACTTTCCATCTCTTTAGCGATTTTTTCCATTTCTGGCGAGAAATATCTCTATTATCATAGTTTTTTTGCTTCATATCCCATAAAGAATTATTTTCAAAAACTAAACTGATTAGTTTTTCCATATCCATTATAAAAGGAACCAATTTATAAACAAATAACACAATAAACACAAATCGCAACGATTCGGAGCAGGCTGGATTTGTTCTAAAGAGATGTGGTACACGTTAATAGATATTCAACACTCAACAAAAAATCGAAAACTCTATAGACGTCAACCGTCCTGTTTCTTTGATTACACAGGGGAACAGCAATTTTGTTGACTTGGATCTGTGACTTGTTTTTGACTAATTTTTCATCTCTGAATTCAAAAATATTCACAGTTTTTCTCTATCACGTCAAGTTCTTAAGCTACAGCATACCCCTCATTTTATCCTTTATCTTTTCATATGACAGGCTAGGGAATACCGAAATGATATACTTAAAGCAGTCTCCTTCAATTGACAAAGCCTTAACAAATTGCTTCATGAGACCTAGGTTTATATGCAAAGGCGGAAATACAATGTTTTTTTTCTGTCGACAAGTGGCTGATTTAAAATGTTTGGATCACCATGTCAGATCATGGCGGCCAGTTCAATTGCACCCAATACTTCTCACGAGCTCTGCTGTCCCACATGCACAAAAAACAGGGATACTTGGTATACCCGCGTTGCTGGTCAAGAAGGAAACAGACCTTTTTAAGGTCAACACAGATGTTGATCACAGATACGCAGATCTCATGCGTAACTGACCGAACTAATTTTGGATGACGCAACGTCACTCACGCCCCCACTCCTAGGTCGAAGAAGGTTCGCCGGTAGGAGAGCAGTAGTGACTTCTATGATTCGCCAAGCTTAGTCGGATGCGCAACAACTGTAGAGAAAAAACTTGACGTGATAGAAAGAAACTAAATAAAGTTTTGAAATTAGCATGTCAATTTACGTATAAAACAGCTTAAATATCGAACTCAATAGAAATTATTTTTCAAATTGTTCCCCAGTGTTATCGGAAGACGTTTGACACCATAAAATGGGAGAAATTATACCAAATTCTGCAAGAAATCACCTGATTAGCTTAATTTTTCACCTAAATGAAAAAAAACAGGGCAGTGGTGAAAATTGAAAATCGAATATCCGACGAGTTTTAAATCCACTCTCAAAACAACAATCTGCTAAATATCAATCAAAGAAGCCAATAACAAAGGTGGTAACACTCATGAGAGCAGAATACAATTCCAAATTTGCAAAAGATCTGGAAGGATGGGGACAACACAAAATATAAATAAACAGCTAGTAAAAACCTTAGTTTTTCCAGTATTACTATATCCCTCTGAAATGTGAACCATTATGAAACAAGACCTCAAGCGCATTGGTTCTTTTGATCTTTGGTGTTGAAGACGAGTCCTTTGTATTCCATGAACTGCCAAGCGAACAAACGCATCCACAATTCAATAAATTAATGAACCCATAAGCTATCCCAACTTATTCATGAAAGAATACTATTCTTTGGACACATTGAACGCAGAGATATCAGAAGCCTATAAAGACTGGTGCTGCAGGAACGAATGGAGGGTTCTAGATTTACGCGGCAGACCTTCAAAAAGATGGACAGATCAAATTAAAGACCTATCTGGTTCATCTCTTCAATCTGAAAACAAAGAAGCCAGAAATAGAGAACGCTGGCAAGGAGTATTAAAAAAAAGCTACACACGAAATGTGTTTCCATAGGTCACAACTGTTCTGTAAAGAAAAATACGAAGAAGAAGAATAAAAATGATTTAAAAACTTGCAATAAAGATAATTTTTGATGATTACAGAGCAGATTTTCCATTATTTATTGTTGAATCAGCTTTTATCGCAGGCAACGTAATATGTGTCATAAAATCAAGTAAAAAATTAAGGACAGTCGTAATTTGATACAACTGAATATGCACCCAATACGCAGTCGACGCCAGCCAACTCGCCGACCTCTATAATTAGTCATTTATTTACAGTTGATTTGCTTTTTTAAAACAACCTTGGGGCGATGCATAAATATTTACGAAAAGGTATTGTTGTAACCGTGAATTTCATCAAAACAGGTAGCAGGAATGTCGCTGACTTGTTTTTATTTATTTAATTAGTCATTAATTTTACGCTAATTAGAGACTGATGAAAGTTCAACTTTTTTGTAGCTCTTTGTTAATTAAAGGTCTCATACGGGCAAGGTTAATTAAGGGGGAGGTTATTTTCATTTAATCAGCATAAAATTGAAACAAATATTGAAGCTTCTTGAATATATCTCATGGAAAGTACACTCAATGTCAGAATGTTAGAGAAACTTAGAAATTTTTTTTAAGACTTTTCAAAATATCGTTTTAATATGAAAACTGCAGTAAAATGAATTTTTACTCGTTTGAAGTTCAACTGAAGACGTTTCTCAAAATGTTTCTTAAAAATTAATTTTTTTTATGGATTTTAAAGGTGACAAAATGTTAGACAAACATATAGGAAATAGGAGATTAGGAAATAGGAAAATAAAAAAAAATAAAATTAGGTTAATAAGAGAAAAACTCCTTTTTGAATAAAAAATTATTTTTGATAATCAATCATAAAACTATTTTATAATTTGTTCTGGAATTTCTTCTAATGAAGCCTGGGTAACACTTTCCAAATATTCCATAATTGGAAATTGCCTTGATTCACTATAAACTGGTCTTGAAAGCATCCCCCAGATATTCTCAATAATATTCAAATCTGGAGAGACAACAAGCCAGTCTAATTTTGAAATATTATTTTGCTCAAACCAATCCGTTATAATTTTGGCCGAAATTACCCATTCGTTGTAGCCCATATGTATCCAAATCATGACAGTTCCTGCTCCCGAATCGATAAAATGTTATCTTCCTTCCCGAGATCATGAAAATGAAAATAAAAACCATCTGGTCCATATAAATTGACATGACTGTTGTAATATTGATAAGAATGCCATTTTTGCGTTTCATTTAGGTAGTTATTAAAACACATTTTCAAGGAAATTGCCCAGCACGTCCCCTTTTCAAGTAGCTGCTTCTCCTTTTTATCATGGAATCATTGAAATTATTTGTACCTAACTTTGGACTGGATAATGTAGGAATTACCACAAGACTGTAGAGGGGGTATTTTCACAGGATTACAGTAGAACAGTAGAACAACAAAAAAACATTACAGTAAGAAAGATTGGTCTCATAAAACTTCTTTTAAATCTCGTACTACAAACATAACATATACCCCCCCTTGTTAACTCAAAAGAAATGTTTCTTTCGCCTCTCCATATTAGGCTTGGACTAATGACAAACTTTGTCAAAGACATGGATAAGGAAGTAATGGTTTCAAGTACCTAAAAGATATATTTCCTCAATTAAGTGAAGCAAAACTAAAAAAGACATATTTATTGGACCTCAAATAATTTTAGGTAATTTCTATTTTCAAGAAAAATTAAATGAAAAGGAATTGGGAACTTAGAAGTGTTTGTAAGTATAGTGAAAAAAATTCTGAGCAAAAAATAGTTGAAAACTATAAAAACCTCATAGATGAATTCTTGTAAGTCTATGAAATACTAGGGTGTCGCACGTCCTTAAAAAAGTATTTTTACACTCCCATTTGGATTTTTTTTCGGAAAATTTGGGTGCAGTAAGCGACGAACAAGGAGAGTGGTTTCACCAGGATATCAAGACGATGGAAGCAAGATACCTGGGACGTTGAAACCATCAATGTTGGGTGACTACTGCTGGTTTTTTAAAAGAGATGTAGAGAGAACACAAAAGGAAAAAGTGAAAGTTTTTGTCGCTGCATGACATCTCATGTAATATATTTGTTATTCACATAATCTTAAGTAATGTATTTGCATAGAATTAAAACGTTTTACATGTTTATATTATTAAATATTAGATTGTAAAAATATGTCGTCTCCTTTTTTTTCCCACCACCGACCCCCGGTATCAAAAAAACTGGACGTATTACACTAATTAGCTTATCATTTTCGGATTTAGGACTACAAAATACAAAATATACACCTATTTTCATCCATATTACCTCAAAAAAGTTTAAATTTGTTGACCGGTGTTATCAGAATGAGTCTTTTCTTGACAGTGGCCTCCCAGAATCAACTTGGCAACCAATGAAAAACTTCCGTTTTAATCGGGGTCCAATTTTTTTCATAACAAAACACAAAATTGTAATTGTTTTCTATGCAAATCTATTTTCAATTTTTAATGCAAAATAAAACCTCTAGAGGATGAAGAAATCTTAAACATAAACAATTTTCTATGCAAAATATAACCTCTAGAGGATGAAGAAATCTTAAACATAAACAAGTGTGTATAACTTTTTGACGCCCAATTTTGACTAATAATTATTTTATAATCTGATCAAGGTAAATTAATTTTCTTCCATTTTCCGATATTTTAACTTACGTTTGAAACAACTAAAAACACTGAGAATAATAAAACTTAATCATATTTAAATTTTTCGAAATTTCTATAGTGTGTACCATATTGACACTGGTTGTAGAGACATAAAAAAACTACAATTACTCAAATACAATATGTTTATATTTTATTTATTGATTTTGCCTTAATTTCATTTATTTTTGTTGTATTATGTACATAATTAATATTTATTCTTCATACTTCCTAGTTATTTTATCATAAAAATATCAAAAACATTAAATAACTTAACTCTAGAGTATGAACGAAACAATATCTTATTTATAGTCCATCCGCATTTCCCTTACCTTACTTACATTACCTAAAGACCTGAGGATCACATTACATTACCTGAGGATCACTTTGTAGATGGTTAACTTGTTAACCAACGACAGTTTGAATTTTCTACCTATTAACCAGTAGAGTTTGGATAACCAATAGAGTTGGATAATTTTAAGCCACAGTGTTTCCTCTTCTTAAAAATGTGTTGTTTCCAGATTAATCTTCGGTCAAGTCCCATTCCAAGATGTCTATTAAGTGACTTCCTGAGATTTTGCCTCGTTGATTTTTAGGCGCTATTTTTTTATCCATCCTATTTTTTCAAGAGCTTCCTGAAGCTTTTCAAATGCATATATTGGTACCCTGCTTATTGCCATAACCGTGATATCATCTGCAAAGGTGGCTATAACCGTGTTTGGTGTAGTTGGTAGATCAGCAGCGAAGATTTGAAAAAGTATAGGATCCAAGACACTACGTTGAGATACTCCTGATTTTATCGAATATACGTTAGTTATTTCTCCTTTATATTTGTCAGAGAGTATCTGTTCGTCAAGTATGATAACAATACCTGACATTATGGTGTAGGCAATTTTGATTTAGGTTTATATAGTAGAAGTGGTAGTGCAAGAATGCAGCCGAGCAGTACTTTTTATCTTCAAAAGCGTTATTAATAATTTTCACTAGTTCAATGTTCGATTGTTGCAGGAAATTCGAACTGGTGTTCTGAAATGATATTTAATTCGTCAAGCAATAGCGACAGCTTCATTAGCTGGTTGTACTTTCCACTATGACGGATAATGGGCAACTTTAAGTATTGAATTATAAATTTGTGTAAGGGTAACTGATGCTTTTTCCGGTAATTATTTAACGACTGCCCAGTTAACCAATAAAAACTTTATGAGAAGAAGAGGAAAAAATAACCTCATACCTTGAAACACCATACCTTGGCACTTCTCAATAAAGCGATAAAAATTAGTGAGGTTAAAGCCATGATTCATAGAAACCTCAACCCTAAGAAAATTCCAGAATTTGACCTTAATAGTAAGGAATGCGTGTTATGCACCACTTAGAACAGATGATGAAGGAAATGGTGAAGGAAATGATCACTAATAAGCGACATCTTATCGAAAGTTGATACTCGATTGGTACCATTGCCCACGACTGAAAGAAACTGAAAAAGGTACATTGAAAGTATGCCCTCATATCTCGAAGTTGTATTTCTTACCCAATATTAAGATTTTTACTCCATTTTGAAATTTATGTGATAAAAAATAGGCACTATATTAAATTAAAAATAATTAATTTATTCTAGCTCTCAATATATTTTCACTAGTTTGCCTAAAATAATATTAATCAAATTAATTCGAGGTGTCCCGAATAATTTGACAACCCACTGTATGCTGTTAACTTATTTAGATTCCCGTAAGGGTATCGAAAACAACCAGAACAATAAATAGCAGTAATTACAATACAGTTTGCATAATTCTTAATTAAACGTACAATGCACTTACCTTAACCAAATTCTTTAATGCCGGACTATCCATAAGTCCTTTTAGGAATATTAAATCAGTCTCATTAATTCCACTCTTACCATCTAAGTCTTCAATATTCTCGCGGACGTGTTGGAAGGCAGCTGAAAATAATCACAGGATATATTCATATGTATTGTTTATTATTGTGTTATGAACAAAAATATTCATAACTTTGCTAAAGGAACAAAGAAAAGAATTACAGAATTATATAATTTACTTTTGTGATTAATATTTTTTATTAAAAAAGTGCAGTCAATACTCCGTTTAAAACAGTAATCTATAGACGATCGAGCACCGCTATACTTTTTTAGGAATGATGTCATGTTTTTTTTTAGAATGAAAAGATCTAGGAGTGCTATTGAAGTAGATATAATGGACCGTTTATCGCTGGGATCACTCAAGGGTCACTGAGTAGCCACGCCTACTCCCACTCTTCACCCTACCACTTCTGTCCTCCCTTAGTAGGTACACTAATAAAACGTGTGTTACTAGTGTTTACTATGTATTTAGATCTAAACACTTATGCTAGCTATCATAGAGAAAGTGAAAGATTTGCGAATCATATTTGTTAAATTAAAATATAAACCTATAAGTCTTGAACATATTATTTCTAAGAACTTCTCTAAGTTATGTGAAGAAGTTATAATATTATGCAACAATTTACTGATTGGTCTGATTAGTCTGAAATAATTTAATAACTTAATGATATGTTAGCAATTTTGGATTAGAAACAAATACAATTGTGCAGTGTTTGGTATAATGTTGCTTCTCAATGAGCCTGGTATACGGTTAACGATATTTCAAGAAATCCACTTCAATCACTTTATGGAGATTTTCGTCAGTTTGAACTGTTGTTAATAAACCTGGCCGATATCAGGTATGTAAATATGAAACCCGAATTTTTGTATAGAAAATACACGTTTACTGAATGAAAATGATAAACAATATTTTATTCAAAGTATTGCATATCACTAGCTATACATTTTTCCCATCAGTCTGACAATTTGTGGATGCCACGCCAAAAAAACTGTTGCTCTTTTGAGGTAAATCAATCATCAAGCCATTTTCATAAGAAATGAACGCTGCTCAGCAAGTGCCTGTCCCATCGATGCAAATAACTAGTAATCAGATTGAGCCAAGTCTGATTCCGAATATTTCCGAACTAAACTCCTCAATCCTTTCCTTGACCAGTTTTGCTGTGTGTGATGGTGGATTATCATGAAGCAAAATCACTTCGTGTTGTTGATATTCTCGTCGTTTTTTACGCAAAGCTTCATTCATATCGATCATTTGTTGTAGGTAGCAATCAATAGTAACGGTTTTGCCAGGTTTTGGCAGCTAATAATAGTCACACCCTTCTGATCCCATCAAACATAGTGCATTATCTTCCGTCCGTAGCGATTTGGCCTTGCAGTCGATGTAGATGCTTCGTCAGGAGTTACCCATAATCTTTTACGCTTAGGATTGTCAAAATATATTCACTTTTCAACCAGTCACAATTCTTTTGTATCTAGTAAGCAGCATTTCGAAAGTAGTTTTTTGGTTTTCCTTCTGTCTTTCATTCTGTTCATGTGGAACCCATTTTTCCATCTTCTGGATCTTTCCCATGGCTTTGAAACATATAGAGACGGCTTCTCGTGTCACATTTAATTGATCGGCGAGTTATTGTTGCGTTTGAGCGTCGTCCCCATCCAACAATGCTTGCAATTCGCGGTCCTCAAACTGTTTCGGTGGTCTTCCACGTTCTTCGTTTCTCAAGTCAACATCGGCACTTTTGAATTTTTTAAACCACTCAAAGTACTGTGATTTACCAAGAGCATTCTCACCACAAGGTTCGACAAGCATTCGATGCGATTCTGCAGCAGTTTTCTTCAAATTATAACAGAAAATTAATGCTGTCCGCAAATCGTAGTTTCCAGGCGCAAAATTTGACATGTTCAACGCTGTTACAAACTATGATGTTGTATAAAAACTTGTATTATTGCGAGTTGAAATTCTTTGTCGGATGTCAACAAAGAAATGGCGCCAATAACGCGGTTTGACGGTAACTACATTGACAGCTAGGTTCATCTATAGTCAAATTCCGGTTTCATATTTTATTTACAGATCTGACAGCTTTCGCTACATCACAAAATTTCGCAAACCACTCCCACACCAACTCCCGATTATCAGCCTTAAAGAAAATGCTCAATCCACCATTTAAAATATACCACGCCTGAAAAGTAATCGAAAATTGCATCTCCAGACTGCATTTCCCCAAACGAAGCCAAAGGGGACGCTTGAACAGCAATATTTTCAAAACAAAATGTCATCTTCAAGAAAAAATTAAAATTACCAGATTATCACTCGTAGTTATCATTTGGTCTCATTTTAAAGTTCTGACAGAACAGTATTACAATAGTGTCTAAATTAAAGTTTCTGTAAATGGTTAATTTACATCTGCGCGTGAAACAATTATGAATCAAAAATAAACCGTTCTACATACAATTTATCCAATGACAAGTTTAAAATATTACCCATTAAAGTGCGAAAAATAATACGAGAGTGAATTAAATACAAACCGGAATTTTACAATTACTTTCCTCAGCCAATCAGAAGCGGGCTGTTAGTGTAGGTCATTGCAAATGCAAGGTCTGTTAGTGTAGGTCATTGCAATGCAATGTATTAAGAGTGGCGCAAAAGCTGGGTAAGCTGTTTCACTCAGTTCTTTTGTCAGTACAGCCATGAGTGAGCAACAAGTTACACCGTCCGTTGCGCAACGGGTTATAATAAAGTTTTTAACCACAAAAGGTGTTAAATCATCCGAAATATTAACTCGATTGAAGGTTTAGTATGGGAACGATACCCTGTCTAAGACCCAAATGTTTGGTTGGGCGAAGAAGTTTAAAAGTGGACGAGAAAGTGTTGTAAATGTAAGTCATAATCGACTCCCCAGGTCAAGTATCAATGCTGACAACATTGATACAGTTGCGACTTTATCGAAGGTAACCGGCAGCTTACTATTGATGAAATCGCTTTAAAGCTGGGTATTAGCTTTGGAAGGGCTCAAACAATCATCAGAAATCATCTTGGCCTCAATAAAATATGTGCCCGATGGATTCCGAAGTTGAAGTTAATATATGGATGTATTTTTACACTCCAGAATCAAAAACGGCAAGTAAGACATGGCGAAGGAAAGGCAAAACCTGCCCTGTACAGGCCAAACCGCGTCTCTCAGCTGGTACGGTTCTCGCGACCTTTTTTTTCGACTGGAAGGAAGTTTTGCTGATCGACGTACAGTTAATGCTGCCTAATACTGCCAGCTGTTGGAGGCAACAAAATCCGCTTACAGGAGCAAAAGGCGCGGTGTCCCCATAAGAGACGTGCTCCTTCTCTATGACAACGCAAGGCCATACAGAGTGGTTTTGACGAAGGAAAAACTGAAAAATATGCATTAGAAAACCTTTGAACGCCCTCCATACAACCCAGATTTGTCACCCTGTGATTATTTTTGTTGCACCCTTGAAATATGCACTTGAATGGGTGCGATTCGACAACGATCCAGATGTTGAAAACTTCATGCGCAATTAACTGATGACCCAAACTCAAAGTATCTACGAGAAAGAAATTCACAAGCTACCAAACTGCTGGGAAAAATGTGTAGGGCGTGGAGGAGACTATAAAAATGTATAAAACAATTCCTGTTTATATTTGATTCACCCTCACATTACTCAAGTGATGGCCATTTTCAGTATCACACGTTTTAAAGCGTTCTAGCAATTTTGTATCCACTCTTCCTAACGTTTTTTCATTGATTTCTTCAATTTAAACACGTATAGCGTAATAAATCCAATGTGCGAGGCTAACTTTCATATGCGCAAGATTTTCAGTTCTCCTACAGAAAAAATCTAATATGGAAAAGTCCGGTAGTGCGTGAAGATTATATCAGTAAAGAAAGAAATTACTCAAATAGACAATGCAGCTTGAACAACATTCATGGATTTAACTGAGATAGCCGATACTTAATGGAAATTAATTTTAAATAAACAAACTTAAGCATGCATGTATTACAATTGTTTCAGCACACAGTGCTTCTTTCAAATACGAACTATATTAAACTAAGAGCCAGGAAAATAGTTAGAATCTAAACTTTCCATCGACCTAATAATGATGTTGGGAATTCCATTTTTTTTTTCAAGTCTAGATGCTCAATATAAATTTTTCATGGGTAAACCATTCAAGTTTATTAGCAAAATTCATGTAACCCAAATGTTATCTTTTATCAATCTCTAGACTCCTGATTTGACTTTTTAAATCAGGAGTATATTTAATTGAATGTAATTCGTGTCCCAAAGTCTATATTGGACAAACTGGAAGGTATTTTTCCGCTAGACTCATTGAACATAAATTAAGTTATAAAGGGTTATTTATTTCGTGTTTCAGAAAATAAAATTAAAGAAAGCACACAAAGAATTAAGATTTCTATGTTTTTTTTTTTCATTTTTTTGCTATACTTTGCCATTAAGTATGGAATAGAACATCATTTAAATGTCCAGCACGTGACCGCTTTCACGACGCAATCCTTTTGAGGTCATTTTTGATGACTATTCCGCACATTTCGGCTGGTTCGCACATGTCGATCATGACTTGACGAATGTTGGTTTTCAACTGCTCAAGACTTTGAGGATTCTCTACGTAAGTCACAAAAAAAGTCCCATCGCGTCAAATAGCATGATTGACATAACCAAATCTCGAAATTACGCAACCTGTGAACTTCTCGCGTAATAAAGCCGAATTGGTCGTGTTGTGTGGTTTGTGGCCCCGTCTTGTTGGAACCACATATCAAAATTTTCAATTGCTGGACAAAAATAATCAGTTATCTTACGTCTATAGCACTCAGAATTCTTCGTTTTCGAAGAAGTATGGTACAATGTCACCACCAGACCATAACGCACACCAAACAGTCACCTTTTGCGGATGTAATGGACTCTCCATAATCACTTGTGGGTTTTCAGAGCCCCATATAAGGCAATTTGGCTTATTTACATATCCACCGAGCCAGAAATGAGCCTTATCGCTGAAGAAGATTTTGTTCGAAAAATCAGATGAATGTTCAAGCACTCAATCTGCGTATGCTCAGCGCATTCCATGGTCGGCGGGTTTCAATTCTTGCATGAGATGCACTTTGTAAGGATGAAGATGCAAGTTCAAATGCAAAATACGCCATAATGTACCGTAAGACAAGCCCACAGATTGTGAACACCGAGGAATCGATTGGGTCCTCAACCACATTTTCACAGCAACAATATTCTCCATCGAGCGAGCGCTACGATGATGCACGTCTTACCACATTCATAACAGACCAAGTATTTTCAAATTTCTTGACTGTGTTGGAAATTATGCGCTCAGAAGGACGATTATGGCGACCACATTCTACTCATAACGCTCGAAACGTGGCTACGATATTACCATTTTTGTAGAAACTTTTAACAATTCTAACCCGCTGTTCGGTGATTAAACAATCCACATTGTAAAATGGCAAACCTTAAACTAAACAAATCACACTTAGATGACATTTAAGTTTGACAGTTGTCAAAATACAAGGCTGATTTTTCCGAACCACGAAATGGACAACACTGTAATAAGAAACAAAATAATTTTCATTGTGCTAACCACGTAGTGTTAGAAAAATCACACTTTAAAAAAAAAATGAAAACGTTATATAATGAAAATAAATCCAAAAATATCAATCTCTTCAAGAGCCTAGAAATTAATAAACAAAAATCTGGGTACTTTGTTAAATGAACAGGTAGACTTGAAATGACTTTTTAAATTTATATTGCGCATCTAGACATTGAAACAGTGGCGGCTCGTGACGGAGGGCACTGGGGCGCCGCCCCTCCAGCATTTCTCACAGTAAACAATTTTTCAGAGCAAAACCATATTTTATTTCGGCTCAGTTTCTTTCAATAGCACAAAAAGTAAAAAGGGGGAAGGAGAAAGTAAAAAAATCTTCAGCAGCACTATTTTCTTTTACGCCCTCTTACTTGACAAACCCACGAGCCGCCACTGCATTGAAAACATAGAATTTCCCACCAATATCATTTTTGGTATTATTAGGGCGACGAACGGTCCCACACATCCCATCTATCGATTCCTCGTCTCCGCAGTTCTGATATCAAAAAATCTTCAGACACAGTTACATATCGAGCTAAATAAATGCTTACTAGGGCTCCATCTGTCTCGAACTAGACGTTAGACGTTCGTTAGAGACTTAATCGAAAATAGACCTCGATGCAAAAAGCCTTCAATTGCAAGAAATGATAAAAATGTCGAGAGTATCCAAGACTTTGTGCCTTCAGATTCAAAACCGTCAGATTTTGACCAACGAATTGAGACCTTGAGAATGAGAAAATCAAATATCAAAAACATTCTGATTTCCTTTTTTTGATAGCCAAGGGATCGTCCATTTGTACCTCAGGGCTAAACATCAAAACCACGATTTTTCCGAGAAATTTTTGATAAACTTCGAAAAAGGGTCATTCGTGTAAGACCAAATATTAAGAACTGGGCGCGACGGCAAGTAAAAACATCATTGTGGCTCGGCAGCCTCATTATTCATCAGACTTGAGTCCTTGTGAATTTTTCTTTTCCCAAGATTGACAATTCACCTTAAAGGACGCCATTCTGGGACATTGAAGAACATTAAAAAAAAGGCGGTAAACTATCAGCAGAATGCGATTTCAATATCTGGGTTGAAAAGCACTGCTATGACGAGTAGACAAACTGTCTCCATCACTGTGAGGCTTTCCGAGGCAACTACTTTGAAGAATCTAATGTAGAATTATAATTTCATTTGAATAAAAACATCAATGAGATTACGTTATTTACACACTTTGTACAAACAAACCTCTTTTTGTAACCCCCAGGTAATAAAAGTTATTGAAGCTTATTTGAATATATACAGAAATTTGTTAATGTACAAAATAGTGTTTCTTTGCTTAGAGAATAATAAAACACTCGCAAAACTTTGTTTATCCTATTGTAGCAGTTCCGAATTATATTTTAAAATTATAATTTTACATTATTTCACGGAAAATTTTAATGAAATTTCGTCTGAATGATTAATGTAAAATCGGAACGCATTTGTATGGCATTTTTATTATTTATTGAATTCCGTTTTGCCCGTAAAATTTGAACGGTTCTGGAGTGATAGATTGTTTCGAATTAAATGATTCAGTTCTCCTCTCTTCGGTGTTACGTGAAAAATTGTTTTGGACTCTCGATTTACTAAGCGTATAAAATAAATTCGTTTTAAATTAATTTGAAATCGTGGAAGATACAGTATTAATATTCTATCTTTATATGTAATGGTTTATCATTATTTCATTTAAAATAATCAGGTAGATAATTGATGTACTGATAAGATTTATGTGATTGATAGTTTAATGTATTATGATACGTTGTTTAAGAAAACTACACGTGCCAATAATATTTTATAACATTTTTAATTTAAATTAAGCATACAGAGGCCAATAAATATCGGGACTGATTTATTCCCGCCGCGGGAAAGGGGTGGACGGTGGTATAAGGGACGGGAGACAGTAGTATAAGTGATATTGGAGGTGGCTGATGTCAGTTTAAGTTCGCGTCGAGAGTCAAGATGGAAGAAAACATCGAGCAACGATGTACTATCAAATTTTGCGTGAAATTAAAGCAATTCGCCACGGACACTTTTCATATGATCCGTGAGGCTTACAACGACAAAGACATGTCCAGAACACATATTTTTGGGTGGCATAAAAGATGCAAAGGAGGCCGGGAAGACGTTGAAGACGAACAACGCGCTGGTCATCCGATCTCCGCCTGAACCGATGTAAATGTGGCCAAAGTGCGAGAATTTTTGAACTTTGATCGTCGGTTAAGTGTTCGTTTGATGGCACATGAGTTAAATTTACAGAAATGAACTGTGCATTCAATTGTAACCGATGATTTGCAAATGCGAAAGGTGTGCGCGAAGTTAGTGACGAAGTTTTTGTCAGACGGGCAGAAGGAACACCGTGTGATGACGTGCCGTGAACTGTTGGAACGTTTGGAGACCGATCCAAATGTTCTGAATAGAGTGATAATCGGTGTCCAAACTTGGATCTTCGAGTATGATCTGGAGACCAAAAGGCAAAGTTCTGAGTGGAACACAAACCAAAAAAACCTCGCATGACCAAGTCAAGAGTGAAATCGATGCTCATTGTCTCCTTTGATGCAAAAGGTGTGATCCACAAAGAGTTTGTGCCCACTGGTCAAACAGTGAACAACAAATTTTTCGCAGAAGTGCTCGAACATTTGATTGCTGGACATCATGACAACGCACTCAGTCATACGTCGATAATTGTGAAGGAGACACTGCCCAAACACAACGTGGCAACGCTGCCTCAACCACCTTATAGTCTAGATGTGGTTCCTCCAGATTTGTTTTCGTTCCCTCGGATCAAGAGGAGCCTGAAAGGTCGGGAAGATTGAGGCAGTCCAAAAGGCTTCAACGGAGTGCTTGAATATCCTTGCAGTTGTGAACTTCCAGGGGGCATATGAAGACGAAAAACCGCTAACAGCGATGCATTGATGCAGGAGGGTAATATTTTGAAAATTATTAATTTACTTTATCTATTTCTTCAATAAATGTTTTTATGACCTCAGTCACGATTCTTATTGGACCAACCCTGTATCAGTTGTACCTCATTTTGCTGTATACCAATGGCTTCAGATTCTTACGGGGATCGTTGTCCAAACTTTAAATTGAAATAAAACAATAACCAAATTAGATGGTTTGAAACTACTTACATTATGTGAAATAATATTCAATGGCATTAATCTTTGAAAACAATCTCGGACACTTCTGACAAAGAACATTCTGTGAATCCAATTTCCGACCACTTTTTCAAGCAATTGGGGGTCTTAGGTCCACAATTGTCCGAGTTATGTTGACTTCCAAGGCGTCAATAGTTACTGATTTATCAGCTTAGATCAAAATTTAACAACTAACCCCAAAGAAAATGATCTAAAGGCTTTAAATCACATGAAAGACCGCTAACTATATTTTACATGATGTTTTGGGTATGTAAAGGCTTCCATAGTAACAGTCGACCAAAGACGCATTCTTTTGATTTATTTAAACACGATTCTGTCCAGTTTATTCGGCGTGTTTTAACAGTAGATGTAAAACGGGTTTATTATTGTATGCCAGACTTGAAAGAGCTGGCCAAAGAAAGCGAAAACGATTGCATGAACATTTGCAGGAAAAAGGATAGCAACGGTTTTCTGGGATTCTTATAGTGTGGTACTCATAGACTACCCGATAATAAGCAGTCGAAACCTAGTCCTAACCCTAATACCTATCACTTTTAACAGTGATATCCTCACAAATATCCCACTGATACTGTTCATATGGTACTGTTCATATGTAACGTTATTTAGTATGGTTGATAAGTTGTCACTGAATGGGCTAAAGGAATAGATGAGTTTTTATTTCCACTATGAAGCAAGACTGCTTGAAGGCGAAGCTATGAAAATACGTCACTCGGAAGTTACATGTTCCATATTAAGCTCATTAAACCATCAATATCACCAACAGACACATAGCGATCCTTCAGGTTCCTCCTTTGAAGGTTCTGGAACAAGAAGTTCCGATTTTTGTTTTGACAATCCCAGTTCACGTACTAAGTAATTTAATTCATTCTGAATTATTAAGTGAGGTTCACTGGCAGTTGTTAAAAATGTTGGGTCACAACTGGTGTTCTCAGGATGCTGTTGATTAGATCCTGATAAAGAAATAGAGTCACCGGGAAACATGTCGTCCAGGTTTAAGGGCGCAATCGGGGCGGGTAGTTCCTGGCTATGAGAAACTGACAAATTTGGATACTGAATTTTGTCCCTTCGCTTTTTTGAAATCTCTTCTGTTTTTGTGATACAAAAGTAGCAATCACTTACTTGGTCAGTAATTCATCTGCACAACATAGGAAGAGCAAACAGTATAGAATTTTTCTTGCGATGCATCCACTTGACTAAATTTACGTGACAAGTCACACAGCAAACATGAGGAGGCCAACTTTTATCTTAATCAATTTGGCACTTAAAATATAAGATAGGCTTTTTTGACTTCCTCTGATTTAGATCTAGTTTGTGACTATAAAAAAATCATCCGCATATTTAATAAAACTTATCCACTGGATTTTTGCAAAATCAACAACTAGAACTTGCCATTTTATATAAAATCAACTTAAACACTTGACTGTACTGTAAACGAGATAGAAACTAAACTATAAAAGACAATAAAACTGCCTTTTAAGATTCGTAGAATACTGTGAAAATACCTTCCCTACGATGGTAGTTCCTACATTGTCCAGTCCAAAGTTAAGTACAAATAATTTCAATGGGCCCATGATATAAAGGAGAAGCAGGTGCTTGGGACGTGCTAGGCCATTTCTTTGAATAGGTATTTTAATAACTATCTTGAAACGCAAAAAGATCATTCTCCTCAATGTTACAAAAATCATGTCGACCTGTATAATTTTAAAAATTTCTTGGCTTGTTATATACAGCATAAATGTCTTTAAGCTTAATACCCTTATAAGCGATACTCCACTGATATTATCATATTCCTGAGTGGTCTCTCTCACGATTCAATCAAGAGTTAAGGAATAATGTAGATACCTTAAACCACAATTCAAACTGCTTTTGTTAGTCTCCTTAAAACATCGTAGTGTATTATCATTTTTCTGCATATCTGGCATTTTCTATATAGTCCGGTTCAAGATATTTCGTTGCCTTTCGACAAAATGTTAATTGCCCCAATAAATTTTTATAAAAATATTCTTAGTTTCTACAAAGGCACCAGAGTCGGAGTGATTTAATTTCTGAATAATAATTTTGGAAAAAATAAAGTATTGTTAAATTATTATTATGATTATTATTATTATTATTATTCTGCTCATCCTTACTGTAGAATCTCAGCTCATGATGGCCGATATTCCAATGCCAAGATGAAAAAGCAATTCAGCTCCTCTCACCCTAGCAATATTTTACGAACAATGCGAAACGTCTGCTAGAGCACGGCACAAAAGTTTCAAAAAGTTTTCCTGTGGTGTGGTCATGGTTGTCCAAAGATAAATGTTTAATATTTTTGGAGGACAACCGTAAACAATTTGGAACCCATCCATCATCGGAACCAGCATGTAAAACTGTAATTCTTTTTCCCTTGTTTGCTGAGGTCTTCGTTTGACATTTTCTTGATGTATCTACCCATCCTTTTGCTGACGTCTCATGTAGATCAAACCATGTTTCATCAAGATAGATAATGTTTCGAGTTTCTAATCTGTATTTTTTATAGAGTTTAAGTAATCAAACCGCCATCGTCGCAATAATTGTGATTCCATTAATATTTGTCTTTTATTAAGGGTCCGATATGCAAAACCCATTTGAGATAATATTCTCTGGAGTCTAGTTCTGCTGCAAAGAGTGTTGGTTTCATCTTTTCTTAGTCGCTGTTGCAATAAATGCAACGCAGGCACAGTTTGCTCTTCATACATAGCATAAATTTTGCTTGGAATTAAGTCTTTGTCGCTTTCGTCAACACATTTGCTTTTACTAGAATCACTACGAACTTTTTTGGCTTGTTCACAATATCTTTAACTCTAGACAACGGCGTTTTCGTTAATGAAGACGTTTCTACTGCGGCTGCATTTACATTAAGCCCCCTATTCGATAAAGAAACATACACATTTTTAACAATTTGCTATATATAACATCCGATGATAAATGTTTTCTTTTAAAATTAGCACTACCGTAGGCACAATGATCATTATCTTGCCAAGAACGCCAAATTTTTAGCACATTTGGAATAATACAAATACGATCGAAATTATAGAACTGCACTGTTTAAGAAAAGAATGCGAACTAAACTGAAATATTTCGAAACTACTAAACCAGATATTAAATAAATTTTATCTTTTTACCAGTTATTTTCGTAACTTTGCCGGGTTTCGTTGCGACAGGGGTTGTTAACAGTTTATTGCAGCCATTCGGTCAACGATATTTTTTTATTCATTTGAGTTAAAACATTAAAATGATATTCAGCGTATACCTTATCATTTTTCAATTCGGTCAGCTATTTTAATATAATGTTTAATTATAAATCAAATTTCATATACTACTATGATCAAAAAGTAAGGTGACTTTTATTTCAAAAATTATTTGCAATCATTATTTTAAATTGGTATCACTGTCCTTGAAATCTGATAGAAGTTTCATATCATTTCACCAGTCAAAAAATGTCAAAAATTATAACTTTTTCTGTATTTGTAAAAAAAATTGTCGCCGATTTTTTAAAATAGGTAACTTTATTGAGCAAAGAATGTGCATTAAATTTTTCCTAAAATGAAATTTTCTATATTAATGATTTAAATGTTAAGAAAGTATTACGACGATGAAACTATGACAAAAAAAGATATATAAAATAAATTTGTATTTTTTGGGATTTAAAAAAGAATAAATTTTAATTTTAATTCATTTTAACACGAGAAGAGTTAATCGAATGAATAAATATGTTATAAATTAATTACGTTATACCTATGAAAACTAACCTTCTAATGATACATTTTATATACATGACTTCCTTGCAAGACCAATTTGAAAAATTCTTGTTCTCGATCATAAATGGCGATAGGATTCTTAAGATGTGCTTTATAAGTTGGCACGTCCGTCCTACATACGTGTAAAACGGCAAGATAAAGTTTCTATAAAACAGTTATTTGAAGCAAACGAGTTTGTTCGTATGTGATAAAAATTTTAAATAATAACACAGTGAAAAAATAATCTTGATAATATATATATATATCGATATATATATATATATATATATATATATATATATATATATATATATATATATATATATATATATATATATATATATGTATGTATATATATATATATATATATATATATATATATATATATATATATATATATATATATATATATATATATATATATTATTATGACATACGGAAGTGAAACCTGGACACTCACATCGCAATCAATTCAAAAACTTCGGGTGGCACAGAGGGGAATGGAAAGATGTATGCTTGGCATTACAAGACGAGACAGAAAGTCCTGCGCATGGATCAGGGAACAAACAAAAGTCTGTGACATCATTGGAAGAGTAAAACAGTTGAAATGGAGATGGGCAGGCCATATAGCGAGGCGATGGGACGACAGATGGACCAAGGCAATCCTGGAGTGGATACCGCTTGATCGCAAACGTCCGCGAAGAAGACCGAAAGCACGATGGACTGATGACATCGTTAAGTATATTGGACCCGAGTGGCAGAGGAAAGCCCAGGACCGTGAAGGTTGGAAGCATGCTGAAGAGGCCTTCATCCTGCAGTGGATCGATACGGGCTGATGATGATGATATATATATACATACATATATATATATATACATATATATATATATATATATATATATATATATATATATATATATATATATATATATATATATATATACCGAACTGCTTTCCTTGCGTTCGTCTAGAGCTCAGCTGATGACGGCTGAAAGGCTAGAAACCGGTCCCGAGAGACACGTGACGTCGCATGGTTGACAGTTCGGCGAAGGCGATCGGTGGCACCACGTGGAGAAAGGGTGAAAGATTTCTGTAAAATATATATATATATATATATATATATATATATATATATATATATATATATATATATATATATATATATATATATATATATATATATATATAAAAATGGCGACAAAACATAATGTTAGCGTGATACTTAACCCACCCTTGGGGGCGTAGAAAAAAATTGTGTTGCTGAAGATTGAAACTGCTATTGAAACCATATACAAGAAGTGAACCTGTGGTGTTTTGTTCTGAAAAATTGTTTACTGTAATAAATACTAGTGGGGCGGCGCCCCAACGCCCTCCCTCACGCACCGCCACTGACTAATACATTTGTTTGTATTAACTAATGACGTCTACAGGGTTTGGAGAGTAAATATACGTCATCAAAGCCAATTCGTTATTAATGGTCATTGTACAAAAAAAAACATAGTTTTTCATAACTTTGAACATGTCCAATTATATAGCAGAAAAAGACTTTTTGCGGCGAAGTTTAATAAGCTTCCTTCATTTCAAGAAAATAGCTTCTGAAAATTATCGATTGTTGGTTGAACCTTATAGTGAAAATGTTCTAACCCAAAAAAGTTGTCAACGATATTTTAAACGCTTTAAAAGTGGCGATTTTGATATAAAAGACTAAGAACCATTTCCTAACATCTACACACATTGGGAAAGATTGAAAGGAAGGAAAATGGGTATGAATTGAAGAAAAGAAACATTGAAAGACGAAAAATCACTTGTAAAATTTTGCTTACCAGATAGAAAAGAACACAGAGTTGTGACAGATGATGAAAAGTGAATCTATTTGGACGACCCATAGCGCAAAGAATCATGGGTAGACCCAGGCTAGCCTTCAACATCACAAACAGTGCGCAATATACATGGAAAAAAGACTTTGCTCTGTATTTGGTGGGATGGTGGGGGAGCTGTGTATTACGAACTAGCGGTTGGCAATACACGTACTGCTAAAACCTGGTGATAAAACCTGATGGCGATAGATAGCGACAATAACTGAAAAAATTAAACCGAGCATTGAATGAAAAACGGCCAGAATGCGCCTAAAGACATGATAAAGTCATTTTTCAACATAACAATGCTCAACCCCCAAAAAAAAAAATAAAAAAAATATATATATATATATATATATATATATATATATATATATATATATATATATATATATATATATATATATATATATGTATATACTTTGATTATTAAGGATAATAAGGATATTAAGGATAATTTGTTATAAAAATAAACGCTCAAATTTTGCGAAAATGTCTTCTTCTTCATATCCTGTGTGTCAAGTTGACCCTGAGGCCCTTACTTTTGTTCTCTTATTACGATTACGACTGTTTCGCGACAGTCGCAATCTGGATTTTATGCGCCGTCCTTTTGGCGCGGTTAATACCATACGGTACTGGTCGAGATTAATCGACCGAAGTGAAGTGATTACTGCTCCGGAAACGACCCGCGAGGGTCGAGTCCAGTGGAAGTTTATTCGTAGATCGATTGGTTGGTACGCTGGTCGTTGTCGCTGGATTTTTTGGATGAACTGATGTGCTGTTCGGTTCTTCTTCGTGTCTGTGGTGTTTTGGCCTATTCTTTTTTGTTTTCTTGGTGTTATTCTGTTCTGTTTTGTTTTATTATTCTCTTTTTTGTTTTCTTGATGTTCTCTTTTTTGTTTTCTTGATGTTATTCTGTTCTATTTTGTTTTGTTATTCTCTTTTTTGTTTTCTTGATGTTCTCTTTTTTGTTTTCTTGATGTTCTCTTTTTTGTTTTCTTGACGTTATACCGGTGTTAGTGGTTTTATTTCGATGTTGTTGATAGCACAGAATGGACGGACTGGATGTTGTTGTCGGTCCCAGTGCGTTTCATCTTCACCGTCTTCGGGGCTAAGGCTTATTCTCTTGGTTAGGTTTGAGGTCGCCACGCGTCCTGCGTGACGAACCTCGGGGGGTGCCCGCTCCCTAATCCAGTTCGGACTCCCGCTGCTGGAACGGTCAACAGCCATGGACGTCTGCCCCCACGATGGCCAGCGCGCTCGCAACGCATCCGACCATCACAGAGTCCATCCTCTGCTTACAGTATTACACTGTTTATTCCATGTTAGCGAGTCCGGGCAAGAAGGATTTGGTGTTGCTGCCGGTCCCGGTGCTTCGTTCTTCACCAACTTCGGGGCTAAGACTTATTCTCTGGGTTAGGTTTGAAGTGCCGACTGGCGGAGACGACACTTCGGGGTTGTCCGCTCCCTTGGCCAGATCTGTACGTCGGCGACCGAGACTACCAACGGACACTGCTATCTGTCCCCATGGTGACCAGACAAACACGTCCGATCACCTCAGAGTCTCGTTCCGAACTGTTTGCGAAAATGTCGACGTTATTAACCGAAGCATACATCACGACCGAGATTGATTCGTGTTCTCAATGACGTTGACGATAAAAATCCATCCAATCAGGGCGAGAGTACAGGGCGAGAGTATAGTACTTAACATATCCCTTACAAAGTAGAAAACCGCCAAACTTGCCATATTCGGTGTTTTATGGATCATAAAAATTGATCGTTTTCGATTAAGTAATGCGTAAAAATGAAGAAGACACAGTAACCAAGTGCCACAAATAACGTAAAAGGCGAAATTGTATTCGATGAAGATTGTAGTTTTCTTGTGGTGCTTTTATAAATACGAAATATACTACGAAGTATTTACCTTCAGGACGTAACATAATAAGCGCCATAATATCGCCAACATAATACACATATGTGCCTAACAAAAAAATAACAATCTTACTCAGCTGATTCTGTAATTTCAAGATTTGAGGTCGTTATTCAAAATTATCAAAGAAAATTTAAGTTGAGATACGACAATGTAGTAAAAAGTCAGATACTTATCTGACTGATGGCGGTGCGATCACAAAGATGATTAAGCAAATAAGTTTAATAGTTTGCATTAATAAAAAAAAAATAAATTTTGTATTATTTAATATTGAATTATTAAATTTGTATATAAAACACTACTTTTGCGTGGAAAAATCATCGCGCAAACAGAAGAAAAGTTGAAAAAGCATTTGGGGACTCTGTTCATTTACATATGATGGTTCACAATTGGTATACTGAGTTTCAATGTAGTCGAATCAGCACGAGTGACGTGTTCATGCTCAGGACGGCCCAATGAGGTCATTATTGTGTAAATTGCCAACAAAACTCATGATATTGTGTTGGCCGATCGCAGAGTGAAAGTTAGAAATTGTTCAGATGATAAAGATATCGGATGAAAGCGCACAGAACATCGTACACGAACATACAGCTATGAGAAAGCTATCAGTGCTATAGGTGCTGCGTTTACTCACTACAGACCAAAAATAGATTCAAATATAGACATCACACTAGTATTAAGACATGTATAAGTGTAATACAAAGAAGTTTTTGAAGTGATTCGTGACTATTGATAAAAGTTGAATTCGTCAATATACACCAGAATCTGAAGGAACAGTCAAAACAGTGGATATTACTCGTCAAACATGCCCAGAAGAATTTGAAGGTGCTTCCATCAGCCAGAAGAGTCGTAGTCACTTTTCTAGGATTCGCAAGGCATTATCTTCGTTGACTATTTGGAAAAGTGACAGAGAATCACAGGAAAGTGACAGGTGCATTCTTGGTTACATTTCACGAAGACTTAATTAAAAATGCTCTGATTTGGCGAAGAAAAAAGCACTATTTCGATTTCGGTACTGTACTTAATGTCACACCCACAAAATTCTCCGGAATTGTCCCAGTCCGAATTATTTATCTCTCCCAGCATGAAGAAATGGCTGGCTGAAAAAAAATCACATAAAATGAAGAGATCATCGCCGAAACAGCGGAAGAAAGTCAAAACACCAGACACGAACGAACAGTCAAAACAGTGGGTATTACTCGTCAAACATGCCCCGAAGAATGTGAATGTGCTTCCATCAGCCAGAAGAGTTGTAGTCATTTTTCTAGGATTAGCAAAGTATTATCTTCATTGACTATTTGGAAAAGGGACAGAGAATCATAGGAAAGTATTATACTTTATTCTTAATTAAATTTCACGAAGAGTTAATTAAAAATGGTCCCATTTAATAAAGAAAAATGTACTATTTCAATCCACCATTATTGTACCTAATGTCATATCCACTCAATTCTCCGGAATTGCCTCACTCCGAATTATTTATCTCTCCCAGCATGAAGAAATGGCAATTTGGCAGAATTCGTTAAGTCGTACTACCAGGTGTGGCAGATGTTCATTGTCTGTTTTGATACAAAAGGTGTCGTCCACAAGGAGTCTGTACCAGCTGGTCAAATAGTGAACGGCAAATTTTAGGCAGAAGTGCTCGAACGTTTGAAGATGAGGATCCGCGGCGTCCGAAAAAAGATCGCCGATTCCTGAATGCCCCATTATGTGAGGGAGACACTGGCCAAACACAACGTGGCAACGCTGCCCCAACCATCTTATAGTCTGGATGTGCCTCCCCCAGACTTTTTTTGTTCTCTCGGATCAATAGGAGTCTGAAAGGACATCGTTTCACCACGATTGAGACAGTTCAAAAGGCTTCGACGGAGTGCTTAAATAGCCTTGCAGTTACGGAGTTCCAGAGGGCGTATCAAGACTGTTGTATTGATGCAGGATGATGGTGTATTGATGCATATACAAGGGTCGGTTCACAGTATAATCTCTTATGTCATTTTATTGCTACAACCGTAGCTTTCAAAATGCCATTGTTGTTTAAACGATTTCGAGTTAGCGTCGTATTTTTTTAGTATGATAATCATGTCAAGTTTTGAATCAAATAAAGAGCATTTGCGGCACATACTGTTTTTCTTTCAAAAGAAAAATTGCACGTGAAAGCCGTCGTACACTCGTGGAAATTTAAGATGACAATGTCCTAACGCAAGACGCTTGTGGACTTTGGTTTAGACAATTAAAAACTGGTGATTTCGACTTAAAAGGCAACGAACGCCCAGGTCAACCGAAAAAAAATGGAAGATACCGAATTGCAAGATTTGTTGAAAGAAGGCAGTATGCAAACAAATGGCAGAGAGATTGAATGTTGGTCAAACGATTGTGATCATCTCCAAGCCATGGGAAAGACCCAAAAGGTAGGAAAATGCGTACCACATCAGTTCAACGACAGACAGATGGTAAAGCGAAAAACGATGTGCGAAGTTTTGTTTTCTCGGCATGAAAGAAAGACTTTTTTTGCATCGGAAAAGTGATTTTGCAGCAAGTTATATCTACTATTTAGCTGACCATGTATGGAAATGTACCGACAAAACGCCTATCAGCACCTTTAATGCTGACTTAACCTTTTTAATTATATAAAAGGACGAGACAGTAACATCTCGCCAGATTTTCTCTCTTTCAAAGTAGCGCAGTACGCTCTACTCTCACTTTATTAACCTAAATTTGAATATGTGTAGTTTGGTTCACGCCACTCTGTAAAATTTAAATAAATTTTTTAAAAAGAGTACTTCCGAGACTTTTGATTTAACTGGCGCAGTCGTATGGATTTCGGAACGTGTCTTTCTTAAATAGTGCCGATCTTAGGCAAAGAAAAAACACGGTATCTATCAAGAGTTTACCCAGAAAGAAACCCCGCAACCCAAAGGCTTGAAGTAGATAGCACCGATTTAAGGTAACTTCAAACCGCGGTTCGACGAAAACAAAGGAAGGAGAATACCGCCTGCAAAAAGGAGGGAAGATCTCGACAGGGCCATCCAAGCGAACATTGGAAACCCAGAAAGCAGAGGACATCCAAGCGAACATTGGAACCTCAAGCACCAGGACCACCAAGCGAAGATTGGGAGGATACGCAAAAACCGCAGCAAGCGAAGGAAAACCACCACAGGATTCAAAAAAATCCAACAACCCAGGACCGTCCAAGAAAAAAGTTGGAAGGATCCACAACAAAAACAACAACCAGCCGGAACGAGCAGCAAAACCACCAGAAACCCAAGCCAACCCAAGGAAATCCAAAGCAACAACCCACAACACTCATCACCCTCAGCAAACCCTCAACAACCTCATCTCGAATGAGGATACTACTTCTGTAAGTACCCTTTCGAATTTCATCAATCATAAATTTCTAGTCAAAAATAAGTTATAGTTTTGATAAACTATTTCCAATTTAACATATATAATTTCGATTTAACATAAATTTTTCGATTTAACATACAATTTCGATTTAACACACTTTCGATTTAAAACCACATTTTAGATATTAAGAGCCATAACTTGTCACATATATTTTATATTTATATATATTTATATATTTACATACAAACTCTCAAACTATTGATTTCCAAAAAACACAAAAATTGATTCTTCAGTTGATAAAATAGTAAATAATCTCTCAAATTTAACGATTACAAATACCAAAACTAAAATGCCAGAGATAAATTACAATTTGTTAAGATATCAATCTGATAATATTCCTAAATTCGACGGAAACCCAAAATTGCTAAATAGATTCTTAAACTCATGTGAAAATTTAATAAAAGCGTTCCAAGACTCAAACAATCCCACCGCGCAAATTAATATATGCCTACTGGATACAATTTTTGAAAAACTAGAAGTTGCAATATATTTCGCAAAACTAAGAACATTCCATAATGCAATTGTTAAACCTGAGATTTTATTGAACCAAATACAAGTAATTAATGAAGAATTAACTAATGAAAAGTTTCCTTTTAATCCAACCTTGACTTTGAAAACATTTTGGAAATCAAAAGTTATATAAAAGAAAATAGCATTATATTTATTATTGAAACACCCCTCGTGGAAAACAATTTATTTGATTTATATAAACTATTTACTCTACCTGTATTCAAAGAACCATATTGTCAAATTATCATACCTTCTTATAATAATGTAATTTTAAATGCAAACCACTTTGATTATTTTAATGACAATTGCATAGAGATGAATAACAAATTATATCTATGTAACAATATCTATACACAAAGGATAAACGAAAATGTTCCTTGTGAGATTCAACTTCTTAATTACCAAAATAACGTAACTAATTGCAAACCTATTAACATTGATATAGAGTTTGATATCCATTCAATAGACAAGAACAAATGGATAATAGTAACAAAGAACGAACTTAGGAACCGAAAATTGCAAAAACCTAGAAAAGAAAATCATATTCAAAGGAACTTACTCAATTGAACTTAATCAATACTGTCAATTAAGAATAAAAGATATTATCTTAAAAAGTCATTTAATTGCAAACAAGAAATTCCAAAAAATCCCTTTACCCATTGTCAAAATAAAAAATGTATCCTCGAGTGTAAAACCACTATACAAAAAGGTAAAATTGTTCAATTTACAAAACATTCATATCGAAAAACTTGATGAAATTCAAAATGAATTAAACATTCAAAAAGAAAACTCAAAACTACTCATCAATCCTATACAATACAAACATATCAGTATTTGGACAATTTTGCTCTACATGATCATAACAATCATACTGGCGATCCTTTGTAAAAGGTTCTTATGGCCAAAGATCAAAAAGTTGAAGGTCAAACATGATAATAATGAAATTCACATCTAGGCCATAAAAACTTTCATTGTCAGTTAAAAGTTGTGTATGACTCTCTAAGGATGGAGGAGTTATATCTCCTATTTAGCTGACCATGTATGGAAATGTACCGACAAAACGCTTATCAGCACCTTTAATGCTGACTTAACCTTTTTAATTATATAAAAGGACGAGACAGTAACATCTCGCCAGATTTCCTCTCTTTCAAAGTAGCGCAGTACGCTCTACTCTTACTTTATTAACCTAAGTTTGAATATTTGTAGTTTGGTTCACGCCACTCTGTAAAATTTAAATAAAGTTTTTAAAAAGAGTACTTCCGAGACTTTCCATTTAACTAGCACCACAACGCCCCATGTCACACAGCGAAAGCGGTTAGAGCCGCCATTTCTCCACGTGGCTGAGAAGTCTTGTCCCACCCGCCCTCACCAGACGTGGCCCCGTTCAGACTAACACTTGTTTTCATCCATGACTTACGCACTTTCCATAAAACACTTCAGCAATTACAAAGATGTCGAAAAATGGTTTGATGACTGGACCACCTTAAAGGATGTGCGTTTTTTATGGGAGTGCATCCACAAATTGCCAGAGAGATGGGAAAAACGTCCATCTAGCAATGACGCATACCAATAAACCATGTTTTAAATTTCTCCCAAATTAAACGTGTCGTTATATATGTATTATACGTGTCGTTATGAACTATTAACCAAAAAAAACCTGGAATTTCGAAGGTATAAATAATTTGGAAAAATCATTGATCGAAATATTTACAGAAGAAAGGAGACTACATTTTTTCACAAAAAGAACAATATTTAATTTAAAGTGTATCTTTTTTTTGTACTCCCCGTATATTCAAGACCATTTAAAGTATTCTCAGTCGAGCTCAAATCGCTATGGTAATACACGCTAGTTAATTCAAACAACAAGCAGACTTTACGAAGTTAATAGGGCGCCAAATGCAATTAAACTCAAATTTAATGGAACGAGGGTGTAATTATCGTCATATCACATGAAAAATGGCCGTGACAAGCAGGTGAAATACATAAATATTAAAACAATAATAATATGAAAATGATCTAGACGTTATCAAATGCAACATACATATGTGAAATTAATTATATTGATGAATTATTATATGTGTCTGATATTTGATAAAATTGAACGTTTACGATACATAAGGGAAATAACCTTCGTAATTTTAACCAACGATTCTTCACATCATTTGAAAGATAAAAGTTTCTTACAACAAGGGTCAAAATTATTAAATCACCAATTGAAAGGCTATAATAAGAATTAAAATTATAAGCAAATACAATCAAAGCTCCTTATTCACGGTTCCGTTATTCGCGTTTTCAGTATTCACGGATTAAAAAATTGTGACCACTTCTTTCTTTATTCGCGAATACAAAACTAATGATACATATTGTATTTTTAGAATATGTTTACTGAGTGACATAGAAAAAGGAATACCCAGTAAAAGTTTTGTATTGTAAATAGCAACGAAGTACTTAATGAATAAAAAAAAAAATTGGCATTGTCACTTTTTCCTTAAAGATACATCATTTGAGTAACTTTTACGATTTGACAATGATTACCATGTTACCATGTCTAGAGGGCAAAGGCGTGCAAATTTTCGCCAGTTGACACAATTTGAGATGGGCATTGTATGTGTTTTGTAGTTCATCTGGGTCTTGTGGCAGGAGAACGATATCATCTGCAAATCTAAGGTGACTTAAATATACACCATTTATTTTTATTCCATCCTGTTCCCAATCCAGATTACGGAATACCTTTCAAGGCAGGCTCAGAAAAGAACAGACGATATTGAGTCACCCTGTCGTACACCCCGTTCTATATTGATTTTAACTTCAAGATCATCCATATAAACTGTCGCTGTAGCTTCATCATACATGGATCTCAGTACATTTACATAGGATCTGTCTATCCCATGGTTAAGCAATGCATCCATTATGGTTTGCTTTGATATTGAGTCAAATGCCTTTTCATAGTCAATATGGCCTGTTGGACAACCTGGATATGATCCGTTGTACTGAATCCACTTCTGAATCCTGCTTGTTCTCTTGCTTGTGCGTCATTCAGTGTTCTCAATATTCTTCTAGATATTATCTTGCTGAAAACTTTATACAATACTGACAAGAGGCTTATTGGGCGATAGTGTTTTAAATATGCATGTGTTCCTTTTTTATGAACAAGAATCGCTTCAGCATTTTTCCATAGGTTGTGTCTTTTTTGTTCTTTGAGACATTTTGAGTACAATTTTGCCAGTATTTTATGTAAAGTTCGACCGCCAGCTTTTAACATCTCAACTG
The DNA here is from genome assembly GCA_031761425.1 of Cosmopolites sordidus. NCBI lineage: Eukaryota > Metazoa > Arthropoda > Insecta > Coleoptera > Curculionidae > Cosmopolites > Cosmopolites sordidus. The sequence goes on along the minus strand of JARFXV010001071.1, from coordinate 94,797 downwards.
TTACACTGTTCTATCCTGGAGCTTTTCCATTCTTCATCGCTTCTATAGCATTCGTCACTTCATCCAATAGGATATCCGGCATTTGCTCTTCCGTAGACACTGCACTCTTTGACTGGTTCTAATTTTCATATAACTTGGAATAAAATCTTCTGATAACCTCTAACTTTTCCGTGCATTCGCTGCACACTGTGCCATCCTCGCACATTAAGGCATACATTTGTGTTCTTTTATTTCTCAGCTTATGTTTCGCTTTGTTTATTCCCTTGTTTTCTTCTAGTGTTTTTGCACTAGCTGTATGTTGACCGACGGGTTTCTTCTCGAATACGTTCAACGTACTCAACTTTACCAAAAAGACTCCCTGCATTCTTCATTGAACGCCGTTTGTTCACGAAATTAATTGTTTCATTGGAGATTTTTGACTGTTTGAAACCCTTTTGTACTAGTGCTATTGCAGCAGCCGTTTCAAGCACATTGTCGATGATTTTTTCATATTAATCTAAAATTTCCATCTCCTCTGGGTCTTGCAACACATAATAAATGATCAAAATTTCAGCCATAGCAACGAAGTACTTAATGAATAAAAAAAAATTGCCATTGTCACTTTTTCCTTAAAGATACATTATTTGAGTAACTTTTACGAGTTGACAGTGATTTGTTTTACTGCAATTGAGTTTATTTATAAAAGTTACCATGTCTTCAGGGCGAAGGCGTGCAAATTTTCGTCAGTTGACACAATTTGAGAGGGGTATTACAGGTCTAAGAGAGGCCAGATTATCATTTCGGAAAATTAGAAGAAAAATGAATAGGTCTGTTCATACAGTGTTGAGAACTTGGCGAGCGTGGGCCGAAGAAGGTCGACGACAACGAGCTAGAGGCACAGGATGCTGTCCAGTCACGACAGAACTCTAGGTGCACCGTCTTCGGCTTTTGGTCATAAAAGACCGTTTTTCAAGTTCAAGGTCAAGTGCTGCAAAAAAAGTGCTTGAAATGCGAGCAATCTACGCAGCAGATCAGTGTCAATGGCTGGAGTGGTGCAGAGAAAGACATCAGTGGAATGCGGAATGGAATCGTGTTGTTTTTAGTGACGAGTCCCGCTTCTGTATAGGTGATCATAACGGCCGTGCTCGCATAAGAAGAATCGCGCAGAACGACAAAATCCGGAGTTCTTCATGGAGAGACACGTACTTCGCACAGTAGGTGTTATGATTTAGGGTGCCATCGCACATAGTAGTAGGTCACCTCTAGTTTTTGTCCGAGGTAGTGCACGCTCACACGTTGCACGTGTTATTTTACGTCATTTTGAAGGAGCCCGAGCCCACTCGGATGGGTGTTTTTCTTTAATTCTTCTGTCCGTCTTACTTCCTATCCTCCCCACACAATTATATACACTCACATGCACACACACATGCCCACACATATCCACATCTAAATGTCTTTGATTGTTTCAGGCAAGAGTGTAAAATCCGACAACGAATTACTCCTCAGTCACGCCAGTCAAAGACTGGGTAAGGCCGGATGCCTTTTGAGAGGTATTCTGCGGTGGTCACTCGCCAGTCGGTAGACTTCTTGATAGATTTATGGGTAGGCACATAACCAAAGGTTGTTGCTGATGACCGTGGTTCGGAACCCACGTTAAGCTGTAGGTCCAGTCGCTAAATAGCCTCTAACCGCAAATCCTTTCCTTTCCTTTTGTTACTTTTAAGACTTGTACTAAAGATTCGTTTACTACTTAATATTGTTTACTTTTACACCCATTATTTTAAGTTCCTAGTCACAGTTAATTATAAATGTGCATTTGTGTTCACCTGCCAATGACACCCCAATCCCGAGGTAACTTTGGCATGGTTGTTTAAGTAATTTTATAATTTTAATAACAATAGCACATATTTTTTGTTAGAATGACTAAATCAAAATAGTCACAAGTGGCATGTGAAAATTAAATAAAAAGTATATTTATTAATAATTATTTTAAAAAGTTTTAAAAAGATTAAAAATCTGCTAATGTAATCCCTAGTTTACGGGAAATATTGAGTTTATAAATTTTACAAACAATTGAAAATATTGAAAAACGCATCCGCACTCAGGCACAAATTCCTTTGATAAACCGGCAATAAAGGGATCGCTCCGAAATTGAGCCGCGAATAGTTCGAGCTTGTTTATTGCGCCTCGGTACGACGTCTATACTAACTGCCTCGTGCGGCATCGACTTGCCTCACGCACATTCGTGTTCAAGTGACTTCGCAGTTTAAGGTCAGAAACCGATCTCGGGTGACACTGGCCAACGGTTTGGGGGCGACTGAAGGAATGAACAGTTTATGCGTAGAACACTGATGAATTTTCGGCTTTTTAATGTTTTTAAACTTTATTTATTCTTCAATAGTAATTTATTTTTCCAAAAATACGTAATTTATTAATTGTTTAGGCCAGTGTAGATCCCAAAATGAATAAGTTATATTATTTTGCTCATATATTCAAATAAAACGAGAAGGTTCAATCAATTTGTGTCAAAAGCGATATTTCGCTACCATTTCCAATAAAAACCGCATTTCGTTTATTATTAAATCATAAAAGTAAGCGTTTATTTGCTCATTAATCAAAACGAAGAGTGCATTTTAGTTATAGGACGTGCGTCCAACGTTTGTTGATTTTAATTTAATTTTAGACATTAATGTGGTTAACCTATTTTAGACAATTAATGGGTTTCCATTTCGCGATATTAAACGTTTTAATTTCAATGTTATGAATGTTAACAGGCATTTAAAATAAGTTCTAATGATTTGCTGAAAATATTCCTACAAATATTTTATTGAAATTAATATATTGATTTTTTAACGTCCGATCTGATGTAATAGGCTTAAATAACGCAACCTTTTAAGCTTAAGTTATTATCGGCTGTCTTCTATGCTAAAGAACTATATATATATATATATATATATATATATATATATATATATATATATATATATATATATATATATATATATATATATCATGATTTGGTCCATCTGTCGTCACCCCGACTATATATATATATATATATATATATATATATATATATATATATATGGCCTTCCCACCTCCATTTCAATTCCTTCACTTTTGCAAATGATCCACGTGCAGGTATTTCTATCCCGCTTTGTAATGCCAAGCATACACCTTTCCATTTCCCTCTGTGCTACCTGAAGCCTTTGAATTGATTTTGATGTAAGTGTTCATGTTTCATTCACTTCCGTATGTCAGAACAGGCAGCACGCACTGATCAAAAACTTTTTTCTTCAGGAAAAGTGGAAGTTTGTTCTTAAACACTATGTTGAACCTGCCAAATACCAGCCAGCCACACTTAACGCGCCATTCCACTTCACGGGAGGTTTCACCCTTCATTGAAATGCTTCGCACAAGATATATGTAGTGGTCCACCACCACTAAATAGCTTCCTAAAATAGATAATCTTTTGTTTTCAGCAAATTTGTTGAACATAACTTGACTCGCCTTCAGATTTATTTTAAAGCCAAATGATTCTCCCACCATTTACAGCTCTTGTATGTGTTTTTGTACTTCATCAGGGTCTTGTGGCCGGAGAACGATATCATCTGCAAATCTAAGGTGACTTAAATATGCACCATTTATTTTTATTCCATCCTATTTCCAATCCAGATTACGGAATATCTTTTCAAGGCAGGCAGAGAAAAGAACAGGCGATATTGAGTCACCCTGTCGTATACCCCATTCTATATTGAATTTAACTTCAAGATCATCCATGTAAACTGTCGCTGTAGCTTCATCATAAATGAATCAGTAGATTTACATAGGCTCTGTCTATCCCTTGGCAAAGCAATGCATCCATTATGGTTTGCTTTGATATTGAGTCAAATGCCTTTTCATAGTCAATAAAAGCCAAGCACAGTGGCATGGTGTATTCACTGTGCCTTTCTATGACCTGTTGGACAACCTGGATATGATCCATTGTTCTGAATCCACTTCTGAATCCTGCTTGTTTTCTTGGTTATGCGTCATTCAGTGTTCTCAATATTCTTCTAGATATTATCTTGCTGAAAACTTTGGGAGGCTTATAGGGAGGTAGTTTTTTAAATCTTCATGTGTTCCTTTTTTATGAAGAAGAATCACTTCAGCATTTTTCCATAGGTTGTGTCTATTTTGTTCTTTGAGACATTTTAAGTACAATTTTTACAGTATTTTATGTAAAGTTCGAGCGCCAGCTTTTAACATATCAACTGTTACACTGTCCTTTCCTGGAGCCTTTCCATTCTTCATCGCTTCTATAGCATTCGTCACTTCATCCAACGGGATATCTGGTATTTGTTCTTCCGTGGACACTGATTTTGACTGGTTCTGATCTTCATATAACTTGGAATAAAATCTTCTGATAACCTCTAACATTTCCGTGCCTTCCCTGCACACTGTGCCATCCTCACGCATTAAGACATACATTTGTGTTCTTTTATTTATCAGCTTGGGTTTTGCTTTGTTTATTCCCTTGATTCTTCTAGTGTTTTTTGCACTAGCTGTATGTTGACCGACGGGTTTCTTCTCGAATACATTTCCTGATAGTTTTGCAAAGTTCAACATACTCAACTCTACCAAAAAGACTCTACCAAAAGATTTTTGACTGTTTGAAACCCTTTTCTGATGATGATATTGCAGCAGCCGTTTTAAGCAAATTATCGATGATTTTTTCATATTGATCTGTTATTTCCATCTCATCTGGGTCTTGCAACACATCAAAGCGGTTCGATAAAGCAATCTCAAAATCGCTGCCCTTCTGAAGCAGCTTCCCAGAATCAACTTTACCTTTCTTCGATCTTACCATTCTTGTACGTTCTCTTTGACAGTTTTTCCTAATCTTTGTTCGTACCATTCTATGGTCAGTTCCGACATTAAAACGATTAAGGACAGTACAATTGCAAAATATGGTTTTATCATTTGACATGATGTAGTCAATTTCACTTGAGACCAGTTGGACTTTTCCATGTCCATTTTCTGCTGATTTTTTTGTTATAAAACGAGTTCATAATATATATCCGAACTTTAAATTAAAATAAAACCACAACCAAATTGCCTTGAAACTATTTATTTTATGTGATATAACATTCAATAACAAAGAAAAGAGCATTCTGCCAATCCAATTTCCGACTACTTTTTCAAGCAATTAGGGGTCTTATGTCCACAATTGTCCGAGTTATGTTGGCTTCCAAGGCGTTGCAAGTTGCAGGTTTATAAATATTGATGCCAATAATTAGTGGCCAATTAACCGAAAATTATTTCAACGAACGAACATATTAATTAGCCCCCAAGGTCATGTGATTTAACGCGTTTAGATTATCTTCTTTGGAGTCATGTTAAGTGTGACTATAAATAATTATATATATATATATATATATATATATATATATATATATATATATATATATATATATATATATATATATATATATATATATATATATATATATATATAATGGTCCATTGTTACCCTTTGCGGGTGTTAGAGAGGTATGTTAAGTTAATTGCCAATAATTGAATATGTTTATAGAATAGAAACTAGAATCTAGAATAAAGAAGAATCTAGAATCTAGAATATTTTAGCGTATTGCAGCAGCCTTAAGGTTGAGTATGTGCACTGTTCGTACTATCTCACAAAAAATGAAAAACAATAAAGTTTTTACTTCATTATTTGATCAATACTGCAGGTTTGGATACAAGTTCCATTCTTGACACCATTTATACCATGTATGAACACAGTAAGTATTCATAACCTAAGAATTGTAGAGAAGACTCTTCTTAAACCCTTATGTAATTTATACGTAGGCACTCACAATTTAAAAGAGAAACAAACCAATTATTAAAAACTTAAATGAGCCAACTTTAATTTTTATGGATAATGTTCCGTATTATAGCATGTTATTAAACAAGATACCAAATAGCTCATAGACTAAAGTTAACTAATAATATCATAGCATTTTCAATCGAAATGCTTAAAACTGAACTATTAAGAATACAGAGTACGTACCACAACCAACAATTTATTATTTTGATATATTTCCTGAGTGAATACTTTTCAGAAATAAACCAGCACTGTAATATTTAGTAGACAACTTAGCATAATAATATAGGCACAAAGTTCTACGTATTCCCCCATCCTGCTGCATTTTCAATCCAATTGAACTTTTATGGAGAATTGTAAAAATTTACTATAATAAACCCATGAGTAGAAGTGGTAATACACAGCTAGACTGTATAAACAAAGGGCGTGAGACACTTCACACTATTACTCCTGAGATATGGAAGAATACGAACAAGCATACAGAAAATGAAATAATATGACAGAGAGCATATACTTGATCGAAAAGAAATATATATATATATATATATATATATATATATATATATATATATATATATATATATATATATATATATATATATATATATATATATATATATATATAGACAACTTCAGACTTCAATTTACTGAATAACTCATCTATCTTACCTTAGAAGCATAATATAATTCTTCCAAACAATAAATGCAGGAAAAAAAACAATTTAAGCATTGAGAAAAACACGGAACTGGAAAATCTCGAACTAAAACTCTACTTTTGTAGCTATGAAAATGAAAATTTAAAAATAACCTTCCCACTCTTCAAGAGTCCTTCAACACTACTCGAAATTTATTTACTTTTGTGTGTGTAACTATTACTTTTTCTAAGTAAGAAACAACATTTTGTAAATACCGACAAAGTAAAAAATTAAACCGGCACGTTTCGAAACTATCCAGAAAAACTGGAGTTCTGTACATTTTCAATTTACAGTTTATAATGTAATAAAAATCACTAAACAGTATTCGAAGAAACTATCCTTTTTCTAACGGTGAAATAAGGAAAGAAATACATACGTATATATTTGTATTTTTAAAAATACATTTTGAAAATCGATTATTAAGAAATTGGAAATTGTTGATTTTATATTTTGAATTGAACCATAAGTTCTCGCCTTATTAAAAAAATTTATTGTTAAAAGCAACAATTATTACAACAAATGAATCAATGATTAATACTATCGACCTGCGCCCACCTCTCGACTAATTTATTGATGCCGTTTCGCCAGAAATCACCGGATCTGGACTCAAAGAAGTTGTTAAGACGGTTTTTAAGGTTCTCATCGTTGCAAAGATTACGCCCCTCATTTGGTTGAACAGCAAGCCGAAGGGATAATCATCGGTTGGCGCAAGATCTGGAGAGTACGGCGGATGCAAGCAAACATCCCGTTTGAGATAATCCAAGGCCTCCCTGACGATGTTCGTGCTGTACCGATGTGAGCAAGATGACTTGGACTTATCAATCGGGTTGTTTCAGTTGAGGTAGCGTTCTATGTCGACCGTTTTGTTCTTCTGCAGTATTTCCCAGAACACGAGACCCTGGGGTGGAGATTCTGCTTAACTCTCGACTTTGGCATATCTCCATGGCATATAGACCACCCACTCCTTCCTTTACTTCATACTGATGTAAACACACTATTTCTTATCTCCTATGACGATTCTGTACAAGAATCTTGCGTGTTACTCAGTGTCGGGCGAGCTTTCGAGCAGCTTTGTTACGGCGATTTGCCTTGTTGTTGTCGGTTAATTTGTGTGGCATCCAAGCTCCAAAATTGTGTGTAAAACCCATAAAATGAAGATGTCAGGAGATTATCACAAGACCGCAGTCCATCTTCTCAGCCAATTCTCGACATGTCCTCTCCAAAACGCGTTAAAATGGTTCTCGTCGAAGTCGGAAGGTCGACAAGAGTTCGGCGTGTCACCCCGGTAAAAGTTGCTATTTTTGATCTTGGCAAACCAAGCAAAAGGCAAATCAAGCAGTCCGATCAGCTATAGCATTCTCTCTATAAACGGCGCAAGTGTCTACAACTGCTTGTGTAGCTTTTTAACCACGACGAAATGCGAAATATAGCAAGTGTCGAACTGGAGCTTTTTTGCAGCCTAGAATTTCCATTTCAAAAGCCTGAAAGTTAATTAAAACTAGGTTTTTCATTGGGGCATCCCTGGGCATTAGTAAGTTTTTACATGAATATTTAGCCGTGAAAAAGATTTGTGCGCGTTGAATTCCGCATAATTTGACAATCGCTCTTAAGACAGGCTCGTGTCGATAGGTGCAAAGGAATGCTAAAAAAAAACAATCGTGATGCGTTAAAAGCCGTATATAACATCTATACAGATGACGAATCTTGGATATATGCATGTGAGTCCAAAAGTAAACGGCAGTTGACTGTATATGTCCTTTAAAATGAGCCAAGCCCCTCAAAAGTTGTTCAATCAGTTTTTGATCAGTCAAAATATCGAATTGATGCGTCATCCGCCAAACAGTCCTGATTTGGCACCCAATGATTTCATTTTGTTCCCGTACGTGAAAAATAAACTACGTGGTCAACGATTTTCCACGCGAGAAGAAGCGGTTGATGCGTTCAAAATGCACGCTTTGGAGATAACTCAATGGGAACGGAAAAAATGCTATTAAAATTAGTTCAAACATATACAAAAGTAAATCGATCATCGCGGGGAATATTTTGAAAACCAATAAAACCATTTTCAATGATAAATATTTGTTTTTATTTAATATTATAGGAAACCACTTTTTGAACCTTCTTGACGTACGTTTCACCATCTATGTTAGCATCATCAGGAGATGATTTAATCTGATTCCAAAACTGAACTATGTTCTATTTATATGATAATCCTGCATAATGAAGCGGGTAAAAATCATGAACCGTGAAGTTTACTGAGCCTTATATTAATAATTGAAAAAGTTGATTGTGTGGAATAGGTCCTTATCCTGGTTCATAATCTCCTTACAATTTTCAATTTGAATGCTTTCATATGCATCCAAAGCCCTATTGTTATTTACACCTTTTACAGGTCTTAAATTTCTACTATCTATATTGTGGTTATGTTGATTGCATGTTGGGCAACACAAGATTTTTCATTTCTCCCATATCTAATGACCAATATACCTTCGATCGCATCTTGACAACTAATTTTGTAAATCCCCCACTTTTCTTGTTGATCTACTTTATCCTTTGGATTACTCAGGAGTTCTCTTAATTTATTATATGGTTTGTACACAACCTTAATGTCCACTTTTTTCAAAATGTTGCCTAGCCCTAGTGTTAATTGGGCATCAAACGGTATTACCATGAATTTATTTTCATTCTGATCCTTTTGAAAAGTCAAAGATTCTTTCAATAATTTTCTAAACTAAAGTTTTCTAATTAATTAATTTATCTACAATGTTCTTATTATAACCGTTTACTTCGGATACCTCCCTAATTAATTTTAATTATTTGTTATAAATATCTTTGTTTAAAGGAAAATTGATTAATCTATTTACCATAAAATTTAAACTAGCCATCTTATTTTGGAAGCAATGATTCGAATCATTAGAAATGTATCTCGAAGTGGTGGTGTTTTTTCTAAAAATATCAAAATCTAACCTATTTTCATTATTTCTACTGACTAAAACATCCAGAAATGGCAAACTATCGTTGTTTTCAAGTTCATGCGTGAATATTATGTTTTGGGATTTACTGTTTAAGTTTTTAATAAAATCATCTAGTGCATCGTTCATATCATTCATAAATTCATAAATTTCCTTTTGCAGACAAATTTCTCAGTGATTCTTTTCTGTAATAAATTTGCCTAACGAACAAAATTTTTAAAAATATATAAATGTTTAAAATAAATACAAACTTTTAACATTAACGTTGCGGAGGGTCTTAACCCCCCCCCCCCTGTTTTCAAAACGAATCTAAAAAATAAATTATATTAATTTCTATATATAAAGTAAAGATAAGAAGTAAATAGATTTTTTGTGTATGTCAACGATACTTACATTGACAATAATAGTTTTTGTGCCAGTGACATACTACCAAAAATATTCTATTGCTATGCCTTCAGTAGATTTTAATTCAATATGATTTCCGATACTAAAGAATACAATTAAACACATTTAAGTATTTCAATACACAATCAGTACTGTAAACAACAATCACACAGTATATATATATATATATATATATATATATATATATATATATATATATATATATATATATATATATATATATATATATATATATATATATATATATATATATGTTCCACATGAGATTGTAGAACCCAACTGTTGGGTGTGTGATGACACTCAGCTACTGCTGTCTCATCGGACGCAGTCCAATGAAGGGATAGGTGGGACTCCTTCCCAGTCAAGCAACCAACAAAAGTGTTCATTTAGGCGAAGAAACATTTACAAGAATTTTAGAAAAACTTTTTTGCCTAGTACGGGATTCGAACCCGGTCCACATTAACTGTCGTAACGTAAGGCTGACGCCTTAGACACCACAGCTAATATGGCTCCGAAGTTAGAAATAATGCAGAATTTTGCAGTGAATTATACTTCCCGATGAAGCTTATTTCCACCTCGCATGTTATGTGAACAAGCAGAATTGTAGGATTTGTAGAAGTGAAAAGCCTCAGGTGGTTAAGGGTTTAAGCCAGTCGCTGGCTTGCTTAATGAGAATCGCTATTTCACTAAGGTTGGCGGATAATCTGATCATCCCAAAGTTCAATGGAATGTCAATTACCCAGTAAGTTTTACGAAGGAGCAAACAGTAAGAGAGGAACCTTTACAACTTCTTCGAGTCACAGTGTGGTGTGCCTTGTAGGCTGGAGGGATTATAGGGCCATTTTTTCATGAAAATGGCGATGGTGAAACGGTAAATTTAAATCGCGAACGTTGCCGCAATAAGAAACTTTTTATGGTCCCTATTGGATAATATACACCTTAACAGTACGGCTTGTCCAGCTACCGGCTATTTCAGTACCTTATCTCCTAGTCCTAAATGTTCAGTCAGTAGTGCATTTGCGACAATCCAATCAACAAGTGTATAGATATTAAATAAAAACAGTGAAAAATACAAATGAAAAAACCAACCACGCGCCCGGACATATAAGTTACACTTTTTTTATTTTTTTGGATGATTTGTGCTTGAATTTTCATTTTCTTGCAATGAATTATGTTTTATTATAGAGCTCGGTACACGAAAGATGAAGAAATTTTAAATTTATTTCATGAGTTGTCACATAAGGAAAGAGAAAATATCGCATTGGAAGAAAATATTGATTTTAATTTTTCTGATTATAAAGAATACCTGTTAAGACAGTCTGTATAAATATGTTAAAAACTTGAACTAAATGTACAGACATTTGAAACTTTGTGTTGAGTAAAACCACCTATACATTTTTTATGATTTATTGGGAAAAAAGTACTACATTATCAACAATAATGCGTAAATCACGTACACGTTTATTTAAATCTAAATGTAGCCAGTCCAAAAACATTACAAAAATAAACTATTGCTATGTATAATTTTAGATCCAAATAGTTAAAATTTCATTGCTAATGACCACGAATCGAAAATAAACGCTAAAAGCTTTGAAATAAAATCATTTTATTGTTAATATTGCCCATTTTTTGTGATTATTAAATGCAAGCTACTAAGGGTATTAGCGATTGAACCTACAGCTTGAATTTCGAACCATAGCAATCAGCTACCGACTAACCCCGGTTAGCAACCCTCTCCTGCTATTAACCATTGATTTTTACCTTTAACCTTAAGTCTCTCTAGAAGCCTAGAAACACGGAAAAATGTTTAATCATATTCGAAAATTTTGTTACTCTAAATTTTATTTTGTAGTACCGACTATATTAATAATTGATAACCATATTACTAAAACACTCTAAACTGAATAATTATGCAATGTACCCTATAGGAAATTCACTAATGAAAATTGAACATGAGTCTTTCTCGAGAGCACTATCTTGCCATAAGTTACTGTAATTTTAAAACTGATTTCCACGTACGAGGTATATTTTTTAAATAAGATCCGTTTTTTAATAAGAAGAAAAATACTATTAATATCACTAAAATATATTTTTTCCATATTCTACATAGTTTTATCTGCTTTTCTAAATAATTTTTATTTTTGTTCAAAAATTAGTCACGCCGCTCAACATGTTTTTGAATTCCGACGTCAAAGAAATTTGCCTCCTGTGAAGAAACTCAATCCATGACTGCAGTTGTAACTTGTTCATCATCATTGAACCTTTTGACCATCAAGGAACTCCTTTAAGTACCGAATAAAGTGAAAATCGCTGGGTGCAAGGTCTGAATTATAAGGTGGATTATCCAGTTCTTCCCATACAAAAGACCTGATTTGACAACATCCTACCGGAAGACACAATACGCATCAGAATTGATTGTTGTGCCTCTCGGCATAAAATCCACTAACAAAATTCCTTTCCTGTTCGAAATGACAGTTGTCATAATCTTTCGTGCTGAAATTGTCTGTTTGGCTTTCACTCTGGTTGGTGACGATGTGTGTCGCCATTCCATTGACGATTGCTTGGACTCAGGGGTCATGTGAGCCACCCAAGTATCATCTTCTGTAACGACGTGGTCTAACAATTCATCTCCTTCCTGGTTGTATCGAGTCAAAAACGATAAAGAGCACAGCCCAATCTCTTTGTTTTGTGATCGTCAGAAAGCAGTCTCGGAATCCACACAATTTTCGATAATTCAGTTTCTCTGAAACAATGGCAGTCATATTACCAAAACATTCTTAACCACAGAATTATCAATTATTCAATGTACCCTATACTAAATTCCCTAATAAAAATTGAACATGAGTCTTTCTCGAGAGCACTATCTTGCCATGAGTTACTGAAGTTTTAAAACTGATTTCCATGTACTCGTATTTGGTTGATGTAAAAGTTTGTCGCAATTTTTAAAGAAAAGTAGAAGAAAACTTTTATATACTAAAAATTACATTTAATCAATGTAAAGGGTGATTTGTTTTAGTGCATCCGAATCTCCGGCAGGGCTCGCTATCAAATCATCATGGCTAATGTCATCATGGCACATCGAATGTCTGGCAACTTTTAACATCAGAGCAACGCCTGCAAATTGTCGAAATTTATTATCAAAATCAGCGTTCAGTGCGCCAAACTTATAGAGCCAATTCGTAAATTTTGTGGTGCAAATAATCGCACAGCCGACCGATGTATTCGCCAAATTATATCCAGATGGTGATTTTCTTAGTACGTCCGAACTTTAAATTCTAATATAACACTAATCAAATTAGATGCTTTGAAAATATTTATTTTATATAAAATAACATTCAATGGCATTAACATTTCCGCCCACTTTTTCAAGTAATTGGGATCTTATATCCACAATTGTCCTAGTTACGTTGGCTTCAATAGTTGCTAGTTTATAAGCATAGACCAAAGATTTAACATAACTCCAAAGAAAATAATCTAAAGGCATTAAATCACATGACCTTGGTGGTCAATTAACAGGTCCGTTCATCAAAATATTGTTCTCATCGAATTGTTCCCTCAATAAATCGATTGATGCGTTGGCTGAATGATATGTGGAGCCGTCCTGTAGGAACCCCATCTTCCCCAGATCAATATCATTCAAATGATCTCCATTGACGAATTGATAAATTTGAATCTTCATCAACACTGCTTGCAACAGCGGAGATATTTTCTTCAGAACGCACAGTTTTATGTCTTGTTTTTGTTTTAATATCGAACAGCGTGAAATGCGTTCGGAACTTGTCGATAATTCTTGGAATACATCGCTCGGTTGGGCGATTATGTGCACCATAAACTTACCAGACATTTTATTTGCCATGATAAATACCATGATGATATTTGCCATGATGATTCGACAGCAACCCCCTATCAGAAGTTCGAACACACTAAAAAAATCACCGTTTATATTACCAAAATGTGTATAAATTTATTTCAATTATTTTTTGTGAGCATATTGGATTATTTCGTTTTTCACGTTCCATGGTAAAAAAGTAACAGCACGAAGTAAACACAAAAATAAAGCTAAAATTAGTATTACTTCATTTTTCTATAGAACGAGTCAGTAGTGCAAGACGATGATATATTATAATACACTGATCAGCAGTGACCTGGCCCGAGCTCGAGCAAAAATCCGCTTCCTAGTCATAAGCAAAAGTACCACTGGAAGTTTTGAATGTAAAACTAACAGGAAGGAGCCTTATCTATCTTTATGAACATATAAAAGGAGACGGAAACGGCCATATTGAAACACCACAGATGACTCATTGTTTTGGAATTTTGGTAGTTGGTGTCAACAACTTAGAAGTTTAATAGTAGATTTGAGCAATTTTAGAGTGTTTTAATTAATAATAAGTGCCGAATAAGTGTACTAGAATACTCTTTTTGTGCGTTCTAGTGTAAATACATATTAATACTTATTATATTGACAATAAAAGCAATAATATCGGGAGTAACGTAAACACACAAAATATGGTTAGTTGTGCGTCTTGTGGTTGTTCCCTGACACGAAAAAATCAAAATTCAGGAGTAACATTACATAGATAAGTGCTCTTAATTCTAAATTTGTCAATTATTTAGGAATAAAAACTTATTTTGTTTGAATGAAATTTTAAGGTTATGAAAATGGTATGCATAGGCGTAGTCAAATTGATTTACGTAAAATAACATAATTATAATGTTATTCAAGAAAGTGATTATCTTTTTTTAAAACTTAATTTATGTATGTTCTAAAATGTTTAATTTTCTATGATTCAGAGCCTTAAAAATTCAAATTATTTTTTAATTTTCCTTTAATACATATAAAACATGTTAATTTACTCATATAAAGAACCTATAAAATATAACTAATAATACAGAGTGTTATAAAGAATAAGATGTAAAAAAAGTTTTACAATCATTTTTTTTCAGAAATGATTGTACTAATAAATGTAAATGTTACTTCCAGTCTGATTTGGATTTCATGTTATTAAACCAGTTTATATTTTTTCAAAATATCCCAAATATCCAAATAGAAGAACACAGTGGATTAATTTTATTAAAAAGCCAGACTTTATTCCAAACCGCAGTAGATTTTTATGTTCCCATCATTTTTCTGAGGATTGTTTTGACCGAACATCTAAGGTAAAAGTGAGACTACTACCAAATACTGTTCCAACAATTGAAGTGGACTGTTTTAAATATGTAATTTTTTGATTTTATCATTTTGATTAACACCTTTCATAGCATTTACTCTTGAAAATTAGTTTTTTTCTTTGTTGTTTTGAAAAATGAGTTTAATCTCGAGTTTATATCTAACACTTTAGTTTATTTATTGACTATTTATACTACAAGAATTAATTATATTAGTAAAAACGCTGTAGTAAATAAAAAAATCCGTAGTACACATACAAAGTTAATTTTGTTTAAGGGGCATTAAATACTGAACAAATAAATACGGAAACCTAGTACTTTCTGGACACCCAATTTATGATTACTCTTTCACACACATCGCGTTGAATATTTCCAATGGTGTCCTGAATATTTCGTTTAAGGTCAAGAATTGGAGTTCTGAATAATCAATCTGATAATATTCAGCTCTACAGGCCTAGTGGCCCTTGGCTTCGAGTTCGCTCACTCTTCTTTTCCATCTTTTTCGGTCCAAAACATCGCTCTTCCAATCCCTGACTCCTACTTTCCTCAAATCATTCATCCAGCCATTTCTTCTCGTTCGCCCTCTTCTTCTCTTTCCCCCTTCACCCATCAACAGTATTCCTTTAACACATCTCTCACTAGACATCCTCGCTATATGCCCAGCCATCTAGCTCTCTGAGCTCTCACCACCTAGACAATTTTAAATTGTTAATTTTTTGTACAGTTCTTCTATTTCCCTATTTGTTCTTCTTCTAAATTCGTTCTGAACTTTAATTCCTCCAAAAATCCGTCTTAATATTTTACGTTCCCAGACTTACTTTCTTCCTTCTTTCTCATTGCCCATGTCTCGCACCCAACCATGGGCCTTAGTATTGTTTGGTACACTCTTACTTTTGCTGCTCTTGTTATATTCTTTACCCTTTAAAAGGTTTTAAACCTTTTCAAACATTACTGCGTCTTTGCTTCCTTTCGCTAGTCGCTTCTCTATTTCTTCTCTTCGCCTTCTTTACATGTTAGTATTACTCCTAGATATTCAGTTTATTCATCTTTCCCTATCATATATTTCTTATTTTCTGCAATCAATAACTAAATTAGGTGACAATCCTGTGCTACTGTATCTTCATTGTCATATATTTTAGTCTTGTTATCTATTTTAGTCTCATTAATTGTTGTCGTTCCCCTATGTTCCCTTGGTGTTCCCCTATTTCCTAGATTTAACATAACCCCACAAAAAAAATCCACGGGTGTGAGATCGCATGATCTTGGTTATCCTATGATTGACGTTACCATTTCGCAAAAATTGATTCCATCCACAAATCCATTAAACCAGAAGAGCACTTCACCGAGAAAAAATACTTTTTTCCCAAAATGGGGGGTTGGCTTCCAACTGGTTTAGAACCCAATTCGTGCAATGTGTACTTTAATGAACTGACACAATAATCTGTAACACTTACAACACCGCAGTCTGTAACATTTACATTTCAGACAATTTTGACGCTACTACATTTCAATGTTCTGACACTCTTGTTAGAAAACTCTTTATAAAGAAATTGAATACTTTAATTCATTTTTCTTTTAATAATTAATATTTTTTGAAAACATTTCTAAACAGTCATTGATCATCGTTTAAAATTACCCACTTTTAAATCAAATTTTAGTTAATAACACAAAGTACTTTTTCAACTTCTTTTTCTACACATGGATTCACAACAAAAAAATATTCGCAAAACATACAAATTAATTCCTGTTATTATGGGGTATAGTAAACTTACCGTTATCATTATTATTTTTTCCAAAACTATTCAAATCAATGTCTTTAAAACTTTTCAATAGCTCGCGCCTTTCTTGACACTCGCCGTTTTTTCCGAATCTAACCA
This sequence comes from Cosmopolites sordidus, assembly GCA_031761425.1. NCBI lineage: Eukaryota > Metazoa > Arthropoda > Insecta > Coleoptera > Curculionidae > Cosmopolites > Cosmopolites sordidus. The sequence goes on along the minus strand of JARFXV010001071.1, from coordinate 77,840 downwards.
TCTTCGCGAAACAAAATTCACCCTCCGACGAGAACCGATTCAAATTCATATCGGCAAATCGGAAAGTTGGTCCGTATACTGTCCTTTCTCCTTACGGTCATCGAAGAAGAAACAACCACAACCACAGGAAACGTCGTGAACGGCGAGGCATCATTTTTCACCTGTCTGGCATTGGTGGCCCGGTGCGGACCCACGCAGATACCGAAATGTTACGCCTTTCTATCAGTCGTCTAGCTCTCAGAACCGTTGCTATGTTACAGGGCCAGAAGTCGACGCAGGGGCGGAATTAGAGGCGCCCGACGTCGCTGTGGACCAAAACGATAAAGCCTTGATCAAAAGCGCCTTTGTTGAACTGAATAAACATACTACAGGCATTCGTTATACAACGTATCATTACAGATTCACATATTTCTAACGCTTTTCTTATTTTTCAATCAATATGATTTATAAATAAATAAGCAAAGATTAATATCTAAAAATTCCCACTATATTTAAAATTGTATGTATAACAATTGTTTCGACACACAGTGCCTTTTTCAAATACAAACTATGCTAAACTAACAGTGAGAAAAGTAATTACAACCTAAAGTGTCTAGTGTCAACCTAAGTCTCAAGTCTAGCCGGGTCATTTAGCAAACTATCCAAATTCTTTCTTTTATTAACTTCTAGGCTCTCTAAAAGATTTAATATTTTCGATTTATTTTCATTATGTAACATTATAAAATTGTCATTGAAAGTATGCTTTTCTAACACTAAGTGGTTAGTATAATGAGAATTATTTTGTGTTTAGTGTACTTCTTTTATGTTCGTTGAGCCTAGTAGAGAAATATCTTCCTGTTTGACTAACATAGGCTTTTGGAGACGACCCGCACTTAATTAAATAAACTCCTGATTTGTACAGTTTATTTGTTTGACTTTTATTGTTTTTAATGAAGCCTCCTAGACTGTTGTTTGTTTTAAAAGCAATATTTATATTGTTTGTTTTGGATAAATATCTCGACGCTAATTTGGTAACTTTTCCCGTATATGTAATTGTTTTGAACGCTGCATTTTTGATATTATTGACCGGATATAATAAATTAATGGTTTTATTATAAGTAATTTTATTAATTATTTGATTTATGTTTGGATCGTATCCGTTATTTACTGCGGTCTGTTTGATAACATTCAATTCTTTATTATAATTATCTATTGACATGAAGATATTTAATAATCTATGTATAAAAAGTTAAATGCTGCCATCTTTTGTAAGGATGGCAAGATTTATTGTGTATAAGTAAATCTGTATGTGATGGTTTATGAAATATTACAAAATCATGTTTAATGTATTTTCTAGTAATAGTTAAGTCTAAAAAGTTAATACTATTATGTTGCTATTCTTCAACTGTGAATTTAATGTTCTTACGTAAAGAATTTATGTGAGTTAAGAATTGATTTAATTGTCTGCGGCTGAGGCTCACCGAAGGCTCTTAGACACTTATGGTAAGGCCGCTATGAGTAAAGGAACGCGTCGAGAGTGGTTTCAGCGCTTCAAGAGCGGTGATTTTCACGTCAACGACCGGCATAGCAATAGAAGAGCGAAAGTTTTTGAAGATGAAGAAATAGAGGCATTGCTAAATGAAGACTCGTGTCAAAGTCAAGAAGAGTTGGCAAGATCATTGGGAGTGACTCAACAAGCAATTTCAAAACGCCTCAAAGGCCTGGGAATGATCCAGAAGCAAGGATATTGGGTGCCATACGAGTTGAAACCGAGATGTTGAACGCCGTTTGTTTGCTTGTGAACAGTTGCTTGAAAGGCAAAAACGGAAGGAATTTCTGCATCGCATTGTGACTGGGGATGAAAAATAGGTTTATTACGATAACCCCGAGCGTCGAAAGTCATGGGAATATCACGGCCGCGCTACCACGCCGACGGCCAAACCGAATATTCACGACTCCAAGGTCATGCTCTGTATTTGGTGGGACCAGCTCGGTGTATTGTATTATGAGCTGTTAAAACCGCTGAAATAATCACAGGGGATTGTTATCAAATCCGAGCATTAAAAAACAAACGGCCGCAATACAACGAAAGACACGATAAAGATATTTTGCAGCATGACAATGCTCGGCCCCATGTTGCGAAAGTGGTCGAAACATTCTTGAAAATGTTGAAATCCGAAGTCCAACCCCACCCGCCGTATTCTCCAGAAGTTGCTCCCTCTGACTACCACCTGTTTCGATCAATGGCACACGCTTTACTGACCAACACTTCCGGTCTTATGAAGAAGTAAAAAATTCGTAGATATCTTCAAAAAATGACCAGTTTTTTCAACGCGGGATTCGAATGCTGCCTGAAAAATGGAAGAAAGTATTGGCCAACGATGGATAATTCTTTGAATCATAAATGTTTAATCAGTTTTTTACAATAAACCTTGAATTTAAAAAAAAACAATCGAAGCAAAGTTGTACACCTTTTACATTGTACTCAGTATTGGGAAGGAAGAATATAATCTTATTACTGCATACGCCCCAGGGGAGAATGATACCAAGAAAAATATGGATAGGTTTTAGGATGAAGTACAGGAAGCTGTGGATGAAAGTAATGGTACTGTTATTATTTTGAGCGACTTCAATAGTAGAGTGGGGACGAAAGATGAAGAGTCAGCGAATATACTGGGAAGGTATTGTGAAAATGTCAGGAATAATAATGGCAAGAGATTGATCCAATTTTGTCTCTTGAAAAATTTGTTAGTGGGCAATTCGTTTTTTTCAGCAGAAAGTCATTCACCAAATTACTCGTTGGGAAAGGAATAAGAACGAAAATCGATAACCGATTATATACTGATTGAGCAGGAATTTAAATACTGTAAAGGACATCAGAGTAAAGAGAGGATTTGAGATAGGCAGAGACCATTCCTTGCTAATGACCATTTTTAAAAGAGAGTGGCAAAAAAAACAATACAGAAATGTCAAAAAGTTAAGAATCAGAAGTCGGTTATAAATATTCAAAAACTAAAATTGAATAATTACAAAAGAAAATTTGAAGAAAGTATACGACTAAAAGTTTGGAGCGTTATAAAGAATAGCAGTCGGAGGATACTGATAAACTATGGGTCACATTTAGGCAAATTTGTGTGGAAGCTGCCGAATAAGTTTATGGAAGGAAAAATATAGCAAATAACAGAAAACATAACTCATGGTGGTCGGAAGAAATTAGAAGTAACATTAAAAAGAAAAAAGAACTCTGGAAGAAGTACCTTGCAAATAAAAGTATAACAACTTATGAGCAATAAAAAGATCAAAGAATTACTGTCCAGAAGAGTGTCTGGACAGTAAAGAATGGGAAGATTTTGGAATCGGAATGGAAACGGACTTCAAGAACAACCAAAAATTATTCTATAGTGTTTTAAAAAATGTGAAAAGACATCACAGAGAAAATGTGACACATATCAGAAATGTAGGAGGACAGTTGGTATCTGAAAACGACGAGATAATACAAGTTTGGCTGGAACACTTTAAAGAAGTATTAGAGAGTGAGGACATTATAGTAAATGATGAGAAGAGACCAATTAGGGGATACCAAATAGGGACCAGGTAACATTATCCAGTATAACGAAGTTAACAGTGCAATTCAAATGTATAAAAATGCGAAGACTGGGGAGAATGATGGGGTTGAAGTGGAATTGCTCAAGAATATAGGAAAAGTGGAACAACTTTTCCTTAAAGTAGGACTACATGGAAGAACAGAGATATACCGAAGGACTGGGAAGTAGCAATCATTTGGTCAGTTTTTTTAAAAGAAGACCGCTCAAAGTGTAATAATTACAGAGGGATTTCCCTATTAAGTGTAAAAGTAAAATATATGAGTAAAAATATATGAACGCATATTAGAACGAAGATTCTGAAGAGCTAAAAAATAGAATTGATGATAGTCAACATGGATTTACAGCAGGCCGGAGCACACAGGATCTTATTTTTACGTTCCGACAACTTACGATAAATACTTGGGAAAGAAAAAATAAGTTATAGTTGTGTTTTGTCGATATTCATAAAGCATTCGACAGTGTTCCCAGGGTACGAATATGACAGGCCCTACGTAATAAAGCATTGAATAAACACCTAATAGAGGCAATCCAATATCTGTACTCAAACTGTAGAAATTATGTCAGAACAAATAACATGAGCTCAAGCGAATTTGTAATCTACAAATAAGGGCGTTAGACTGGGTGGTATTTTGAGCCTGCTATTGTTTATCGCCCTTATCGATGGATTGGTCAAGGAAGTGGATTAAAATATTAGTGGAGGAAATAATAGTGGAGGTTGCATAAACTTGAAAAGGTTGAAATAAAAGAACTGATTTATATGGATGATCTGGTCTTACTGGGAGAAACAGAAGCGCAATTGCAGAAGTCTTTAGATACGTGCAACAAGGTATTCACAAGAAATAATCTAAGAATAAATATGGATAAGACAGAGATGATGGTGGAATCAGAATGCTTGGAGGATCCACATATAAGGCTGAACAACGTAAATGTGAAGCAGGTTGATAAATTTAAATATCTAGTGGTCACCTTGGAGCAGAAGGGAAACGGAGAATGAGATCTAACAAACAGAATTGATAGTGCGACTAGAGCTTATTATGCAATGTACAAGCACTATTTCCGTAAAAGGCAAATCACTAAGGAAACCAAAATTAATAGCTCGGTGATAGTGCCTATAGTGACTTACGGAAGTGAATCATGGGTGTTGTCTGAACAGCAAAAAGCAAAATTACAAGTATTCGAGATGAGAGTGTTGTGGAGGATTGAAGGGGTGATACACTGAAATAGACTATGAAATTCCGAAATAAAGGAAAGATTGGACGTTAGAGAAATATTAGAGGTGACTGAGAAAAACTAATTGCGACGGCACGGGCAGCTCGTGCGGATGCCAGATATGCGGGGGGGAAGAGAGTGTGGACCATGTGAGTGTATAGAGGGAGGAGGAGAGGAAGACCAAGGAAAACTTAGAACAAGTCAATCGGTGAAAGCCTGGCGTTGCGGGGAATTAATTGGGCAGAAGCAATAGTGATGGCCAGAGAGCCATCACCCAGTAGGGTAGATGGCCTACACCCAGTAGGGTAGAAGAGATGAAAAACTAAGTAAATAAGTAAGTATATATAATAAATGAATTAAATGCTGTCATCTTTTGTGAACAAGGATAATAAGATAATGAAAAATGATCAAAATCATAATTATTGTCTATTCTAGTAATTCTTAAATCTAAAAAGTTAATACGATTATTTTGTTCTTTTTCAACTGTGAATTTAATATTCTTATTAACTTTGCCCAGAAAATTAGATAAATGTTCAATTCTAACAAAAATAGAGAAAACTAAATATTTAGTTATATAATCCATTATTAACAATGGCTTTGATGTACCATTTAGACAACTATAACAACGCCATCGTAACATCGTAAAATTTCAGGGAAGTCAAAAAAAACATAAATGTACTATTTGAAAGAATAATATGCCGATTTTCTGTTATATATTAAAAGCGCCGAATAAGTCGAGTGACTCGATATCTATAGTGTTTAATTTTCACGACTGACTAAAGATACTTCCGGCCTCGTATTGTTTTGGTAAAGCACCGCTCCCATCCTATTTCCTTGTTCTGGCTTCTTGTGACGGCTGCTTTGATGTTATTTTCTCGCTACAGTGAATATCCCAACTGATTATACATCTGTGTGGAAGCAGCTCTTAATAAACATTGCATTGTAATTTAGAGCCTTACGAGATATATTTTTTATGTTAATCACTTGAGACCGTACTTGTTATAACGGGTCCTTCAAATTGAATAAAACACATATGACGTTGTGAATTTGCCTAAGTATAGTCTCATTTCAGAAGTGACAGTATGACATTTATAAAAATGGACTCGTACAGAATACAATAATACGTTAAAACTATTGAATTATTTTATGAAAAAGGGCGTTGAATGAATGGAGCGTTTGCACAATCGTCCATCTGGAAGCACTATCAATCGGACTGTTTAAAAATTTCAAGAAACTGGTTCGATGGAAGATAAAACAACAGAAAGATATAGTCGTAGTGATCGGTTACAAGAGCATATTGATTTGGTACGTGAAAGTGTTGCTTAAGAGATAGAGAGAGAGAGAGAATTTTAGATTAATACCGCGTCGGCAACATAGGCCATTAGCGACGATAGATATAAGACAAATAGAAAGAGAATAATAAAATGTAAGTTAGTAGTGAAAATAATTCTAAGTAATTAAAAGTAGTACAAATGAAAAAATTAAATATAGTTATGTGTTAATAAAATTGAAAAATGTTATGTACTAATTGAGTTGCAATTTGGTAAAAATTCTGGTATAACAAACGGGGACCATTCCTACGGTAGGCGGGAACAGCATGTGATTCCAGAGATAGCACAGTCAAGCCAGAAAGAAGGATATGAACATCGAGATTGTAGGTTATGTATGCAAAAAAGAGGATTCATATTTTTATTAGATATCCAATCTCCTTTAAGTAAGCGAATGTGTTAGACATTTTCTCGCCTTCAAGGTTGGTCTTTAGGTCATTTTTCAAGCCAAAGCGGTTTCTTGCAGGGACAAGAGAGGGATATTCAGCAATAAGATGTTTGACTGTCATAAGTGTGTTACAGAAATTGCATTTGGGAGGGTCAATCTTTTTGAGTATATATTAGTGTGAGGATCTACAGTGGCCTATTTTAAGCCTATTCCACTTTACAGAGGAACTTCTATCAGGGAATGAATCTAGGGGAGGCTCATAAAAAAAGCAGCGGCTTTATTTCTTTTAGTTTATTAGCTCTGTCAAGATTGCTCCAATAATTTTGAGAATTGTTTTTTAAATATGTGACTGCTATTGAGTTAAGATCATTATGGTTATAGGTAATTGAAAGAAAAGAGCCTTCGGTCACCGAGCGCTTTGCAAGGAGATCAGCACCTTCATTCCCCTTAATGCCGTTGTGACTAGGGCACCAAACAAATCTCAAAGAAATGCCTCTTGTAAAAATATTTTCAATTAAATCAAGAATAGTAACTATAACGGAAATTGAAGTTGGATGATGTTGACCTTCTATCAACTTAAGTGCATTATGAGAATCGCTAAATATTTTCCATGATAAATGGGCGCAAGAGGTGATATATTTGAGGGCGTAATATATGGCCACTAGTTCAAACGTTAAAATACTGGTGTATGAAGGGGGTTTATATCCAAAAGATGAATTATCATGGATAAAGGAGCAACCTACACCCAACATTAATTTAGAACCGTCTGTACAAATAGTTTCGCAAGGCGTTAGGTGTTCTATTAATGAGCTAATGTACGTAGTGTAAATTATATTGCAAGTGAATTATTTATCGTAATTCATAAAAGTCAAAATGTGGAGAATTAGAGAGCCATGGAGGATGATTAGAGAATTTAAATTGGAGTGGATCAATTGGAGTGGATCAAAATATTTTGATATTGATAACCAATATTGTGGATAGAAGAGGAAATAGAGGTACGAGGGGGGATTGGAGCAGGACGAAAAAAAATTGAGTTGACTGGAATGGAAAAATCCTCCTGATATTTAGGGGTTCTATACCTGTTATGCCATGAAGACTTGGTATAGGGCTGGTGGTAAAAACCCCAGTAGACAATCTAATAGCTGTGTTCTGTAGAATATCAAGAAGGCGAAGATAGGTCTTAGGAGCGGAAGCATAGACTATACAGCCAAAGTCAATTTTAGGTTTGATAATTGATTTATAGATTTTTAGTAAACAGCGACATTCCGAACCATAGGATGTATTGGATAACATTTCTATGATATTCATGTATTTTGAACATTTGGCCCTTAAGTGAGAAATATGGTATTTCCATGAAAGTCTCTGATCGAAAATGAGGCCGAAGAATCTTTGTGAGGATACAGTATGAATAGGAGTATTTGATAATGAAATTGAGTACAGACGTGAACAAGCTCGTTTTCTGCAAAAGTGAACTATAGACGACTTAGTGGGAAAGAAAAATAATCCAGATGTATTGGACCATATAGTTAGAGAGTTTAGATACGTCTGTATAACTCTTTCATAAACTCTAGAGCTAGAGGAGGAATAATATACGAGAATGTTGTTTGTATATAATCTAGTAGTAACCTTCGGGGTGATGTTTTTCCAGATAGAGTTGAAGGAGATGTTAAACAAAGTAGGGCTCAGGATTGATCCCTGTGGGATTCCGTTTATTAGTGGGAAAATGATAATAATAATAATAATAATACATTAATTATTAAACTATGAAAAGCACATACTGCATTTGGATGTAGTCGATAAGTGCAGGAAATGCGGTACTTTGGGGGAAACAATTGAGCACCTTATTGGCGGTTGCCCGGCCCTTACTCCTAATGCTTATTTAGGACGGAATAATCAGCTGGCAAAAATTATACATCAACAAATTGCAAAAAAATACTCGCTATTAGAAAGCGCACCTCCTCCATATTATAAGTACTCGCCTTCGCCTGTACTTGAATCATCCGATACCATTCTTTACTGGAACAGACCAATCACTACTGATCGAACGGTTGATTATAACAGGCCGGATATTAGTCTAATCAACAAAAAGGACAAAAGGGTTTTTATAATTCACATTGTAGTGCTGCTATCTCACAACATTAGAAAAACTGAGATAGAAAAATCCACAAAGTATGAAAATCTGGCATACGACTTGAAGAACTAGTGGAAACTGAGTAAGGTGCCCTTCATTATATCCGCCGAAGGACTGATAGGTAAGAGATTTTCAAAGAACCTCGAGAGCCTCGGTATCTCGAGATCGATTGCCATAGTGGGACAGCGTGAAGTGCTCTTGCAGACGTGTCACATTGTTGGTAAAATATTATGCTAGGGTGAGATGAGAGGCTTTTGCTTTTTCATCTTGGTATTGGAATATCGGCCAGCATGAGCTGAGATTCTACAGTAAGGATGAGCAGAATAATAATAATAATAAATAATATTACTTAAGACTCAGAAATTTCCATTAGTCGACTTTCACAACAATTTGGATTCAGTGAATCCACAACATGGCGTATTTTACGTAAGGATTTAGCTCTGAAAGCATATAAGACCGTATTTCTTTCAGAATTCTGCTGGTGAAGCTGTCACTCTGTGAATGGTGTTTCTGAGATGATAACAGCATTTTGAGGGCTGAATTGAATAATATTGATCTGGAGGATATGTTATTCTAGAAGGATGGCGATAAACTTCACTCTGCTAATGAAACAATTCAATTTAAAACACAAGAAATTCCTGGACGAGTTATTGCAAGAGACGTTGATGTTAATGATTTGACACCGTTAGACTATTTTCTTTGGGATTACGTAATAAGGCAGGTCTATAAAAACAATCCACAATCGATTTATGAACTAAAGGATAAAATTAATCGAGACATTAGAGAGATAGAGCCACGGTTAAGTTAAAATGTCATCCAAACTTTTGACAAAATAGTAGAGATCTGTGGAGAAGTGGACATTTGTCAGATATTGTGTTTCGTGTTTAAATGTGATACACTATACTTCAATTGCTAATAAAAAGTTTTTTGAAATCAATGCAAATTCTGTGTTTTATTCACAAATTTAAAAAATCGCTCAATTTTTATAAGTTGAATCATTTCATGCAATAACGTGCGCTGTCACCTCAGTTTATGAAAATAACTATATCGCCAAAATGTTTATAAATTAATTTAAATTATTTTTTGTAAGAAGTACATTGGATTATTTCGTTTTTTTATGTTGTATGGTAAAATAGACCGAAAACCCCTGCTTTGGGTTTGATGTTTTAGAATTAAATTCTCGAAAATACCAAAATCTAAAATATTTTGTAAATATATAACATATTTGTTTTTCTAGACAGACACTACAAATTGCAGCCAGACATTTTCTATATTTAAACATTCTCTATATCAAAGTGTTTAAACTTCTGACTATAAAAGAAAAAAACTTGAATGGAAAGCTCGATAACTCTGGCGCCGACTGTTAACTTCAACATCGACTTTTCACCCACGCAAACAAATAGGAAACGTAATTTACGATTTTCGAGATATACAGAAGTTGCTCCGCCTGTCACTTTTGAATATTTAACTTAAAACCCCCCACAAAAATTATATATATATATAGATATATATATATATATATATATATATATATATATATATATATATATATATATATATATATATATATATATATATATATATATATATATATATTTGCAAGAGAAAAGTTGCATAATAAAAAAGTTATTAACAAACACAAAATTTGAAAATAGACCCAACTTTTTAATATTCTCGACCACTGCGTTGTAGAACTCGTAAAGGGAAGTCAATTTAACAAAAATCATTTATATAAAAGTTGCAGAATAACAAAAACAAAAATGTTACATGTTTCAAAAATTCTTCAACATTGTCACCATTTGTTCGGTTACCAGAAAGTCTTGCTCGGCGTACCCATGCGTCACTACACCCGTTAAAAATAAAATCCTAGTGTACAAAATTACATCACAAGCGTTTTCGATGCGCTATTCTTTCAAAGTATTTACTCCTTCATCGTGATAAACTAGCTTTTTTAAACATCCCCACAGAAAAAAAATCACAGGCCGTTAAATCCGGGAAGCGTGCAGCCAAGAAACGGGTCCATTGCGATCCATCTGTTAGGAAATTCATTATTTAAATATTCGTGAACTTCTCGTCTATGTGGTTGAGCTCCATCATATAGAAACCATATATTATGTCTAACATTTATAGGAATATCTTGTAACTGTAGCAGATTGTTTTGAAGAGAGCCTAAATAATTTTCACCTCTCAGTCGACCTGGAAAAAAGAAAGGCGAATAAGCATGTCATTTACTACGCCAGGCCAAACATTTACTGAAAATATGTGCTGAAAATGGGTTCTTTTCACACCATGCGGATTTTCTACTGCCCAAACATGGTTGTTATGGAAATTATTTACTCAATTTCTTGTAAATGTGACCTCGTCGGTAGCCAAAATAAATTTGGTAAAATTTTAATTCCTGTTATACTGATGTAAAAACCACTAACAAAATTCAACTCTTCTAGGATAATCTTCGGGTTTTAACACTTGTAATCGTTGATAATGATAGGGATAAAAGTGTTTTCGTATAGTCTTCCACACTTTACTATGACGTTGACAACGATTTGTAAATTGCACTGCAAATTGATACCAAATTGATAATCTGGTATCAGCTTATTGCCTTCTTTGAATGATTTCTACCGTTTTAATGGCTTTTCAAATAATTTTGACATAATTGGCAACAATGAAATAGACCTATAGCATTTGACATCGTTGGGTGGTTTGCCTGGCTTTGATATCATGATTATTTCTGCTACTTTCCAGCTCGCGGGGATATGTCTCAGTCGGAAGGTTGCATTGAACAGGTATGTAAGCAGAAATATGCATTTTCTGGGCAGCTGTTTTATTATTTCACCTGTGATTAAATCAAATTCAGGTGATTTTTTGGAATAAAAATGAGTCTTAATTTCTTTACTTACTTCTTTCGGAGTAACTGAAGTTATATTCTCAGTTCTTACATTGTCTATTGTTTCCAGTCTAGTATCTTCGTTGATTTTGTTAGAATTAAATATACCCATCAGATGCTCTTCAAATACTTCTGCTTTTTGTTTATTGTCTCATGCCCATGATCCCATCTCTTTTCTGATCGGTGAGGTGGAGGTTATAGATCTTTTGATCTTTTTTGTTGCTTACCATAACGAGTAGTTCATTTCCTCATCCGCCGCTAGATTTTGTAGGTATATACTGAACGATTCTTCTTTATTTTTTTGTATTTCCCTACTAAATCTTTGGGTTATGTTATTTAAAATGTTTTTGTCAGCTTGTTCTCTCAACAGGTGCCAGTTTCTTCTAGATTTTCTCTTTTCTTTAACAGTCGGCCGCGGTGGTCTGGTGGGTTAATCGCCTGCCTGGCAATCCAGAGGTAGCTGGTTCGATTCCAGCGCTCGGATGGGTGTTTTTCTTTAATTCTTCTGTACGTCTTACTTCTTACCCTACACACACACTTTTATACATTCACATACATACACACGCCCATACATGTGTGTTTTGTACCATACTGTGCTTGTTTCTAGTCAAGAGTGTAAAACCCGACAACGAATTACCCCTCAGTCATGCCAGTTAAAGGCTGGGTAAGGCCGGAAGCCTTCTGAGAAGTGTTCTACTTTGGTCACTCGCCAGTCGGTAGGCTTTCCGATAGACTTATGGGTAGGCGCTTAACCAAGGGTTGATGATAGCTTGAGGGGGGTGCTGGCCTGGGTTTGTCGGTAGCTGATGACCGTGGTTCGGAACCCACGTTAAGCTGTAGGTCCAGTCACTAAATAATTTTAGATTCTGATGCGCCTCTAACCGTAAATCCTTTCTTTCCTTTCTTTTTCTTTAACAATTTATCTGATTTCTACAGGATTGTTAACTCCTTTAGTTACATGAGTAATTTCTTTTGTGTTGGTATAGGCTGTTGTTTGTATTATAAAGAGTGTCTCAGAATTCACGAAAGATTTGAATTAAATACAACACACATTTTTTTAAATTGTATTTTTTTTATTGAGACATAAAGTATATAGGATAGGGTTATGTGGAATATCACATCGGGCAAATGACCTCCACGGCTTTGATGGCACATACGCACTCTTCCATTTTGCATAAATGTGGCTAAATTTCGTTGATGCAGCGTTGAATCTCCTCATTCAATGCAATGCAATGCTGGATATGGGCTTGTTGATATAGACCTTTGACTTCCAATAACCCCATAGAAAGAAATCCAATGGTGTTAAATCCCATGATCTAGGGGGCCAATTCTGATCACTGAAACGAGAGAGTACACGACCAGGAAATGTATCATGCAGTAATTGGATTGTTTCATGGGATGTATGGTATGTCGCTCCGTCTTATTGAAACCAAATGTCGCCCACATCAATATCATCCAATTTAGGCAAAAAGAACTCGGTTATCATGTCGCGATATCGAACACCAGTAACAGCAACTGCTTGGCCAGCCTTCTTTTCGAAAAAATATAGTCCAATGACGCCACTAAACAGTGACACGTTGTGGATGCATTTGTTTTTCAACAATCATATGTGAGTCCTCTGACCCCAAATGCGGCAATTTTGACAATTAACGAATCCATCAAAGTGAAAATGAGCTTCATCGCTAGGATGAATTTGCTCGAAACATCACTTGTTCAATAATCCATTAAAAAAACTCTATTCGCTGTGCATGATCATTAGGCTGCAGTTCTTGTGTCAATTGAATGGCATGGAGACGCAGATATTTAGTGAGTATACGCTGTAGAGAGCTTCTTGAAATTTTCAATTCTTGTCCACGACGCCGAATTGATATCCATGCACTTCTACCAACAATCTCACGCACTGTTTCGATATTATCATTGGAACGGCTTGTTACTAGACGGTCAAAGGGTTCAGCGTCCCCAATTAATTCAGTCTCCCTGAATTTTTTAATAACTTTCTTCGCACTTGATGAAATTAAATCAATATTCCGACCATATTTTGTACGAAATTTGCAAACTGTAGCACCCAAACTTTTATTATTTTTCAAATATTGTTCAGCATTGAAAACGCGTTGTTCTTTAGAGTAGTGCTCCATTTTTAGTAACCCTAAACTGTCAGCTGTCAAACTGTTTTCTTTTTGGATGCCAACACTATCCGCACAAATGGCGGCAAATTCAAATCTTGAATGAATTATGGGACACCCTTTAGTTGTGAATTTCTCAGCTTCTTCTTTATTTAAAACTATTGTTTTTACTTTATTATTGAAATGTTTTTTGCAGTTCTATTTTAAAGCTTTCCCAGTCGGTAGTTTTATTGACTAACATGAGTCGAGTTTCCTTTTTAATAATTCGTTCGCTCAGTGTTATTATAACTGCTGAATGATCAGAATCTAAGTCGAAGTTTTCTTATATTTTAACAAAGTTTGCTGATACTTTTCTTGTAATAAAGAAATCCAATACATCAAGTACTTTTTTAGAGTCGGACGGTCATTATGTAGGTTTACCTACATTTTACAAATTTCGAACATATTGCAAGCTGCTCGATATTAAAACAAAAACAAGATAAAAACCAAGCCTTCCGAAGAAAATATCACCGCTATTGTTAGCAGTGTGAATGAAGATCAAAAATTTATTAATTCGTCGCCGTTCGCAGGAAGTTGGGTTTTCTGTTCGGCTACGTGGAAAATGTAATCTGGAGGATATGTTGACGGCTCCACATGTCATAGAGCCATTTTCCATTTCTATCAGCCAGAGATTTATGTTAGCCCGGGGGCTCCTACATGTCTCTAATCAAGTTGCTTCCATGATGTTGAAAGGTGATTTTCTGGGGACTTCTTGCTAGCCCTGGTAGGTCCGAAATTTCCAATATTTCGGTGTCGACTGGTGCACTGGTTGTGATCTCTGGTAATTGACTGGTGAAGTATTATTTCTCTGCTCCAGATCCGGGCCGCAAGGCCCGGAAACTGGTGGATTTTACAATAAAAATCGCGATTCTTCAATAAAAACCAATACTCTCTGCAGCTTGTTAGTAAACCCGGCCATGGCCGTGGCTTGCTATTAATATTGCTCCGCCTGGTGGGCGGGGCCTTGAATGTTTCCTTCTTCTTGATCGGAAACTGGCACTGATTTTGGTTCGGTTCTTTTCACTTTGTTTTGGCGTTGCGGAGTTTGATTCTTCGCAATTGATCTTCTTTTGATTTGTCTCTCTACTTTTACGGGCTGGTGGTAGAGATGTTTTTCATTCAGGATGGATTTTTCATTGTGTGGTACACTTACATGTACAATTGCAATGGGTTTTCTTTCCTTGTTTTGCCATCTTGTGACGGTAATGGGATGGTAGCCTAGGAGTTGAAGCTACTTTCTAATATCTTCAATCGGAAGGGTTTCTATCACACCTTTAATTAAGACGTATAGATTCATGTTGCTTGATTCTGTTGTGGAATAAGCATACCCTTTCTTATCGAAAAGCTCTATCAAAGCTTTTCTGTCGGTTTCGGTAGCGGGGACAATAAGGACTCCGTTTCTCATCGTCTTAGCTGGCCCGGCAGCTATGTTTGATTTCTTGAGGTTTCACATAGCCTCTTGGAAAGCTAACTTGTCTTTCAAGACTATCGGCTTGGGTTTGGTGTTGGCAGCAGTTGCTGAAGTTGCTGTTTTCTTGACTGGTTTTTGTGCCGTTGTTGGTGGCAATTCTTCATTTCTGGTCGACGATGTAGATGGAGGAATGACGATCGATTCTTCCATAGGTTGACTTTCCTCGGAAGCTGACGTCTTTTTCCTCTTTCTTTTCGTTATTCGTTTGGACACCTGTTGGTATCCCCCTTGTTCGGAAATTTGACTGTTGTTTCCTTTTTCGGGATCCGGTTTATCTTGATTACTTTTGGTGGCTCTTCTAGCCCGGTAGTTTGCGTACCGGTCTCAGAGCTTTCTGTATTGGACACTGTTGTTGTTTGTGTGTCTACTCTCTGTGTTCCCTTGTCTACTTTCGTTGGTGGCGTGATTTTTGTGGTTTGTTTCTTTTTCTTAGCAGAAGCATCAGCATTTTCTTTGCTATCGTTGGTGCGCATCATTAGGCTTTTATTTACGCCTTTGGTTTCTTTAGCCTCTTTCTTTAACTTTATAATTTTTTCTTCTAGTTCAATGACTTCCCTTTGCAGGTCCTCAATGACTTGGTGGTGTTCTGTTTTACACTCTTGGTAATAGTCCAACAACATCTCGTAAATTAGCGAAATGAAGCCTTCTGCTTCCACTTCCTTATCGATGTCTTCATAGGGGTTAGCCATATGGAGATCGTTACGTTCACTAACGTTTATCATACTTTAGACTTGCTCTCAGAGAGGTGCACTCTCTGAAGGCTCAGACTAGACCTTTTTGTCATAGAGCCCAACGCAACAATCGATTTATCGAGGAAACACTTTGTTAAGAAAAGTAAGAACGGGCCTGTTAATTGGCCACCAAGATCATGTGATTTATCGTTTTGGATCATTTTCTTTGGGGTTGTGTTAAATCTTTGGTCTATGCCTTTGAATATTAAGCTAACAGGGAGGAGCCTTGTCTATCTTTATATACATATAAATGGGGACAGAAACGGCCATGTTGAAACACCACAGATAACTCATTGTTTTGGAATTTTGGTGTCAACAACTTAGAAGTTTAATAGTAGATTTGAGCAATTTTAGTGTGTTTTAATCAATAATAAGTGCCGAATAAGTGTACTAGAATACTCTTTTTGTGTGTTCTAGTGTAAATACATATTAATACTTATTATATTGACAATAAAAACAATAATGTCGGAAGTAAGGTAAAACACACAAAATATAGTTAGTTGTGAGTCTTGTGGTTGTTCCCTGACACAAAAAATCAAAATTCAGGAGTAACATTACATAGATAAGTGCTCTTAATTCTAAATTTGTCAATTATTTAGAAATAAAAATGTATTGTGTTAAAATGAAATTTTAAGGTTATGAAGCCAACATATCACCTAGTATGCATAGGCGTAGTCAAATTGATTTAGGTAAAATAATATAATTATTATGTTATTCAAGATAGTGATTATCTTTTTTAGAACTTAACTTTTTAACATATGTTTTAAAATGTTTAGTTTTCTGAGATACTGGGCCTTAAAAATTCAGATTATTTTTTAGTTTTCGGTTGATACATATAAAACATATTACTTTACTATACAAAGAACCTATAAAATATAACTAATAATACAGCGTGTTACCTTTTTTACAATCCTTTTTTTTTCAGAAATTATTGTACTAATAAATGTAGATCCTACTTCCATTTTGATTGAGTTAAGTTAAGTTAAAGTTAAACCAGTTTATCTTTTTTCAAGGTTTCCCAAACATCCAAATAGAAGAACACAGTGGATTAATTTTATTAAAAAGCCAGACTTAATTCCAAACCGCAATAGGTTTTTATGTTCCCATAATTTTGTTGAGGATTGTTTTGATCGGTAAGGTAAAAGTGAGACTACTACCAAATGCTGTTCCAACAATTGAAGTGGACCGTTTAAAATGTATAATTTTTTTATTTTATCATTTTGATTAACATCTTTCATAGCATTTACTCTTGAAAATTAGTTTTTTTTTTGGTTGTTGTGAAAATAAGTTTAATTTCGAGTTTATATCTAGCACTTTAGTTTATTTATTGACTATTTATACTACAAGAATTAATTATATTAGTAAAAACGCTATAGTAGATAAAAAAATTCGTAGTACGTATACAAAGTTAATTTTGATTAAGAGACATTAAACAATGAACAACTAA
Source organism: Cosmopolites sordidus (assembly GCA_031761425.1). Taxonomy (NCBI): domain Eukaryota; kingdom Metazoa; phylum Arthropoda; class Insecta; order Coleoptera; family Curculionidae; genus Cosmopolites; species Cosmopolites sordidus. Next base: position 60,505 of record JARFXV010001071.1, on the reverse strand, counting down.
ATACAGAAAGGATATATGTATTTTAAAAATAAATAATTTATTGAATATTGCGACTTTTTATTTTATTTACGAATATGTATACGAAATCTAAATTGAACATCAACTCGATGCAAGATGTAACTAATTACCTACCAATTTTTGGAAATGATATGATTTTATGACAGGACATTCCAATTTCTTAATAACTTGTTGTCGTATTGGCCACATAAAAGACACTTTACTCTTTGAAAAAAATAGGTTTTTTCAATTCATTTAAATTTTTACATTTCTCTGCCGTATCTAGTAAGTCTTCATTAATTTAATACAGTAACGATAATTATACAATAATTTATTGTTTTAAACAACTGTAAACTTTTATCAGTTTCTTGTTTTTATTCATACTGCCTTACCCACTGCCAAACCAGAAACAGTAGTCGATCATATGCAGCCACTATTCTGGTCCCACTTACAGAATCATATGCTCTTGCCTGTAGTTTTATATTCAAAGGTCTAGGCCGATAAACCAGCAACTATATACACTTTGAAAGCCAATATAACTCGGACAATTGCGGACATAAGAGCCCAATTGCTAGAAAAAGTGGTGGGAAATTGGAAAATAACAGAGTGCGCTTTGTCAGAAGTAGCCGCAGCGGACATTTATCCGAAATTATGTTTGAACATTAATGTCATTGAATGCTATTTCACCCAAAATAAATAGTTTCAAGGCATCTAACGTTCTAGTTCGAAAGCACTAAAAAATCATCTTAAATAATGCTTCCATGCATAATACCAGGAGAATGGTAAGTGATTCGAAATTGCCTTAATTACTCGCCTTAACTTTTTTTTGTGGCCACTATACATAATAAGTGTTTAACTTAGACAGATGCGAGGGATAAGAATTCAGCATTTTCTATTTCGAAATAGACAAAAATTTTAACCGGCCGTTAAGAAATGAAAGTTGAATAAGAAATTCGATAACCCTGGCGCCAATTGTCAACTTCCATATCGACTTTTCGCCCACGCAAACGTTGAGAAAACGTAATTTACCAGCATATTGAAGGTGCTTTCTCTGTTATTATTAAAATTACACACATGGTTAATATTCAGTGTATATAATTGTTTTTGTTGTATGGAATATTTATATCAAGAAAAATATATTTCAGATAAAACATATTTTAGCTTCATTCGTTTATTTAGCTATCAGTTATAACAGCTCACTGACATATAATATACAGGGTCGCTATTATGTATAGAAAAGGTCAAATATATAGAGAACGCTTTGAATTCCCTGATTCAATGAAATGTTGTACACAAACATCAAGAAATATTTGCCACTATTTCCGTATATTTTCATTTTTGTTTCTTTTCTTGCAAGGCTAACTTAATTTTTTTAATGACAACAGTACCTCAATTTAACATTGTTGGAAAGAGCATTTTTTCTGAATTTGGTGTGATAAATGTTGTATGTTGTTTTTTTTTCGAAATAGATTTTAAAAAATGTCTAAAAGGTGTTTCGGTCTGTTTTAGGGTAAATATATTATTTGTTTAATAGGCTATGAAACAATGGATGACAGATGACAGTATTTGATTACATTTAACCAATGTTAAGGTCAATTTGACTGAACCGTCAACGTCAATTGAATTAAAAAAAAAAGTGTATTAAATGTTTTCCATATTATTTGTTATTATTAATTTAATTCTAGATTATAGGTGAAATTTGCTCTTTCTTTTTTTACGATGCATTATTTTCTATAATTAATTTTCCCGTTCTATGTTCTGTAAAGTAAAAATATTCACGATTTTTTTATTTTCAGTGCATGCAGGTGACAAGTTCTCCAAGAATGCTTATATGTACTTTTGGAAAAATTAGTTGAGGAACAGCTTCAAAAACTGAACACAAGTTAATATCTTATCCTACATCCGTAACTTTCATTTTCGGGTTATTGGCACACTTCTTACATTGGCGAAGCACCAAATTAAAGTAAAATAAAATGCTTCAGTTTTTGTCACTAAATATGACAACTGGTACGGTGATACCACTACCAGTTGCTGTATTGGTACAGAACAATCTACAATAGATGCCTTTAAAACATAAAATCAAAAGTCTTTGTAATAAAAATGTATGTTTTAGTTTGAAATGTGATTTTTAAAAACGCACGAAATTATGAATGGTCTCAATATATCTTATGAATGTATGTATAATATACCTGGACACTGATAATTTCACAAAATTTTTCATTTATATAACATGTCTGAATATCTCCTGTTGTTTTATGTTTTGCATTTTGTGAGTTTTTATATATCGCCCCTCGATATTCGTGATTCAATTTATTTTACCTCCCACGATAAATAAAAGGTATATTTTTATACTTACCTAAGCTTGACGTTGCCAACTCTGAAACGGATTTGTCGCTCACGCGATCTTTTTGCACATAAGAAGTAAACCCATGTTTGTGTCGATTTCTTGTTGAATCCAATATCCTTCTTCCATAACGTGACTTCACCATTCTATCATAATGAAAGTAATTATATTGACATATTGGTTTTTACATATAAATTATATTAAAACGACGTAAATATCATAGTTATTATCGCATTTGTAATGATGTTAATGATAAATGATTATTTTATAGTTTGTTCTACTTTACTAATATTGTTACTCTATGAATAGCAGTATTATACAGAACCTTCTTTTAATCCTGTAGCCAACGTGACTAGTGAAATATTTAAACTTAGGAACTTTCTTTCATTTTTTATGTTCAATTATTTAAAGATGGTACCATTTGTCACCAAAAATATTATTGAAATTTGTACAAGATCTGTAATCGAGGTCTTGTTTAAGATTATAAGTAATGTAATAAAACAACATATAACATTTTTATTAATTTACATGCTTCCTGAGTAACAAAGAATATTTTAAAGGGCCTCTTAAACACATTTGATTATTTAAAAAAAATAATTTTCAATGTTTGCATTTCATCAATAATAATTTCCATTAAAAAGCTAGGACAAGCCCTTCTCTTCTTCTTTATTCCTTACATGGCATATACTCCGATGGAGTTATTTTATTTATTTATTTTTAATTTAGGTTCAAAATAATGTAAGACTGGTAAAATGTTATGTTTATTTTCATTATTATACTAAACAGTGTATATAATTCAAAGAAAAAGATTATTTATAAAATTGAAAAAACGTATGTCGTAGTTTAAGAAAATTAACTATTTCCTGTTAATCATTACCAACTTATTATGTTGCTTGTCCAAATTTATAAGTTAAATAAACGCTCTGTACGTTGTGCTAGTCTTGAAGACTTTAGAAGAAATATGATGTCAAGAAATGTCAGATAAAGACAACCAACCTAAAATATTCAACTAAATAAACTAATATGGAATACATCAACAGGTTAAAATGTCTGTGAGCTAAAATGAATAGATTTACAAAGAGAGATAAAATCGAAGCAAGCGTAGCAAAATCCATGGTTGCTCGTAATCTGTAGATCAGGCAGATTACAAGTCAGACATAAACTTATGTTTATCAAATGGCCGATAAGGAGCATTCTAGGACATTGGTGCCAAATCATATGTAAGAGCATACACATTATGAAATGTAAAAGCTTCCAGATTCATAAGAAACAAAATTAAAATTAAGAAATGATGCCATTTCAGTTTCACCAAACGAAAATCATTGAAAATAAAGTCTTCTGATAATAATTATGCAAAAAAAACTATATTTATAACATTTTTTAAATGAAGGAAGTTGAATTATAATTTAAAATATCCAATCTATTTTCTATACTAAATATAATTTTCTATTTTTATAAAAATTAAACTTTCCCTCACTGCCTCGTATTTAATTCGATTTCTAAGACGATTACACATATAGAGCTGCATTTTACCAGCTTTTTAAAGTGAAATAAAATCGTTATTTTTTATTAATCACTATTATACATTCGAAAATCATTTGAGAGAGTAAATCTAAAAGGATAAATTCAGATCAAGCAAATCAATTTAAATTGGTATTAAATAACCAAAATATGTTGTAGGGAAAAATTATGCAACATATTAAACAGGATTTTGTAATCACATTTTTAAACATACACTTTTCTTCAAATATATTATATTAATTGATGTAAAAGAGAGTTACCTGTAAATCACAAACTTAAACCCACACAGTCAAATTCGAAAAAAATATTTATAATAGATTAAATGCGATTATATTTAAACCGTTATATTTAAAGTTTTCGAAATTTCTTTAAAAGCTTTTCACTATATACGATTTACATATTTCAGAACGATTTCAAAAAACAATACCCGTAGAAAGCATCCCTGACTATCACGATCGAATCGGATTCGTTATAAAAGGGTTGTTCAGCAATCCACATGAAAATATCAGAAATAATCGATGCACTAAGGGAAAACTAGGTCAATAATTTTTATATTTTATTCTTTAATATATATGTTTCAATAAGATTTTACAATTCTGGGATGCATTAATAATGTTTAATTTATTAACAGTCTAAAAACTAAATTAATATTGGAATATCATTAATTGTTAATAAGTAGTAATTGTTGTACATATTCTAATAATACATTTTCAATTTTTCAAATAGAATTCACATCTGCAACCAGATAAACAAATATGTTACATTTCAAACATCTGTTATAAAATTGAGGTTAAGTAAGTGTATTTGTGAACAGTGTTTTCTGTATTTTAATTTTACTAATTCTTCTCTGTATTTATTACACATAAATAAGTTAGTAAGATAAGAATTAATTTATAAACATTACGTTGTTATAAATTAATTAAATATATTTCTTATTCTAAAGAGTTCACACAATGTCAGACTTTTCGGATTTATTACAAGAGGCCGAAAGACTTACAAATGATTTGGAAGGAACCACCGAACTTCCAAAAGTAGATAGATCTCTTAAACAAGTTTTGGAAGCTTCAAATGATTTATATTCACGAGTGGCCCAAACTGGATCTAAAGATATTCAAGCGTAAATATGGTTTACAATTTACTAAGATAAGAAATACATACAACTACAATATTTTACAGGAATTTGCTGTTAGGTTCTATAGGTATAGATTTACCAAAAATTTCTCAAAAACTTGAATCTATAAGCACCAAAAGAACTTTTGAACCAATTCAACCTGTTGATGAATTGGACATAACAAATAAATTACAAAATGAAATTAGAAATAAAATTTTAGAATCATTTGATTCTGGTTATAATGAGGTAATGTTCTATAACAAAAAATCTGTGTGAATTATCAATTAAATTTACTAGATGCTGAAATCAACATATGAAAATGCCTGGGAGCATCAGGCTGGTGAGTGGAAACAACAGAAAAGACAAATTCTTAATGCCTTATGTGGTCGTTCAGGATTACCAATAGAGCTAGGAAAACATCAAAGTATTTTATTTAAAAAAACGATTGCCCCAATTGCACATTTAGGACCAACTGAATCGATTTACTCTTCAAAAATTATTGAATATAATGAAGCTCTTGTTAGAGGTTTACCAAAATCTAATTTAGTAGATGTATTCTCTAGTGTTGCTAATGACTTCAAGGATACAGTATGTTGTTGATATTAGTAATTATGCTTCTTAATGGTATTTTGTAGAAAGTGAAAGACATGTGGGAAATTGTAAAATATATGGTTCATGTCCCACCATTTCCTCAATCAGAGGATCCTATTAAAGCCAGAAATAGCAAACCACTCATTGAAGCTTTGGTAAGCCAAGGAAGAAAATACTTAGAAGACAGGTAGGTTAAATATAGTTTAATTCCCAAAGAAAAGGGGTTAATTATATTTATTATAATTTTCATTATTCATTTCAGTATAATACTTCAGTTTCTATATTTCTAGATACAAAACTTACATGAGCAATATTGTGAGTGAAAATTTAGCATCAGCAGACAGGGGAGGTGTCCCTGGTACTTATCCATTGGTACGAAGTTTCGTCGGTTTGCGTCTTCAAGGAGAATATTTAGGTTTAAGAGATGGTAATGTAGATGATCGTCCTTTATGGCCAATGGTAAGAATGATTTTATTAAATATCTAATACTGATTAATGTTAAATATTGCAGGTTTATTATTGCCTCAGATCTGGTGATCTTACAGCAGCTATTTATTGTCTTAAAAAAAGTTGTCTGTCAGAATATAATGAAGTAATTGCCATCTTAGAAGCAAAATTAAAAAACCCCAATAGTGCAGAACTCATGAAATTGGAGGAAAATATTAGGTTTGTGAAAACTATCTTGTAATTGTGTAATATACAACCTTCATATTTTTTTTAAATGAATGCCCTTAAAACAAATAATACTTTTAATTATTCCCAGGTAAGTAAATTTGAATATTATAAGGGATTGTCCAATAAGAGTTTTACGAGTTTAAAATGACGCACAATTGAAACTACAAGTGATAATTGGTAATTTTTATTTTATCTTGAAGGACAAATGGCATCATGATTTGAAAACAATATCGTTCAAATGACCTCTCCGACTTCATCTGGTGGAATGCATTCTGGAGACCCAATTTTCGGTTATTATTTCACACATATCGTGTAATATATTCTCGACGATGACATATATATATATATATATATATATATATATATATATATATATATATATATATATATATATATATATATATATATATATATACATGTATATATATATACATGTATATATATATATATATACATGTATATATATATATATATATATATATATATATATATATATATATATATATATATATATATATATATATATATATATATATATATATATATATATATATATATACATGCATATATATATATATATATATATATATATATATATATATATATATATATATATATATATATATATATATATATATATATATATATATATATATATATATATATATATATATATATATATATATATATATATATATATATATATATATATATATATATATATATATATATATATATATATATATATATATATATATATATATATATATATATATATATATATATATATATATATATATATATATATATGATGACAAGTACCGTTTTGTCGAAAGGAAATATTTTTTATATCCACATTTATCAGTTCAGGCCAAATATATTTTGTACCATAGTGAATTGACACAACGTACTAAACACAGCAGTTTCTGGGTGATATTTACATTTTAGTGTTGCCGCTATTACGTTTCAAAGTTCTGACACTCTTATTGAAAAATTATTTATGTACAATTTCGGACAGAAATTTAAAATAATAGGATTTTGTTTAGATTACTTTTGTCTAAAAATATGTTGTCCTATCTACATTTCTCTTTTATATAAAATCATCATATAATTATGTAATGTTAGAAATATTATTCCTTGAGTAAATAAGGAAATTATGAAGGATGAAGCAGATTTTCCGATTCTAATTTAAACCTAGACTTGCATTGATCATATGAAATTGAATTTATCAAAATTAGTGTTTAAAGACAAAAGTGACCTATCTATATAAGCAACAGCACTCCATATCATAATGCCTATTGTATCCATGCCGGTATCCATGCCGCTCGAAGTGAAACTGAGGTTGACGTTTTTGTCTAAGTCAGCATGTGACTCTTCTTTGGTCATCATATCCACTAAAAAAATCGGGAATCATTATTAAATATGACGATGCTATTCCAGGTTCTAATGTTGAACGTTGTATGAGCTTCGACGTCCGTCAGGTCCCTACTCATATGTTAAGCATTACGAAATCACGTTTGAGAAATTCTCGTTACAGTAGTCGAATTTCTGCTAGAGCGGTTGAAGATTTCTCAAAATAAAAAACCCCTTTAGTAAAACTATAATTTAACCTTTTTCAAAATGACTTATAGAGTAAGATCCCAGGCCTACGTCATTTTAGCAAAGCTGAATTTTTGAGGATTTCTAGTCTACTATGTAGTTAAGACAGTATACGTACTTACTAGCTCGAAAGCGGGGCCCTTTCACAGGTAGCGCGAACTAAAGGTCTATAAAAGCCGTACTCATCTACGTTAAAGTAGAAAGGCTCATATTTAAATATGTTTTTAAGAATATTATCAAAAATTGATATTTATTATTGCAAGACCATTTCCGTGGGCCATTACTTCCGCCAGACGTTATAAAGATTATTTAAAAATTAGGTAAACTACGTAATTTTAGCAAGCCTACATTTGACATATATTACTCGTGGTACTATTTCAAGACTCTTTGTAAGCAGCCAGACCAATCCGATGGGCCAATTATTCTCCTAGACTCCTTAAAGTTTCCCCTGTGAGTGCGAGCGTGAAGGCATTATTCGTGCGCATTAATGCGAGTGAGAACACTACATGTCTTTATAAGACAGACAATTGAAATGATGGTTATATTATTTATAAAGCTTGATTAAAATTTTAAATAAATATAGTTATGATCATTCACTGATATTTAGATGCAATAAATTGAAAACAATAGGCGTGTAAATAATTTTATAGTTATTTTTTATTAAAATTTTTATTGAAAATGTTACAGTTGACAAATTATGATTAACAAAATATTATCTATTATGTTATCAACTATTCATCTTCATTGTCTTCGTTGCTCGAGTTTCTACTTCCCTCATCAAATTCACATTCATATTGAATATTCAATTCATCTTCACCATCATGTTCATCGTCATTTGGCTCCTCTGTAAAGATAAATAATTTAATGAGGTTGCGAATAGCTACCAACATATAAAAATAATTTAAAGTGAAAGTAAAATACCTAATTCATTTTGTAGTGAGTCGCTAACAAAACTGGGCAGTTGATCACCATCAAACCAATTAAAATCATACTGACTATCTTTCAGTATCCACCCATTGTTCTCAGGACTGAGGGTGCTGGGATGCTTCTCATGAGCATTGTTCCAGATACTTGCAATATAATTTGCTCGTCGAAACTGCTGAAATAGCTCACTTTTGCAAGGTGGTAAACTGCTTGCATCAAAATTTCTCAAATTTTTCCGGTTGAATTCTTCATTTACATTGACAACTGTATATTTATTAATAAAAAGTTGAAGTCGCGCGGCATCTACGTCAACTATTCCTGAAATATTGTATAGCTCGCAGATTAATTTCTGTATTGAATCAAATACATCTTGTTCTTTATTTTTATCAACGAATAATTCAAGTTCACCGAATTTAATAAAAGCTTGCTGATATTCTTCTATTAATCTTCTAATAATTCTATTCATCTTTGCAATATTTTGAACGGTTTTTACTTTCCTTTATTAAAAAAAGCAGGATTGTAGTCACATCCTGTTATTGCATGTAAGTACCCAAACGTGTGAATTAACGTCATTCAAACGATGCATGTGACCCAGCATTATAACTGATACATCAGTATCAGAACATCGGATCGCAATGTTTTTCTGAGTATCTATATTGCATACATGATGAATAATTTTCGTGTCAGCCTCTTCATGCTGTGGACACGATAAATTTTGATCAATACTAGATACAACTCTATTGTTAATGACAATAAAAGAATGGCATTCCATGAAATTAATTTTTATTAATTTATTGCCAATGACAGGTGCCACAGGTGAATAAATCAGGATAGCTGTCATTTTCTTGTAATATGCTTGACAGAAGTTTTTCTTTCTCCGTACAATGTAAAGGCTGTCTTTTATTACGATGTTTTTTTGTCTTTTGGTCACAAAAAATACAAATAATGTTTGTAGTTTCATTGCCTACATTACTTTCCATTGAAACATCACTTTCAAATAAATTCAAGTTTTCTAATTGTATAATGTTTTCTTGAGAAGTGGATGGTGAAGGTTCAGACAACTCAGGTATAGAAGTGTGCTGAGGTATTGTACTGTGATCAGGTAAAATAATATTTAGTGGATGGGATGACTGTACAAAGGATGGCTGTGGTTCCGTAGATTCTATGTTGCATATAGATGAAGACACAGTACACTGATTCCCTGTAGCACATGAGGACGAATCTTTTAAATCAAGTTTTGTTGTAGTTGATTTTGACTGATATTTTTTCATTAAACCTGTAAATGACTTATAACACTGTCTGTGGTAACCACTTTCAAATAACTCAACAGGCAAAAGAATATCTTTGAATTTTAGGTTGTGTTCCTTTCTAAGCATTAAAATATTTTGACACTTTTTTAATGTATCTTCAGTAAACAATATTAAATTTTCATCACACTTATGACAAAAAACACAATTTAATAAATTAGCCATTATATCTTCCCAAACACTTCAAATATTATAATTTTTAAACTAATAACTCGCGTTGTCAACGTTACAGCAGCTGCACGAACTATATACTAAATAGAAAACACGCTCTTTCACAAAAAACACCCTCGGCAAGAGTAAAAGAGACAGATAACGTGAGTATGGCAACAACGCTGTTCTGTGTAATTCGTGTCCTCTTTTGACCAACCATGACAACAATGCGCTAGCGCTACACACACATACAGAATTGTGCAGTGTATGAGTATAGCGGCGTTCGTACACAATCTTATAAAGCCATGTAGTGTTCTCACTCGCATTAATGCGCACGAATAATGCCCTCACGCTCGCACTCACAGGGGAAACTTTAAGGAGTCTGGGAGAATAATTGCCCATCGGATTGGTCTGGCTGCTTACAAAGAGTCTTGAAATAGTACCACGAGTAATATATGTCAAATGTAGGCTTGCTAAAATTACGTAGTTTACCTAATTTTTAAATAATCTTTATAACGTCTGGCGGAAGTAATGGCCCACGGAAATGGTCTTGCAATAATAAATATCAATTTTTGATAATATTCTTAAAAACATATTTACATATGAGCCTTTCTACTTTAACGTAGATGAGTACGGCTTTTATACACCTTTAGTTCGCGCTACCTCTGAAAGGGCCCCGCTTTCGAGCTAGTAAGTACGCATATTGTCTTAACTACATAGTAGACTAGAAATCCTAAAAATTTCAGCTTTGCTAAAATGACGTAGGTCTGGGGGCCCTGGGATCTTGGACTATTAGTTAAACCTCAGTTAATCAGTTCATATTATAGACATCTTCACATTACTGATTTTTTTAAATTTATTTGGCAATCAAAATTACATACAGTGGGAGACAAACGTATTGGCATAGCACATTTTGTTTTAAATAAAAATATATATTTCCAAAATACAAACGTAAAAAAATGTTATTAGTTTATTTTATACCTCCAACCAAAATCTAAATTTTATACAAAAAAAATTGTTAAACTCAAATGAAAAAGATAAAATAAATTTTAAATTAATATAATGTCCCAAGTTGAGAATGGACAAAAGTATTAGCAGTCACCTAATGAAAGAACCATATACAAAATTAATATTGTGTAATTAATAAGTCCGTTTCTCTTAATAACTTCTCTCAGACAGTTTGGCATGGAATCCATTCTCGTAGGATTTCGCCCAACAATTTTCCAACTTTTTTTATGCCTTCCCGAAAATAGGACTTGAACTCTGCAAAATAGTTCTCTGTTTCGACGATAATCTCTTCATTTGATGTAGATTTCTTTCAAGCCGTCAATTTCTTCATCACTGGAAAGACAAAGAAGGTCAGGGTGTGTGTGGCATGAGTTCGTAGCGCAAATTGGCCAGTGGCGGACAAATGGATGCATTGTTGTGGTAAAATGTGTTGTGGTGGTTTTTCCTCGCGAAATAAAGGCGTTTTATTATCAACTCGTAAAGTTTGACTAATATTACAGAATAATACTCTCATCTGATCAAGTTTCTCTTTTCCAAATAGTCGATGATAAATGAAAATGTCAGAAAATATATACCATGACCTTTCAGGTCAACAGAAACTTCCTTCAACTTCCAACAAAACAAGCCTTCTTCGAGGTACATTCGCCGAGTAGAACTGACTGTTTTAACTCTACTTTAGTTCCTGGTGTCTAGTGATAAATCCAAGTTTCATCACCAGTATGAAATCGCCCCAGAAACCTATTCGGATTGCTTATATACATATTTAAACACCTCTATGAAACGGTCACTGTTCTCCGTTTGGAAGTGGTCCGTTTTTAGCCTGCCTCAGCAAACGCGGTATCTATCGCGCTGACAAATTTCGTATTGGCCACTTCATTAGTAGTAACCTCAATGGCGCGTTCTAAGCATGGAACGTCACTAGTGCTAGTTTGGCTGTTTGTTTTTTTTTTCAGTGATACCAAAAATATCGAACATTCTGATTCTGAAGACTGTCAAAACAATACTAAACGCGCCTATATCGCGTTGAAATGTATGCAGGGTTGCTAGAAATGAAATTCAATCTATCCTTTTTTTGTTCCTTGTGACGATAATGTGATTGCATTTCTAGAATTTTTATATTCTCTAAATTAAATGACGTCATATTTGTATTCAAGATTCTCATATAGAAGATTTGTACGTAACGAGACTGATCCATTCAAAAGAATTATATGGTCAGTTTTGGGATGTTGTGATGTGGCCGATGAGCATTCTGAAGTTGCCAGGACAGCTGATGATTACTTATGGCTTAAACTGAGCTTAGTGCGTGTTGATTACAATAAAGATGATTACATCAGATATAACGATTTACAGGTAATAAATAAAACATTCTTACGTAAAAATGTAGGTATTTATTGAAATAATTTCAGCAAATGATACTAGAGGAATACGGCGAATCACATTATGACGCTTTCAATCAACCACATTTGTATTTTCAAGTTCTGGCATTAACCGGGCAATTTGAAGCAGGACTTGAATTTCTAACCAGAATTGAAAGATTCAAGATTCATGCCGTTCACATGGCTATTGCTCTAAACGAATTATATTTTCTTGCTGGTCCTCACGACACTAGCGCTCCATTAAGTAAAAAGAATTACTTATACTGAATGAATTCGAAATGACCTTATTCCTATTTTTAGTTTTTATCGATCCCGCTGATCCGAAACCCTCACGACGACTCAATCTTGCCAGATTAATTATGATTTATGTAAAAACATTTGAATTAAACTGTCCCAATGAAGCCTTACACTATTTTTATCATTTGAGGAATTATACTGATCCCACAGGTAATTTTTTGAATAAATCATATGGTTCTTATCAAAATAGAAACAACGTTACTATCACGGGGTAAGGGAAAGTACGTTCGTAAATTTAACCGATTTATTAAATTTTTTTTGAACAAAAAGCTTCTTTAAAATATGTATCCAAAATGCAACCATTTCCTCAGAAACAGGTCAAAACTTAAATTTTACTTATCTTATTAATGGCAACGTCTCATTACCTTGTTTATTTGAATCTGTTGGAATTCAGTTTTTTGTGGCATTGGCCTATTTAATAAATGTACATTTTTACCTGTAATAATATTTCATCTTTAGGAGAAAGTCTCTTCAAGGTATGTATTGCCGACTTAGCTATAGAGACAAGAGAGTATGAAGCAATCTTAGGAAAAGTACAAAGGAACGGAATACGAACTAAAGGTTTGGTAGATCAATTTACAAACATAAATATCAGCGCTGATCAAATAGCTCAAATGATTGGTGACAACCTTATCAGGAAAGGATTATGCGAAGAAGCTATAGATATTTACGACATTGCTAATGTAAGTTTTAGTCCGAAATTGAAATCATATAAGTTTTTACATAAATATTTATAGAATCAGGAGGAAATATTAAGCTTTTTATGTACTATGTTGTCCCAAGTGGTCCAATCTGAAGGAGGGGAGGGTTCCTTAAGATCAAGACTAAAAGAAAGAGCAGTTCTGTTTGCGGATCGATTTTCTCGAGAAGGATACAGATGTTCGGCAGCTTTAGTTGGTTCATTTTTAAAATTAAAAGAACTATTGACGTTCTTCGACTTTTATCATGCCAAAGAGTATCCTCAGGCCATGAAGGCAAGTTTAGGATTTAACGTTGAAGCTTGTTTAAGAATATCGCGTTGGTCTTTTTAGATTTTAAATGAATTGCAAATTATACCATTCCGTGCCGAGGAAATTGTTGATAGAGTTAAAAGTTTCAAAGCTCTTACCGCTGATGTGTGTAAAATTATTCCCGATGTACTTTTGGCTACGATGAATATGCTTTTTGCGCAGTATCAGAAGATTAAGGGGCATGCTGAATATATTCCACGCTATCAAGATGGGTCAGTTGAAAATGCAAGTATCATCAGTATATTTATTACAATATGTGTACAGACTTGATATAGTAGTACAGACATCATATGATTTGTTTCTTTTAGCAATTATCATACATAAGAGTACAGGCTAAAACTATAACTAGTTTTGCCGGTATGCTGCCTTACAGAATGCCAGGAGATACCAACAGCAGATTAGTACAAATGGAAATCCTGATGCATTAAATTAAGTCTAGAATTAAATGTTTGTTTGTTTATTATTAACAATTTTTTATGTCATATTTTTTTATTAGTATATCTTGAGAAAAATCAATGGCCTTTCCTTCCTTCATCTACAAAAAACCAACAGATAATGCGTAAATATTAATAGATAGAAAATATAATAGATAATAAATAAATTCCAGGTGTGGTGGTTAACAATTCTTATTTTTTTTTAAGAGATGGGATTGAAAACAAGGGTCGGTCCACAGTTTAATCTCGTCATTTTGTTGCTACGACAGTACGTTTCAAAACGCCGTTGATATTTAAACTATTTCTAGTTAGCGTTATATTTTTTTATAAAGAGTATTTGTGGCACGTAATACTTTTCTTGTTCGAAAAAAAAACTTGAGTGAAAGCCGTCGTATACTTGTGGAAACTTACGGTGACACTGTCCCACCGCAAGACTATTTAAAAGTAGTGATTTTCACTTGAAAGACAAAGAACGCCCAGACCAACCGAAAAAATTTGAAGATGCCGAATTGCAAGCATTGTTGGAAGAAGACGATATGCAAACTCAACAACAAATGGCAAAGAGGTTAAATATTGGTCGCCGAACCATTTATGATAGTCTGCATGTTATGGTAAAGATCCAGAAGGCAGGAACATAGGTACCACATCAGCTGAACGACAGCACGTTGAAAAGCGAAAAACTTTATGCGAAGTTTTGCTTTCTCGGCATGAAAGTAAGACTATTTTGCATCGGATCGTGACTGAAGATGAAAAGCGGATATATTTCGAGAACCCAAAATGTAGAAAATTCTGGGTTAACCCAGGACAATCATCAACATCGACCGCAAGACCGAATCACTTTGGAAAGAAGACAATGCTGTGCATTTGGTGGGATTAGAAGGGTCTCGTGTACCATAAGCTTCTAAAACCAGGTGAAACAGTTAATACCATTCGCTATCATCAATAAATGATCAATTTGAACCATGCATTGATCGAAAAGCGACCAGAATGGGCTACAAGACACGGAAAAGGAAAAGTGATTTTAAAGCATGACAGCCCCCATCACACACAGCGAAAGGGGGTCAGAAACACGATTTCTGCACTTGACTGGGAACTCTTGCCCCACCCGCCGTACTCACCAGACTTGGCCTCTTCAGACTAGTACTTGTTTTCATCAATGTCTCACGCACTTCCATGAAACACTTCAACAATTACGGAAAATGGCTTGATGACTGGACCACCTTAAAAGATGTACGGCTTTTTTAGGAGGGCATCTACAAACTGCCAGAGAGATGGGAAAAATGTGCAGCTAGCGATGGCGCATACTTTGAATAAAGCATTTTTTACCCTTCTCCCAAATTAAACATGCTTTTTTTAAGGAAAAGATTAAGAATTATTTACCGCTCCACCTGATATAATCAGATTTAAACTCATACTTACACGTTTATATTCTAAAATCATATCTTTGAATATTTTAAAATTCCAAAATGTTGACAACATTTCAAAAACTTCACCATCCAGTTCATTGGACTTTTCCCTGAAAAGATTCAACATCAAAATATTGCCTTCAGACTTAACAATAACCAAAGATATACAACAGGCAAAAAAAGTAGTTGCACACCCTAATTTTTAGAGGTTTATCACAAATTATGTCAAAAATTAAAAAAATATATAAATATGATAAAAAAACATAGTATAACAATTGAAAACATTAATCTTTTACTAGATCATATAATCTGTTTATTTTTCTAAATTTCCTTTATATGTTCTCTAGCAGTTCTTGTGATATTAACATCTCTTTAAAGGTCTTCCTATTGATCTTCAGCTCTCTGTTAGTTTGCCTTCAAGTACGCCTCGTATGAATCTATTGAGTTCCATTCTCTTGACATATCTTTACTAGTATTGTCTTCTTTGTCTTCCCCATCTCACTAGATCGTTGATATTACATTTTTCCTGTATGATTTCATTTCTTATCTCAAATTGTGTTGCCCGTAATGGCTCTGTCTTCATTTCTGCCGTTGTTGGCATGCTTTTTCTTTTTGGTGTCTGATCTTGTTTCAATGCCATAGGTTTAGGCCCCTCGCCAATGACAAGTTGGCGAATTTTGAGGTTGGACTTAAGGTTGCATCACTATAAGATGGTACTGGCACAAGAATTGAAGTCAACCGGCTATCGTGTTCGTCGTGAATTTGTCGATTAAGCCCTCGAAATGAGGGAAGCTGACAACGAATTTCATTGCAAAATCATGCAAATGATCACAGTTTGGTGTAGATTTTGGCAAGGAGGAGTCATCGGTCCTTATTTCTTTAAAAATGAGGTAGAAGCCATCGTTACCATTAATACAGAGTACTACAAGGCAATGCTGAAAGATTTTTTTCCCGGAATTCGATGGAATCGATGCGGATGACCTCTATTTTCAATATAATGGCGCACCACCGCATATTTCCCGAGTAAACATGAGCTTATTGCAAGCCAAGTTCGGCAACTCGTTAATTTCATGAAATGGCCCCATTGCCTGGCCGCCGAGATCATGCGATTTAACTTCCTTTAGATTATTTTCTCTGGGGACAGGTTTATAGCAACAAACCCGTGACTATTGGAGACATGGAAACTAACATTCGTCAAGCCATAGTGGCCATGCAGCCCGAAATGTGCGCCAGCGTCATCGAAAATTAGCGCGAGCAGATCCACGTGGAAAAAAAATCGTGGTGGTTATTTGGCTGAAATCGTGTTCAAATCATAAATTACATGTCTGATTCTCTTAATAAAGCAATTGAAACCGATTTTGAACAAAAAATGTGTATTTTATTTAATTTTGAAGTTCCATCATTCTAATTCTTAGACCCTTTACAACTGCTTTATTACACTTTCCTTAAAAGATAAGTTACACGGCTTCATTTCAGAAGTGCCAAGACTATATGGATTATGAATAAATGCATGCCAGGAAAATTCACGATTTTCATAATTGAATTCCCAATATATATCCCAACAAAGGAACTAAACTCAAAGAGATTTACCACTAAACATCAAATCACTTGCTATTAATTGCACAGCGCACGTTTCGCCGACCATGTCAGCATCATCAGATGTTTAAATGATTATTTGATATTCAGTTATAAATATTTTTGCGTTTAGTGTTTCACATCAAAGCTTTCAATAAAACTGAGCTGCTGAGCTAAAAACTAAGCTAAACTGAGCTAAAAAATCTACTAAATCAAAAAACTATCATATTTCTGTTATTAAATCAATAGAATTAAAAACAACTCGCAAATCATCAGCACATGAACAACATGTGTTGAATAATAATAAATCTGATTGAATAAAAAAAATAGAACTCTGTGTACCTTAACATTTCTTCGAGAGTTTTCATTTGAAATCCAGGTATTTGTTTAGTTAATTCATCTTCAATATGTCGTTCTACTGTCTCCAAATAATCTCTAAAGATATCGGTATAAATTAATTTATTTTCTTCGTCCTCGACAAATTCTATATAATACGTTTCTAAAAATTTATTTTGAATTTCTATAAATCTTTCGCTAATTATAATGTTTTCAATGCATCCGACAATATTAGCAAACGATTTCTCCTTATCTTCCTTGCAATAATGTGACATTTCTATTTCGTTGTGCTCAAAACCTTTGGCTATATCACCTAAAATATTAAATTAATAAATTTAATTATAATAATCTCCAAATAGCTAAAATTTACATTCTATTGCAGCCATTTTTGTAACTAAAATTTGTAGTGATTTAACATTTCAACATTCCCGTTGTTATGGAAACCATACATATACTACATACAACATATAAGGTGTAATTGAAAAGTTATCCAAAACTCAGTTGAGTAAAAAGTTACCCAACAAGAAAAGTTACGAATTTTATTAAGAATACAGGTAGAAACAAATTAAATAGATGAGAATATCATTGATCTAAATGTATAGAAGTGCAAGTGATGACTACGTTGAAAAATTAAACATATTCTCAAAAATTTGGTTACGAGGTCGAGAACTTTTCGCACGGCCCTTGTAAAGTGCATTATCATCATATCGTATTTGGACATTCATCCAGATGAAATAACAAGACAAAAAAACTATTTGTATTACCTAATACTAGTAATTATAATTAATAATATTAATATATTATTTATAATAAAATTTTAGAAATAAGAACTAGTGATAGTAAGCCGAGATATCACGAACGTAGATCGGTTCAGACAGTTCTTACAAATTTTTAGCTAATTTTTGTCCGAAATTGGAATTTATTTATATTATTTGTAATGCCGTAATATTTGTATTCATTAGACAACCACTGAAGTACCTTTATGATAATTGTTACTTTTTTATTTAAAGCCAACCAATTAGGAAGTTACTAATTATTAAAAATGATGAAGTAATAGAAACTGCATGCATTTACATTAAAACGTACAAAATATTTTAATATTGTCTTTAATAAAAAATGTTTAATGTATCATAAGACAATCCCAATCTCTGAAAATGTTATGACGTCATAAACTTTTTGGTCAGTGATTAAGTTGCTTTCAGCACCACCGACATTCAAAGCATTTAGTTATGTATATGAAAGACTATTTTGAATGAACTATTTGTATAAATATATACACGTAGTATTGTTTAATTTTGCATTTAATTATTCCAAAATTCTCTAAATCTATCACTATTTTACCATAAGATAAACAAAGCCAACCAAGTAGTTGACAGTATGCATTGTATTGAATTTAACTTGCCTGACTTGGACCAATCAGCTGACACCACGAGTGACTGTTTATGGAGCACTCATATACTTCTATATTTTCAAAATTTTATAATGCTGAACATTGTAAAGTCATTTCCACAAAATGGTAAATCAAGGTGTATTGTTTAGTGTTTTTGATAATATGCATCATAGCCTTTGGCTAACGTTTGCACCATATTTAGCATTTATTGCTTTTCAAGCTTTAATTAATGGTAAGTAAAAGATCATACGTCTGCAATATTAAGCGTTGAACTACTAGAAAAACGTATATAATCTACTTCATCTTTATAATAATACATTATTTAATACCTATTAGATTTTATGTGTATAGTAATAATTGATCACATTTTTACCTTGTAGTTAACCTTACTGCTTAAATTTTTGACAATTTAAATAAATCAAAATTATTGAAGAACTTTTTCAGTTTTTAATATAGTGAGTGCATAGGATTTATATTTTATGAATTTCAGTTTCAGAATGTTTGTCGCAAAGTGAAATTGAGAGACATTTAGAACTAGGGAAACAATATTTATCTAAAGGACAATTAGCAGATGCTTTAAGTCATTATCATTCAGCTGTGGGCAAGTAACAAATATATAGTTTATTTAAGTTTTAAATTAGTTGTTTAACTATTATTATGCTACAGAGTCAACTCTGCTTTGTAAATTGAAAGTATCATTTTTTTTTTGTTTTTAGATGGAGACCCTACTAACTATTTAACTTACTTTAAGAGAGGAACAGTATATTTGGCACTGGGAAAATCAAAAAATGCTTTGGGAGACTTCGATAAAGTTCTGGAATTAAAACCTGATTTTACTGCTGCTAGAATTAATCGAGGCCAGATTCATTTGAAAAATGCAAATTATGATCTTGCGCAGTTAGATTTTTATAATGTGGTAAGTCAATTATTTTCAAAAACACTGTTTATATTCATTGCAGGATTTTGAAATGGTTAAGACCCAGTAGTTCATTTGTTTCAGTTAAAAATAGATCCTTATAATGTAGAAGCAAATGAATTAATTCAAAGGATTGATCCTGCAAAAGAGAAAAAAAGAAGTGCAGAATATTATTATGGCCATAATGATTATACAAGTGCCATTCATTACTTAACAGAAGCCATAGAAGTAAGTCCATGGGCGTCAGATTTATACAAGTTTCGAGCAGAAATGCATGCCGAAATTGGAGATGATATAGCTGCAATTTCAGATATCAGGTAAGGAAATTCTATCTAAAACTTTTCAATTTAATTTTCTGGTGTTTTTAATAGAACTGCTACAAAGTTAGGAAATGATAACACAGATGATTATCTGCAACTTTCTCAAATGTTATACAAAATAGGACATGCAACTGAATCACTGAAATCCATTAGGGAATGTTTGAAATTAGATCCAGAACACAAGGATTGTTTTGGTTTTTATAAGAAAATTAAAAATGTCGAAAAATATTTGACAAATGCTGAACTTGCCAATGAAGAGAAAGATTACGGAAAGTGTATAGAGGCTGCAAATAAGGTATTTTTACAAAAAATTGTTTATTATTTCTTTTGACGTTTTTTTATTGTTACAGGTGGTAAAACAAGAAAAAGAAATAAAACCGATTATATTTGAAGCAAAACGTCTGCTTTGTTCATGTTATGTGAATGTAGAACAAACAGAAGAAGCTATATCAGCATGTACAGATGCACTACAAATAAATGAAGAACCAAATGTTTACTGTGATCGAGCAGACGCATATCTACAATCGGAAATGTATGATGATGCAATTAGAGATTTTAGGGCAGCCCAAGAATTAGATCATCATTTGGAGAGGGCTAAAGAAGGTTTAAGTAAAGCTGAAAACCGACAAAAACAAGCTGAAAAGCGGGATTATTACAAAATATTAGATGTTAAACGAACGGCGAGCAAGAAAGAGATAACGAAAGCTTACAGAAAAGCAGCCCAAAAATGGCATCCTGATAATTATCAGATGGATGAAAAAATGAAGAAAATCGCAGAGAAAAAGTTTATAGACATAGCAGCAGCAAAAGAGGTAGGATATTCTTGGTTTTCCCTTTCTTAAAATATTTACAAATACATTTTCTGTTTATTTTACATAATGACAGTCTCATTAAATCAATTCTTGTAATGGAAGTTTTGTTGTGAAACAACAAACTCGAAGAAACTTACCACTAAATACCAAATCAATTGTTTTTAATTCCCCGACGCTCGTTTCCCTAACCATGTTGGTTAGGAGACTGAATCAGAGATGATTCAGTCGCTAACTAAAACCGTTCGGAGATGAACATATTCAATTGATTGTTTTTTTGTATTGATTCTTTGATGTTAGTTTTTTAATATTCTCTAAATAAATTATATTGTTATTGCACGCTTGTTCAATTAAAAAGCAAATGTGTATGATGTACATTTTATATTTTATTAATTATATAACACTAGAGCTGAAAACAGTTCTTGCAATCTAATAATTATCAGAAATTAATAACACAATAATTTTAATACTATTTTTGAAAAAAAAAACAATGGTGAGGATTTGAACTCCAAATTGTAAATCGGCACGCCATAAAAAGTTGGTTTAAATTGATGCCTCCGACACTACTTGTGGTGGCACCATCGCTTGACACATTTCACATCGTACCTTGCAAGATTAGAATGCATTCTATATTATCTTACTGAGTCAAGACATAAACATGTAAGCATAACCTTTTATGTGATAAATTGTTAAGAATGATTTATAATATGTTGGTTTAAGAAAGTTTGTAGTATTTGTATTTAATAGTGTTAACACATCAGTCAATAAGTTCGTAGGATGACTAATAAAACAACAACTTTTAGGCAAAATTTGACTTTATTCATCTTCATAGTCTCTTTCAAGGGTGATACATTGATTCCAACGCTTCTCTAACATTTCGATGCTTTTTTTGTAGAACCATTTATGTTTGGCCTCAAAATAAGCTTTAGTTTCGGCAATTACTTCTTCATCGCTGCCAAATCTCTTTTCATGGAGATTTCTTGTTAGGTCTGCAAACAAGTACTTGTCGCTGGGAGCCAGATCCGGAGAATACGGTGGATGAGGGAGCAATTTTGCCATTGTTGCGAGCGACTTGTGACACGGTGCATTACCTTGATGAAAGAGGGGTTTTCTTCTATTTTTGGGGTTGTTTTTTTGCAATTTCTTCCTTCAAACGCACCATATAATATTCGCTATTGATGGTTCTTTCTTTGTCAAGGTAATCAATGAATAAAATAC
Organism: Cosmopolites sordidus; assembly: GCA_031761425.1. NCBI lineage: Eukaryota > Metazoa > Arthropoda > Insecta > Coleoptera > Curculionidae > Cosmopolites > Cosmopolites sordidus. The sequence goes on along the minus strand of JARFXV010001071.1, from coordinate 38,191 downwards.
CCTGTGCATCCCAATACGGATGCCAAAACCTTACTAGCTGACATTTGCGTTTTTGGTCGCTTTGGGTGGCTTTCGCCAGTTGCTGTCGTCTCAACTGACTACCGATTTGACTGTGCAGTGTAGTGATGGATCCATGTTCCATCCATTGTCACATATTGCAACATGAAGAAGTTCTTTTTATTGCGCTGAAACAGCTCTAAACAGCGCGCTGAATCGTCGACGCATTGGTGTTTTTGGTCGACTGTGACCAAACGCAGTATCCCCTTCGAACAGAACTTTCTCATGGCCAAATGTTTGCGCAAAATGGTGAATACAGTGCCTTCTGATATCTTTAAAGTGTCAGCTATCTCACGTAACTTCAATTTTGCGATCGGCAAAAACTATTTTGTGGATTGTTTTTATTTTATGTTTTGTGGACTAACTGCCAAATTTGGGCGACCAGAACGTTCAGCGTCATCGATATTTGTACGGCCGTGTTTAAAATCAGCAAATCACTTTCACTAAAAAGCAATGTTTTATTAACACACGAAACTAAGATATTTCCATTATTTTCAAAATTACAAGAGTATCGTCACTAAAACTACTGTAACTAAGCCACTGTGACCTAAGCCTCAAGTTCTCTTGAAATTTTGATATGTGTCATTTGAAGTTAGAGGGTGCAAGGTCGGGAGAGCACGGTGAATGTACTAAAATATCTCAGTCAAGTGCTAAAAGTTTAGTTCGAGTGGCCAAAGATGTGTGGTCTACCATTGATGGAATGTAATGTCCTTTCTGCTGTCCAATTCAAGCTGCTTCTAGTTAGCTGGTCGCTAAATGCCGAATTAATGGTCTGGTTTTCAGGCAACAGCTCAAAATAAACGATTCCCTTCCAATGTCACCAAATATATAACAGTGTCTAATATATAGCAAATATATAACATAATCTAAATTGGCTGTTTCTCTGCTCTCACACCATGACTGGTCGATTCCAAGAATTTTCTTGGATTTTTCGAGTTTTTCTATACCGATCACATTCAGTTAACAACCAATATCTGATGCCCATCAGCCTCAGCCGGTCCTCCAAAACGTGGTGCATTGGTAACATTAAAATTCTTTTTACGAAACTTTCTGAAGTTAGGACACGGGGAATGTTCAACCGTATCCTCATCGTACACAGCACATATCTTCATTTGCGTCTGCGAAGCATTGTTTCCTTTTAGAAATAAAAAAAGATATGTCGAAAGTGCTCCTTATTTTCTGCCATTTTTAATGATTAACGGACTTTAAATTACAAATAACATAATTTTTCTCCCAGCTACCAGCCAAAATTGCTTCGGCCAAACACCATCAAAACTTAAACTTTACTTTCCAAAATTAGAAAATTATTCTGCCATTAGGCTTAGAGACCATTATTACAGATCAGTCTTTATCAATTGTTTTAGGTATTAACTGATGACGAAAAGAGAAGACAATATGATAATGGGGAAGATCCACTAGACCCCGAATCTGGCAAATCAAATATGCACGCGAATTTCCATCATTTTCAAAGTTTTCACGGAAGTCCTTTCCAGTTTAGGTTCCACTTTAATTAATTAATTAAATTTATGAACTAATCTTATTTATGAACGCAATACGTACATATGTGGTTTGAATGAGTTTAAAAAGGAATGTTGTATCTTAAACTTTTTATGTAAAAAGTGTATTTATTATGTTTTATAGTTTTGTAATGTTACAAGAAGTGTAAAAACTTTTGAACTGAAATCTAATTATTTAAATTGTAAATAAATATTTAAAAAGTTGCTACTTTTTTCATTACTGAAGCCCAATGTCTTTATTATACTAATATTTACTCATCCAAATTTATTTTGACTCCTTCAAAGTAATAACCTCTCATTACAATATCCTTATTTCAACCTTTTTCCCAATCTTCAAAACAGTTTCTATGCTTGATCTAGTATGTCCTGCAAAACTCTTTTGTATGGCTTCTATAGACCTGTGATGGTATCCATTAAGTGTTTTTTTTCAATGTAGGGGTCATGAAAAGACCTTTTCATCCTCTATGTGACTACATGGAGCCATATTTGGTGAATATGGTACTTGAGAAAATTTGTTTTTTGATTTTTAGTGAAAAATTAATGCATTATCATGATGCAAAACACAAACGCGTTTTGGCACAGAACTCGATGTTTTTTCAGTTTCCTTTACTGGCGATTATCCGGTACAAGATCCTTGAATTTGATAATGTTTTCTTTGTTGGTTGACTTGGAAAATCTTCCTGAACAAAGTTCATCTTTAAATATTTCTCTAATCATCATTACAAGTCTTTATACCACTTGTAAATATTTCTTTTACATAATTCCATTACCGTAACACACTCATTAATGCATCAGTATAAGAAATCTCATTTTTAGACAACATTTTAAATTCTGCTCGATACATTTTTCAATTTTAAAAAATTGTCGAAAAATATTTTTACAATTACAGGAAACTATAATTTCTGACTATGAAGCTATAATTTCTACTTTAAAAAATGGAGTTTTAAAAAAAGTCACCTTAGATGAGGTAAAATTCTCCTAAGCATTATCAGTCAAAAAAGCTAGAGAAATCAGCCATACCTCTGTTTCGTTCAATACTGGAAAGTGTTCGACACCCTAAAATAGAAATTAGGGAAATTTCTCCAAAATGGGTGTATTAGATCACCTGATCGACTTAATTTTTCGTCTATACGAAAAAAAAACAGGGCCGTGGAGATAACAGTAGATCGAACATCATTCATTCTTCTTCTACCACAATAAAGGAACCAAACAAGGAAGCATCTTATTGCCAATTATATTCAACATATATGGTGAATATATCATTTGTAGAGCTCTCAAAGATTGGAGGCAGAACTTTTCGAACTCTACAAATTAGTCATCTGTTTTGGTGACAATCGCTTCATTTGATGTAAATTTCTTTCCAACCAGATAACCATTTCTTCATGTTTGAAAAGAGAAGTTGGAGGGAGTGATGCAGCATTAATTCGTAGTGCAAATTGATTGATTTCGGTGTTGCAATGGCGAACGAATGGGCAGGTGTATTATTGGGCAAGTGGTGTCCGTATTGGCGACATTAAGGTAACCAACTTAAGATATACGAATGACACTACACTCTTTGCGAGAACGACCAAGGAATTGACCTTAATTATAAAAAAATAAAGAATGATTGTCGTCTTTACGGAGTAGAAATAAACGAGTGGAAAACGAGAATAATGATCATCGACCGTCAAAACAACATATCCAACAGCAGTCTGTTAATCCAATAAGGCAATTTAAAGTAGTGAGCTAATTCACCTATTTTAGGGTTTAAAAGCGAAATGCAGATAGTAAAAATCTTAGTTTTTCCAGTATTGCTATTTTCCGCTGATCTCAAGTGCATTGATTCTTTGAACTTTGGTGCTGGAAACAGTGCTCATTTGGTGCTGCACTTTCAAAAGAATAAACGCATCCGTTATTCAAAAAATAATAAACCCAGGAGGCCATTCTAAATTATTCATTAACGATTACAAAGATTCTTCGCCACATTGCACCCAGGGTCAGAAATAACCTAGAGACTGGTGGTACAGGAACTGATCTTTGAATATTAAGCAATTATATTCAAAGGAACAGATGGAGGGTTCTTGATCACTCAGCGGATCTCCAAAAAGATAGACAAACCAAATTACAGACCTATCTCGTTCATATTTCCAATATGCAACCAAACAAGCCAGAAATAGAGAATGCTGACGAGTAGTCCGAAAAGGACGCAAACGGAATGAGTTTCCATGATAGTACTACTATATTGCTAGCAAGGTCTAGAGATCGGCGAAATCATTACGGTGCAGACATATGTGCGTCTGTTTCTCTCACTACTACTTTGAGTCTTATGCGCATGTCCGAGAATTGAATATGCTTATAGACGTGCGTCAGTTTGTATATTTTTATGTTTTTGTGTCACGTTTATTTATCACATTTACGCTCAACAGGTCGAGTAGTAGAAAAAGACATAGAAGCAGACGTTTGCTGTCTCACTTACTCCGTGACACCTCCACTTACAGATATTAGCAATATAATAGTATTATATATATATATATATATATATATATATATATATATATATATATATATATATATATATATATATATATATATATGTGTGTGTCATGATTCTTTTAGAAAGAAAAATACGAAGAAGATAAAGTACACTACCGCAAATAAGTATTTATTCACAAGTATAATTTAAACATTTAATATGTCGGTATAATCTTCCAATGTGTGAAATAACTATTCTAATATTAAATTACCGAAAAGCCGCTTTAATTAGGTAAAGTAATTATTATTTTTATATTGTGGTCAGTACATGGTAGTTCAAGTCAATAAGGATATAGGCAGCCAACAATGACTACTACAGGGAATCCTGCAATTACATCATTGGATAAAAGAAATATAAGAAAAAACACAGTACACCAATTAGCGTAAAGATAGAAAAAATATTCTTATGCGAACAAATAAAATCAATAAATCAATAAAATATAAAGCTCAACAAATAAATATAAGCCAATTGGAGAAGTCTGTCGCCATGTTAGCATTGCAAAATGCATGACAATGCAAATTGCACGTTTATTATATGTAGCTAGTCTGTTTAGAGATATATCGCACGAAGACATATCGTAAAAAATACTAATGCACCTTTTACCCTCTTTCAAAAGTTTCTATTTGAAATATGTTGCAAAGCTCAAATTTTGACTCAAAATAACCCGAGACAAGCTCGAAGAACGTTAAATCTATTTCTGTGTTAAAAACAATTGCAAAACGATGAAAAATATTTCTCGGTTCCATACTCGTATTTCCCTAAGTATATTGAGTTAATACAAAAGTTCGTCCCATTTTTAAAGACAAATTAAAAAAAACATTCTAAAAATTATATTTAATCAATGTAATATCGCCGTTCTGTTCGATGATAATTTTCCATCTTTCCGGTAGCTGTATAATCCCGCGTTTATAGAAGTCCAGAGATTTCAGAGTAAAGAACTTATTCAGGTAATTTTTCAAGTGTTCCAAGGAACTAAAGTCTACAATCTAATCTATTTTGAAGCATAAATAATTCATTGTCGGAAGCGCAAGGTTAGGAAAGAACGGTGTATGGACTACAATATCCTACAAGTCTAGTTTATGTAAAAATATGTGTCGGGTCGCCAAAGACACGTGTAGTTTAACATTGTATCGATGGAACGGAAAGGCCTTTCTGTCGAGTAATTCAAGCCGCTACTGGTCAATTGTTCGGTTTAAGTCGCTGAGTTGTAAACAATTTTTCTCTGAATTAATGGTTCTGGTTTTCTGGTAACAACCCTTAATAAACGATACCGTTCCATTAAGGGACATCTCCGTGCTTATACCATGACCTCTTACACTTAACATTATTATACACAATCTATTTTGCATCATCTGTAACCATCCACTTTAAACATGGATCGATTTTCCTTACTCTTCAATAGAAAATCGCAAGCACAAATTCGTATCAAATTTTTCTCTGTTAATTCATATGGCACCCGTACATCGCACTTGCTAACCATTCCAAATTGACATAATCGCCTTGACTCTGTTGACTGGTTGATTCCAAGAATTTTTCCGATAACTTTCAATTAGCTCCAATACATCATAAGAAACCATGGTATAAGCACGAAAACCATGGTATAAGCACGGTTCTACAATGCAAGCATATACCACGTATAAGCTATACTTCGAATAAAATTTGAAACGCCCGTTCTACAGAACGGACCGTCTCAAATTGGTACACAGTAACTCAATATCTTGAGTTACTCTGCACCAATAACTTTCAATTAGTCCAATACTTCGTTGCCATCAACCTCGGTCGGGCGGCCTCGATGCTACAGATTGGCCATAGGATACAGCAAGCCGTATTTGTCGGTTTTGTGTTCCACATAAAAGGAACTGGCACACACTGGTATACATGCCAAGTCCCCATTCATACATTGACCACACGGTGTGCTACCTTTTCAATACATCGAGACAATTTTTGCTTTGTTTTATCAGTGTGTTTTTAGTGATGTTGACGTTGGGTCATTTCGCGTTTCGCGCCCTCCATCCACCCGAGATTATTTTCTAAAATAATCCCGAAACTTCACTGCAGGTATATGGGATAAGGTTTCCGTAGCAACTTGCCACTTAAAAAACCCTTATCTTCTCTTCATTGGTGTTTCCGCAGCTTGACCGCCGGACGGGGTGTACGTTGGGTCAGTGCCTTGTAAAGTGATGATGTGGCAAATCTGTAGTCAATGTGTGGATGCTCACTTGTGATGTGTGAAAGGACAGCCAACGTTGGATCAGCCATTGGCCAGGCCATGTTGGTCAATGTGCGGCACCGGCTTAAGATTAACATTATTTTAACGAAACATTCTAAACCTCTTACAGCTCATGCAATCAACGGTATCCTCGTCGTACACAGAATATATCTTATTTTATGCCTGCGAAGCATTCTTGTCTTTTCAGAAATAAAAAGGAATAATGTTGAAATTCCTCCTTGTTTTGTACAGTTTTTGAGGCTTAAGAAAACTTTAAAAACACAACCTTTTCCTAAATACTTGTTTAAATTCATTCTCTCAAACATTATAACTTTACACGTGTGAAGTACATATCGCCCTGTTTTTGTGATGCAATGCCATCTAGCGCTAAAAACAGGACGAACTTTTACATCAATCTAATATTACAATAAAATGGAACTATCTGAGGAATAACGAATATTAGTAGTGAGAGTATTGTCAGGAGGGTCACCGCAGTTCACTAGACAATATTATAAAATCTGACAAGAAATAGTTCCTCAGCTAATTGAACCAGTCGGTCTAGATAAAACCAGTTGCCTTCTAAGTATAGATCATTCGCCACTAGGTGTCTCGGTTGACAGCCTATTGGAGGTAATGACTTAGTTTAATATAAGTCAAGTTACAAATAGGCCTAGTTGCTGAAATATCTGATTTTTTGTTAAATAAGGCTTGGCGCGTTACATCAACGGCGCCTCGTAAGGAAGAGCGTTGGGGCGCCAGCATTTATCACAGTAAACAATTTTTCAGATCAAAATACAACATTTCATTTCCGTTCAGTTTCTTTGTTTTGTTTTGATTTGGGATTGGATACGTGTGTACACACTGAGTAGTACTGTTTAAATAAAAATAATCAACTTTTAATTGCAAACATGAAGGTGTCTGATTTAAAACAGTTAATAATGGTGGCGTTAATAATGGCGAGGTGCTATTCACCGACAAAAATGTTTTCAATAACCCTTTTTTGTCATAAAACTTTTCGAACTTCTCATTAATTTTTTCTATTGATTTGCAGTTGCAATAAACTGTTTGAATGATTTACTCTTTGGGAAACGGTAAGTAGCTACTTATTCATTCCTTTATCTGCGCAACAAGCAACAATCCATCCTCCAATGTCCTTGTAAGTAGTAACAATACAAAATTTTAATGTTTTCCTGGTTCACCTCCTGTATAGGGTTTCAATAGCACGAAAACTAAAAAGTAGAAAAGGGAAAGCAAAAAAAATCTTCAGCAGCACTATTTTTTTCTACGCCCTTCCACTTCTAAATTCCTTCCTTCTAATTTTATATACTTTTAGAATGGGAATATAACAAAAACTATTGCAACAAATTAAATTTTATTTACAATTACACCATGACTATGTTATCTATTCTATTGGAGAGTTCCTCCTCATAAATGTTCGGATCGATATTGGAAATTTGTGATTCGTCTTCCTTCTCGTTATGAACCATATCACCAGAATGAAAAATACTATACACTAGTACGTCTTTACCGGATTCGGAAACGTTCCTCTTCTTGTAAACTTTTAACGAACTAAAATCAGTTTCTGTTTCACCCACAGGTATTAATGACACCTCTTCTTGTCCCAGTAAACACTTATTTACAAACGGCCCAACAACTTTTAAATCAATAGTTGGTAGCTTTTCGATACTTTTAACAGTTGGCAATACCGTACCACCAATTTTAAAATCTAATTCAGTCCATTTTTCAGTTTTATTATTGCATTTATCTACAGAACCATTGATCGATTCTTCATTAGTTTCACAATCAATATCAGAATCATTAATGAAATAGTCATCTTCTGATTCTTTACATTTTTCTTCATATGTTGTATTATTATTGCGATAGTCAGTTATAGAAGATGAGTTAACCGGTATTGATTCCATTTCATCTTCTTTATTGTCGACTATCATGTCTTGAACTGGGACGTCATTAAAACTGACACTATGTCTCAACGTTCGTTTTTCAGTCAATCGCAATTGTGTTGCGCTACTACAAAAAGAATTTCTTCTTTGATCAACAAAAAGGTTACTATTTTCAAAATATTTAAGTATTTCGGTGTATATTTGCCGGGAACTTTTGAAAATGTCTTCCTCCTCTAATATTTCTTCGATACTAGAAAGTTTCGGAGCTGATTTAGATCGTTCCAGCGGTGGCCTAAAACAAAAATAACAAAATTAATACACACATAGCTAATATCACAATATTAACTTGTACGTATAAAATACGATCCTTAACATATATATTAGGTATCATTAAATTTAAATGAGTTTAAAAATCATTACAAACATTATCGAAATATATATTTCATTATTAAGAATAAAAAATGATAAGAAGGTTTGAAAAAACCTGATTTTTATCTTGTGTATTGACAACTCTGAAAGGTGATCATCTTTTCTTTTTTTTTGCATTTAGCTCTTCAAGGCAAGTTAGCTCCTGGTTTATTTGTTGAGTTGCCTATACATTATTTTCTTTATTTTTACAATTTAGCTCCTCAAGATGAATTGACTTATGCCTTAGTTTGTTGAGTTGTCTATATTACAGTCATTAATCCAGGTTGCAACCATGATCGACGTCTTTGTTATTACCAACCTCGTTTCTTTATTTTGAGCAATAGTAACATTGTTGGGTGCTGTTAATTAACTAAGTGTTATAACAGAACCAGTTCAATTACTGCCAACTAAGCTACTGAATATAACCTGAAAAATCATGTGTAGAACTAAAAAAGATGCTACAGACGCTCAGGGTATGATTTATGCAGCTTTGGGAGATAATGCTGTTTCGCACAGTATTTGTAAAAAGTGGGTCCAGCAATTTTGAACTGGAAAATTTTACTTAAATGAAGAACGTTCGAGGCAGCAAAAACAAGTGGATAATGAAAATTTGGAGGAACTGCTGGGAGCAAATCCTTGTCGTACATTGCCAGAGCTCAAACAGAAACAAGCAATTTCTAAACATTTACATAAACTACATAAAATTCAAAAAGAGAGTCGTTGGATTCCCAATGAACTCACAGCTGAGAATTAAAGTAGATGTTTTTGATATTATTGTGTCATTGCTCTTCAGATTCAAGAAAAAAAAACTTCCTGCATAAAATTGTGATCTGTGATGAAAAAAAGGATCTTCTACGATAATCCAAAGAAGCGAAAATCGGGGGTTGATCCCAGTGATACACCAACTAGTACCCAAAACCAAATATCTACGCTATAAAGGTGTTGTTCATGATGGGATCAGTTGGGCGTCGTACATTATGAATTACTCTAATCTGGTCAAACAGTCGCTGTTGACCATTATAAGCAGCAACTGATTCATCTTAGTGATGCCCTGGAGAAAGATAGGTAAAAAAAACTGCAATTGCAGACTTAACCGGTTCGGACTTTCATCCCTTCTGATCCCTGCAACATCACCTGATTGATAGTAGCTTCACATCTCTTGACTAAGTCGAAGAAAGCCTCAGTAACTTTATCGCCAAGTCTCAACGCCAACGAACGTTCGTTAGCGTTAACCAAACCATCCATACGCTTCGTCAACCCGATATATATGGGACTTTAGAGTTTATAGTAACTCTGTCCTATTATGTACACAATGTATAATAACATATATAAAATAATGTATGATATAATCTGGAATACTCTGGAAGATCCTTATGAGAAAATTAAATTACATTTCTTATTAAACATTGTAAAAAATTAAGAATTAAGCAAACATTCCCTAGTGTTTCAGTCGTCTAAACGTGTATCATGTATGTATCGAAATAAAAACATGTTAATACATAAATAAATAATCAAACTGAACCTGTCACTAGTGCCAACCATATGTTGAGCTAACAAAAAATTTTTACATATAAGATATAATTAGGAGATTATATTCATTCGTGGGTTGGGAAGGTTTCTTTCCATGCACCATATTTACCGAATTCCATTGTCTACCACCTGTTTTAACCGCCCTAACAACACCTGGTTGATAAGAGTTTTACAATAGTTAAAAGGTAAGAGAATTATATTTTATAAATTTAAGGAAATCCTCGATGCGTATTTCTTTTTAGGCAACTCAAAATACATAACACAAATAGAAGCTTGTTTTTGAGGTATTTTAACAAATGGTTTATCTTAAAATAAAACTATTTAATTTAAATAATAAACCAGTAATTTTGACATTACAGAGTGGAAAATAATAAATAAAATATTAATATAAAATCAAATAAAGGAATAAAATATAAACAGTAGTTTATATGATTAGTGTTAGAAATAAATTTTATGTAGAATATTATATTCAATAATTTGTTAAGAACTTAATGTCTGGAAATGCCTCTGATAATCTTCATCGGGTCATAAATATTATCGAAGGTTGTCACATCATGTAGGAACCATATGTACCTAATTCAATTTATGGGTCGAGGAAGATCTACATCATATTACGAAAAGAGAAGAGAAGAGAAGAGAGACCAATATGAAAAAAAGTTTTCACTGTAAATACAAGTTGGTGAACCGTGTGATGTTTCATGAATTAATGATCTGATGTGACTTAATTTTGTGGCGATTCAAAATTGTCGAACCGGCACCTTCCAAAAAAAGTGTATAAAAAATATTGGCATATGCAAATCGGCTTGTTATTTATCGAAAACACTATTTGTATGCAATACAGGTTATTATTTATCATCTAACTCTTCAAAAGGGAAGTTTAGTTTTCAAATATGAATCTATTGAGGTGATATAAATATTTAAAAAAAAATTGAAGAAACATTTTATTTACTATTAATTACATTTAATCAATATAGTAGTGTCGTTCTGTTTAATAACATTTCTGCATCTTTCCGGTAAGTGCGTAATTCTCCGCTTATAGAAGTTCATCTCAGAAGAGCCATCTCAGCTGTTTTGAAGCGACCTACATAAATTATAGCCGGAAGGCTTAAAATTGGAAGAATACGGTGGATGAACCAAAACATCTCGGTCAAATGGTAAACATTTGTATCTAGTGGTCAGACACGTTTGATCATGTATTATCTCGATGGAATTCAACGCCCTTTCGGTTGGCTAATTCAGGCCCTTTCTAGTCAATTGCTCGCTTTAATCCACATGGTTGTGAACAATATTTCTCCGAATGAATGGTCTGGTTTTAAAGTAACAGCTCATAATAAACGATTCCTTTCCAGTCCCATCAAATGCATAGTTTAACCTTCGTCGAATGTAAATTGCGATGGTTGAAGAGGCATCTCCGTGCGTGCTTACGACATGACTTCTTATGCTTGAGATTAATATGCACAATCAATTTTTCATCACTGGTAACCATCCGCTTTTAAAATGATTCGATATAGTTGCACTTCAGTAGAGAATGGCAAGCAGAAATTGGGTTTATAAATATTTTCTCCGTTAACTTATGTAATGTCCACCCTTTTTTTAACCATTCCAAGTTGAGGTAATCGCCATGACACTGCTGACTGGTTGATTGCAAGAATTTCTACGATCTCTCGAGTTGTTCTGTGCTGATGTCTTTTAATTAGCGCTAATATTTCGTTGCCATCAGCATCGGACGGCCTTCCTGAATATGGATCATCGCTAAGATTAAAATAGTTTTCACAAAACTTTCCGAACCACTTACGGTGAGTGGAATCGACAACGGCATCCTTATTGTGCACAGAAGAACATAGTTCTTTTCTTCTGTAAAATATTCTCACTATCTCGGAATACTATTACTATAATAAAACTATTACTATTACTATTAACAAAATTTATAAAACACAGCCAAATAATACAATTTTTATCTGTCAAATTCCTTCTGCCAAACAAGATCAAAATTGTACACGTGTGAAGAACGGTGTGTGAGATTGAAGCAATGAGCTTCTACGGATGCCTTTAAATACTTTGCAAAATGTTGTGATTGAAGAAAGGACATTCAGAGAGATCAATGGCATGGCTTATCAAAAAGGAAACGTCTAAAAAAGCGGACGAAACTTTTCGTTGTTTGTCTGAGAGTCGGGCGGGCACATTAAGAATCTCACTGGCATTCCTAAATCAATTATATTATTCAACGGACTTCTATTCTTGGAGACGATTTATTATTCGACCATACGTTATAGTCACCTGATTAAACTCCGTGCGACTGGTTATTCTTAGAACTGAGTGAAAAACCGAAAAAAATTTAAATCTCTTAACTGAAACTACTAATAAAAAAGCGGTTCAATACAATTTCCGAAACATAATTCGCTTGGATCACGATTTTGAAGGCTATTTCTGAAAGTTTCAGGAGTGCTAAAAAAATTTACGATTCCCTAATGTACTAAAACTACGCTAGTGGTAAAATTGGATTACTACATTTTGTTTTGACATTTTAACAAATGCCCATCATCTCCTAGAGATAATGTTATACACTGCTGGACAAAAATATTGCATATTTGTTATAAATATGCTACTTTTCAGTTAAAACTGAACATCGGTGTAATTTTTTAATACTAAGTCTGTATTTTGAAGTGTCCAGTGCATATAAGTATTTCAATTCTTCTATTGTAACACTAAACTTGAAGAGATTTACCACTAAACACCAAATCACTTTTTTGAATTGCTCGACATACCTTTCGCTAACCATGTTATCATCATCAGGAGATGATTTAATCTAATTCTAAACCTAAACTACGTTCTATTTATATGAGAACCCTAATTGCTAACCTACTACCTACGAAGAGTAGTACCTACCTAATGAAGCGTGTAAAAAAGGATACAAGAAAAAATAAAAAATAATAAAAAAAAAGGGGAAAAAAGAGAATAAAAGAAAGAAAAATGAAACGTAAAGTTTTCTGACCTTTACATTAATAATTGAAAAAGTTGACTGAACGGAATAGGTTCTTTTTATTTGTATTTTGGATTGGACAAGATTAAATCATCTCCTGATGATGCTAACATGGTTAGCAAAACGTGCGTCGAGCAGTTAAAAACAAGTGATTTAGTGTTTAGTGGTAAATCTCTTCAAGTTTAGCATATAAGTATTGTTTAACACTTTGGCTTTGGCGATTCATAACGTTGCCCTTTTGCATAACATTATTAGAATGATATTGCTAGTGCATTATTGTGGGTCGGTTCTGTGTTTTCTGTTGGTAATGACACATCTAAATGAATTAACTGTTAAAATTGTTACTTTACCTAACGAGGGTCGCAGGCAAGAACATATTGCACAAATAATGGAAATACATCAATCGACGGTCTCTTGTGCAGTAAAACGATACGAGGAAACAGGGGAGTACAGATGGTGACCTAGACAAGGACGTAAACGGTGCATGACGCGAAAGGATGACCGTAATTTACAACTTCAGTCATTACGAAATCACATTTACAGCTCCGCATCTAAAAATGAACTGCTGAATGCAACGCAAGTTAATGTTAGTGCAAAAACAGTAAGAAGGATGCTAAAGGAAGTTGGTTTATATCCAAAGCGTGCTACCAAAGTCCCTCGGCTTCCCCCACATCACAAAACGACCCGGTTACAATTTGCACGAGACCATATTGATTGGAATGAAGGTGAATGAAGCAAAGTTCTTTTCTCCGATGAGAGACAAATACAATTGGGGAACGTAATAGAATCTATGGAAGAACTGGGGAAAGTTATTCTGAATGTAATCTCGTGAAAACCGTGAGTCTCGGTGGAGGGTCCATTATGCTATGGGGTGACGCATCAGTTGGAAAAATCGTACGGTGTTTGTTGATGTGAATGTAAGAATGAATGCAAGCTGGTACATCCGCAACATCATTGAATAACATGTTTTACAATATGGTGGTTTTATTGCGTATAACAGATATATACTAATGCACGATAATGCTCGCGCACATGTTGGCGAAATAGTGTTCCAGTACCTATAGGAAGTCGACCTTTAAGTCTCGATTTAAATCCCATCGAACACCTATGGGATATTCTCAAACGCCGTATACGAGCTCCAAATCCAGCTTGTACTGCAATTGCAGCATTACGAATCGCTGTTCAGGAGAAAAATGGAATCAAATTCCGCAAAGAGACCATAAGAGATCTTCTCCGAAGCATGCCCAGAAGGATGCAAGCTATAATTAGAGCTAGAGAAGGAAACACCCAATACTTATACATATCCTTGTTAGCTACAAAATTATTTTAAATTGCCACTTTTGTTATTCTTTCAATTAAATGTTGTAACAACAAACACACTCGTTCATTCCATCGACCACGAGTATGTACATAGGACATTTCAAAATAACAGACTAGTAATAAAAATTACAGAAATGTTACGGACAAATTTGAAATAGAACTTGGAAAAATATGCAATATTTTTGTCCAGTAGTGTATAATATACAGTAAAATTTTTTAAAACCTGACAAGGCTAATTTTTTTATTTGAAGTGAGACTAGTACTTCCAAATGTAAAGTTGTGGGAAATAACTTCGCTAAGAAAAATTTACAAACAATGCCCTTCGGTGTTGCCAGATTTCTTCAGGAGCTACTAAAAGAATATTTTTTTTATGTCAAGACCATATTTGTTTAATATAATTTGATAAATTCTAAAATTCGAAATAAAAAATGTTATGTCACATTTATTTATTGGAGTAGACATTTTAGAACAATTAGCAAAAATAACTAAAATAATCTGCAGTTGACAGGAACTAAAAGAACATAGCAATAGTAGGCCTTGGAAATTAAACAAAACTTGTGTTGTTTGAAAGGAGCCAAACCAATAAAAGAGCCAATAAAGAAATATACACATTTTTAACAATTTGCTTAGCATCGGGCGATAAATGTTTTCTTTTCAAATTAGCACTATCGAAGGAACAATGATCTTGCACAATTATCTCGTCAAGAACGCCACATTTTTAGCACGTTTGGAATAACAAAAAATACGATCGAAATTATAGAACTGCATTGTTTAAGAAACGAATGCGAACTAAACTAAAATATTTCGAAACTACTAAACCAGGTATAAAATTAATTTTATCTTTTTACCCGGTATTTTATTAGGCCCAGCCCTGTTTACGTTTCTTGGAACTTTGCCGGGTTTCATTACGGCAAGGGTTGTTGAGAGTTTATTACAGTCAATCGATCAACGATATTTCTTCAAACGCACTATACTTGCACTAGCGATAACATTGAAGAAAACATATACAACATAATATAATATTATTTATTTGTATTGTATATTTATACAGGGTCGCTATTATGTATGGAAATGGTCAAATATATCTGGGACGTTTATTATTAAGATTTAAACAAAAGGCTAAAAGGTGTTCCGGTCTATTTTAGGGTAAATACATTTATCATTTAGTAGTCTACGAAATAATGGATGACAGATGAAGTATTTGATTACATTTGGTAACTGTTAACGTTAGTTTGTAGATTTCAAATTTGTTTCAATTTTTATATGAAATTATTATTTATTTGACTGAAAGAGAAAGAATTGAAATACTAACAATTTTTGGATACCGTGACAGAAAACGCACTAATGCTGAAGTTTGTCGAGTATTTAAGTATATAAAAATGAAAATATCACTAAATCAACAGTTTCAAAATGGTGAAAAGATTCAATGAGACACGCTGTATCAAAAGTCGTTCAAAATTAGGAAGACAAAAAACAAAAACTAATGACTAAATTTCGTTGAATGTTTTAATTGATGTAGTAGACAATGGTAGAGTTTCCATGCATATTTTTCCATCATAAAATCATCACTTAATTTTCGTAGTAATTATATTTTGTAAGGATAAAAATATTTTTTAATTCTTTTTTGGATTGGGCATCTACATATGTTATGATTTAAAGCTGATTGTAATTGTTAAAAACTGAAAAAATTGAAATATACAGATTGACGTCAACAGTTGTCAAGTGTAATCAAATACTTCATCTGTCATTCATTGTTTCATAGCCTACTAAATGAAAAAGTTATCTATCTAAAACAGACCGAAACACCTTTTAGCCATTTTTTAAAATCTAATTTATTAAAAAACCATACAATATTTACCTATGAATATGAATATTGAATTCAGAAAAAAATGCTCTTTCCAACAATGCCAAATTCAAGTACTGTTGTCATAAAAAAAAATCAAGTTAGCCTTGGATTTTAAATATGCGACAAGAAAAAAAAAATATACCCAAAAAGTGGTATCGTCCTCGAGATATTTGATCGTTTCCATACATAATAGCGACCCTATATGTGTATAAGCCGTATTTTTGAAAGGCACTGTGCGTCGAAACAATTGTATTACATACAATTTTAAATATAATGAAAATTTAGATATAAATCTTATATTTTTTGTTTGTTTATTTGAAATAAATTTCCATCAAGTATCGGCTATAATTAGTTAAATATATCATAAAAGATTTGCGTTTTTTCCTCCATTCCCTTTTACAAATAAGATATTATACTTCACTCTTTAAGGGTTTAATCTGATTTCAAATTTTTGCTAACATTACAAAAAATTTTTGCTAACTAACTAAACATTCCTACTTCAGTATTAATATTTCGATTCCACTGTTAAATGTTCAGTCAACAGTTTTTAACAAAAACGTTTAAATCAGCGAATAAGCCGCAAAATAAAGGCAATTTTAAGTCATTATTTAAAAATAAAGCTTCAAAGCGACGCCACTCGTGAGATATACGGAGTAGAGGGAGAAGATGCCGTATTAATCCGTACCGCTCAACTGGGTAAAGATATGCCAAGCGGGAGACTTGAGTCTTCAAGATAGGGAAAGTCAGGTCGTCCAGAATGTCTCGATATCGCTATTTTAGGGGCATTTGTGGCTGCAGATGCAGAACAACATTAGGGAACATCCCAAAATACCATTAACCGGCATTTGCGACGCATGTGAGTGGTGCGTGCGTGCATGGTAGTCAAAGAGCTATACAATTTTTCCAACAGTGAATATCTTAATATCTCAAAATCGCCAACCTTTGGTTTTGATGTGAAACACTAAATTTTAAGCTGTATGCCAACAAACATCAAATCACTTTGAATTTATCGACGCCCCTTTTGCTAACCATGTTAGCATCATCAGGAGATAATTCAGCCCGTTTTTTGAAGTTTGAATAATCTTCTGATGATATTAACATGGTTAACGAAATGCGCGCCGACAAATTGAATGAGGTGAATTGTTGTTTAGAGTGAAACCTATTTGAGTTTAGTAACAGATTTATTAAATTCTTCTATTGGAACCTTTGGTGTGATGCACTAAACTTGAAGAGATTTACCACTAAACACCAAAACAATTTTTTGAACTGCTCGACGCACGTTTCGCTAACCAGGTTAGCATCATCAGGAGATGATTTAATCTGATTTATTATCAGATCTTTATCTGATGTTTTAACAGATTTATTGTTTAATTTTCATTTAAACATTTAAACTTTCATATATTTATTCTAATTCAAAATGATAATACTTTCGAAAACCTCACCTGTAATTTTGCGATCCTGTATTAAGTAATATCTTTCGCCTTGGCATGCTCGGGTTCTCGTACACCGAATTGACCAAACTCAATCTAGCATTCTGCTTGCACAACTTCTCCTTTTTGAATTCGGCCAGGGCCAAAGCCAACGATTCCTTCAGTTCCTTTTCGATTTTAGTAGCTTGCTCCGAGGACGAGCACAGGACGGCGTGACATCTCAGTTCGTGTCTTAACCGGCGACCCTCATGCCGATATATCCAGCAGAAGATTCTTGGAAATTCGGGGGGTGCGGCGCAGGTCGTCAAACGGTGCGCCCAGTATTCGGTGAGGCCGTGCGTTTTCGTGACCACTTTTAAACCACCGCCCGATATGGTTAATTGCATGGAGACATCCGGACGGGACGACTGGGTATAATTGCGCCATAAGGTCGTTAAAGGTTTTTCAACGCAGCCCTCACCTGAAACAAAGACAGAAAACTTGAAATTAACTGTATCGCTTTTAAGCACTCGTGAAATATACGTTACTGAATTAATGAAAAATTAATTACGTTACTTGAATTAAACGACATTATCTGTCACAAAATGAGGCCAATATTTATAATTCTATTTGGAGTTGTAATAATTCTGGCTGAAAAACGAAATTTCTTATTTTGATGTATTAAATGTTTTAAGAAGGTATTAGGGTGATGAAACTACACAGCATGTCGGAAAAATAACGAAACTTTTTAAATAAAAATTAATTTTTTTTTTAAATAAAACAATTAGTAAAGTAAGTAAAGTGTTTGGGTTAGAGGCGCATCAGCAACTAGGCTATTTAGCGATTTGACCTACAGCTTAACGTGGGTTCCGAACCACGGTCATCAGCTTCCGACAAACCCAGGCCAGCACCCCCCTCGGGCTATGTACCCTTGGTTATGTGCCTACCCATAAGTCTATTAGGAAACCTACCGACTGGCGAGTGACCAACGTAGAACACTTCTCAGAATACATCCGGCCTTACCCAGCCTTTAACTGGCGTGACTGAGGGGTAATTCGTAGTCGGATTTTACACTCTTGCCTAGAAACAATCACAAACATTTAGGAAAGATAAACGGACAGAAGAAAGAAAAATAACCATCCGAGCGCTGGAATCGAACCAGCTACCGCTCCAGCGCGGATTCGGCAAAGCAGACGCTCTTACCGCCGCACCAACGCGACCGGCAAACAATTAGTTATTTTGCCAAAATAATTTATTTTTATTCAAATATCTCTTCATATTTCTTCATTCTATTCATTTATCTCTTCCGCATCTATCGCTGGACACGTTCAACCAATGCCAGCATAGATTTAATATGTCATTTTTTGCAATCGCTTCAATGAGCCTCGTCACGGATTCATGAACTTGTGTAACATCATCATAAAACATTCCTTTCATGGTCAGTTCGAGTTTTGGGAACAGGAATTTATCACATGGGGATAAATCAGGTGAATTCGGAGGATGTTAAAGCACACTTACTGTTTTTCGCCAAAAATTCACGAACTGCGAGGTTATCATCTGAGGTTATCTATGAGGTTTTCATCTTTCTTGTTGCCCAGAAATCCTTTCACTACACTTACAAAACACTTTCAGGGTGTCAATTTATTTTCATTTACTTTTTTTGAGTCCAATAAATATGCCTTCTTTTAGTTTTGCATCAATTAAATAAATATTTATTTTAGGTGCTTGAAACCATTACCTTCTTTGTCCGTGGCTTTGACAAAGTTTTTCATTACTCCAAGCTTAATATGGAGAGGCGGAAGAAGCATCTTTTTTCTGGGTTAACAAGGGGGCATATTTTATATTTGAGGTGCCGGTTGCGTTGGCAAAATCGTATTTTCGCGGTATTTGGTTCGATTCCAGTGCTTGGATGGTTGTTTTTCTTTCTTTCTTCTGTCTGTTTACTTCCTAAATGTCTGTGATTGCTTCTAGGCAAGAGTGTAAAATCCGACAATGAATTACCCCTCAGTCACGCCAGTTAAAGGATGGGTAAGGCCAGGTGCCTTCTGAGAAGTGTTTTACGTTGGTCACTCGCCAGTCGGTAGGCTTCCTAATAGACTTATGGGTAAGCACGTAACCAAGGGTTGATAGCCTGAGGGGGGTGCTGGCCTGGGTTGTCGGTGGCTGATGATTGTGGTTCGGAATCAACGTTAAGCTATTTAACGACTGGACCTTCAGTCGTTAAATAGCCTTAGTTGCTGATGCGCCTGTAACCCTAATCCCTTTACCTTTTATATTTGAGGTGCCAGGTTCAAAAGAAGTTCTATAAGGTTAATCTTTCTCACTGTTTTTTTTTGTGCCCTATGCTCCCATAGACACAAAAATAGCAACACTTTGTAAAGCCAGGTACAATAATTTCAATTATCTCATGATATAAAGGAAAAGCAGGTACTTAAAAATGGGGCGTACTAAAAGAACATTCTCACCAATGTTACAAAAATCATATCGAATGGACATGAATGGACTCTGTGGTAATAGAGTCTATTCAAGAAAAGTCCATATTTGTGGCAAAACAACTCATGGTTTTTGCATCGCACCATCTCACACCGAAATAATTATTCATTGATTTTTCGAACAAAAACCATTCCACATGCACCATATTCGCACCATAAAGCAAAGTGTGTGCTCAATTTGTTTCTCACGCCTTAAATGAAGGCCAAATTAAAAGGCCAAAATTCGTGGAAAAAACAAGGAAACACCAATTGGAAAAAAACTCGATTGAACGCCGTTTTGAGCACATAGAGGTAATTCAAGAGAGTTGATTGGTCGCTTTCAAGGAAATACTAGAAGTCGAATGCAAAAACTCTTTCAAGGCTGAAAACGTTGGTTATAAGTCTATTACAGATATAGAGGAGATTCTTTGAAGAAGACAAAAAACATTTGGATGACTGAGTAAATAATTTATGTTATAGAGTATTTAAAGTTACCGGACTTTTTCATCATAGCACTATGGTAATTTTAAATGTGGCTTTTCATCATTTTAACTTTTAAGAGCCCCCCTGTATATAAATATTTATGTTCATCATGCATAACTTTGCTATTATATTTCGCTTTGCTTTTATTTATAGCTTTGCTATTATTTCCAATAGAATGATTTGATTTTTTCTTTCTTAGATGATTAATAACCTTGAATAGATTCCATATGAGCAGGATGAGAAATATTGTTTCTAAGAATTCTTTAATACACCGCATTCATTGTTTTTATTAGTTACATTTCTTACATTATGTAAATCATTTGATAATGTAATTATTTATAATGATCAAACGAATGGTAATATTAATCAAAAGTTTGTAGTAGCAATTAGATTATTTTTTAAGAAGAAAGGATATTATTTCATATAAAATTTTACTACGAGGTATCTTTTTTAAATAAGGACCTTTTTTTAGTAAGAAGAAAAATACTAAAAGGTGTACAAATAAGTATCGGGCGTTTCCTATCAAAAATTAGGAATTTATTGTAAAAGAACGATACATTAAGTTTTATTCAAAGTATTGTCCATCACTAGCTACTACTTTTTCCCATATTTCTGGCAGCATTCGGATACCACGTCGGAAGAACCCTTCATCTTTTGGGGCTATCCACGAATCGACCGAATTTTTGGTACCTTCATATGATGTAAAGCGCCATCGCTGACCGGAACAAGTGGTAATCGGAAGGGGCAATGTCTGGTAAATTTGGTGGGTGGAGTAGAACTTCCCAATTAAGTATTTCCAAATAGAGTCTGACCGGCCCCGTAACATGCGGAGGAGCGTTATCATGTAGGATAATTTTGTCGTGTCTGGGGTAGTAATGCGCGTTTTTCATGAGTGCTCGGCTCAATCTCATTAATTGTGTTCGGTAGGGAGCTCCAGTAATGTGTTCGATCAGTTTGAGTAATTCATAATACACGACACCAAGTTGATCCCACAAAATACACAGCATGAGTTTTTTCCACGAATATTCAGTTTTGCTGTCGATGTTGAAGCATAGTCAGATGGTCCCCATGACTTTCTCTTCTTTGGGTTATCATAATGAATTTATTTTTCATCACCAGTGACTATACGATGCAAAAAAAACCTTTTTTATGCCTGGAAAGCAGCATTTCACTTCTCGACGTTCAAAGTCTCTCGGCTTCAGTTCATATGGAACTCAATTTTCTTGTTTTTGAATCATTCCTAACGATTTTAAACGATGTAAAATTGTTTGTTGAGTCACTTCTAATGTTAAGTACAAGTTGTTCTGGCATTTAGGACGAATCTTCCTCCAATAATACTTCCAATTTCGTGTATTCGTACACTTTCGGCTTTCCACTGAGTTCTTTGTCTTCCAAGTCAAACTCATCGTTTTTAAACTTTTGAAATCACTCACGAAAACTTCTCGCACTTAAAGCAGCCTCATCATATTCTTCTACAAGCAATCGGTACCCCTCAGCTGCCCGATTTCTTCAAATTAAAGAAGTAAATCAAAAGTTCCCGCAAATGACGCTTATTGGGCACAAAATTTGAGATTTTCGCACGAAAAAATTATGTGATACTGATACGGAGTCACTAATACTTTAAGGTTATATTACCGGATGATCAAATTTACGATAATACGTTTTACATCTGATAATTTCAACATAACCTTCCAGATTCTACATACTTTTATTTACATTTCTACCATTTTTGTTCAAACATCCCCCTGTTATAAAACTCAACAAGTTTTTGAATTCCGACTCATAGAAATCTACCGCCTGTGAAGAAGCCCAATGCATGGCAACAGTTTTAACTTCTTCCTCGTTTTGAACCGTTAACCCACCAAGGAACTCCTTTAAGTACCGAAACAAATGAAAATCACTGAGTGCAAGATTAAGGTAAGGTTAACCCGCCCGTCCTTTAACATTCTCACCCACTTACGAACTTTACTGTCACTCCTAGCATTATCACCGTATACCTCACAAATCTGACAGTGAATATCCGCCGAAAATATCCGTGAAATATCCACAGTCCGAATAACCACCAAATTTCTTGCACTCAAGAATAAAATTACAGATCGTATCTGACAGTCGGCGAACGACTCAATGTTCTTACACATAAACTTCTACAGCTCAGCACACAGACAGACGATACGGCTGCAAATGGTGCCTAAACGCGCGCAAAGATTGCTGGGAGCAGACTCATCTCATCCACAACCGGACTTTATTTAAAAATACCCTTCTAATTACATAATTTGCATTAATCATAACAACAAAGTATTTAATTAAAGCATACAAGGTTTTTTGTTTTATTTTTTAATTTATTTAGTTCACAGATTGAAACTTATACACAGTATGTTGCAAAAATAACGAAACTTTTTAAATTAAAAAAACTAATAGCGCCATCAATTCAAATAATATATATTGTCAAGTTATAGCGCTTAAAGTGAGTGAACACTTTTGTCACAAAAACACGATAAAACAAAGGGCTAATATTATATTTAGTTTCAATCTCGGTAAAATTTTAACAGACACATCTGAATTGATGAAAAAAGTTTACGATTATGATTGCTTATCCCATACACGTGTGTTCGAGTAGTATAAGCAATTTCAGGACAGTCATGGTCCTTTGAAAGAGGATATAAAGCCAGGCCAGCCAAAAAACAAAAATCGCGGTGAGTGAGTTCGATGGATAGTGAAGGGTCCGGTTAAGGACGAAACTTGTGTTTGATTTGTTCCTCACAGAACCGTCGGTGTTTGTGAATTTTTGACTAAAAAACAAGTCTGTGTTCTTCAACATCCTCTGTATTTGCCTGATTTATCTCCGTGTAAATATTTCCGGAACTCAAACTGGCCATGAAAGGAACGTGACAGTGTTGCACAAGTCCAATAAGCCGTAACGATGATCATTGAGGCAATTCCGAAAAAAATCTATGCTAGCATTGGTTGCACCTGCTCAGCGGTATGTTGATGCGGAAAGGATGTATTTTGAATAAAAAGAAATAATTTTGGCAAAATGTTCTGGTTATGTCTAAAAAGTTCCGTTATTCTCCGACATACTGTATATGTTATTTATAAGTAAATTTTTCTGCTCTTGTTTACTACTGAAATAAATTAAATACGAAACAACGAAGCTATTAGCAATATAAAAAAAATAGTTAAGGCAACTTTAAATAAATTTAACTACTAACATAAAAACTGATTTGATAGATTTCGAAACTAATTTGCTACGCGTAAAAGTAATAGTGTTTAGCATATCCTAAATCAAAATGATTCAACAAAAATTTCTCTTTCCAAAAATTACATCAATTTTATCGTAATTTCATTAAAGAAAATACTAATGATTGAAAGTGAAAAGATTAAATTTTAATTAGTTAATTGACAATATTAGTCGGAATAATGTTCATAAAGCATTATCCAATAAGAGAGTCACAATTTTAAGATGAGGCACATTGATAACTACAAGTGCTAATCCGGTAACTTTATATTTAACTTAAAATATTTTTTCTTGAAGATCAAATAATGGCATTATGTTCTGAAAATAATGTTGTTCAAATGTTCCCCTCGCCTTGTCTGGTGGAATCCATTATGCAGCACCAATTTTCGATTACTCTTTCACACATATCGCATGATATACGTTCAATAGTGGCCTGAATGTTTCATTTAAAGTCAAGAATTGTTCGGGGATTATTTCTGTAAACCAGAGATTTAACATAACACTACAAAAAATAATCCACCAAACAGTGCGATCTCTGGGGATGAAGAGGTAACTCCTGTATCACTTGAGGATTTTCATCAGCTCAATTCCTGCAGTTATATTTGTTCACAAACTCATTAAGCCAGAAGTACACTTAGAGACCAATTGGTGTATCATATATATTTCCATGATACACGAATATAATTGGTATTGTTCCTATTACGTGCCACAGTGTACACTCACTTGACACTGACACTTTTATTGAAATACTCTTTATATTTTAGAGAGTGTGCAAATCCCAACTGACTTATTTCAATTTTTGTATAAAAATGGCACAAAATGAATTGATATGATAATAGAGTTCATAATGTCTTCAAATATTTCGGGTTATGTACAGAATGTCTTCACAAATTGTCTTTGGTTTGTTAATATACACGCTATCTGCTAGGGTAATTCTGTGAAAAAAAATCAGAGGTTGTAAATTTGGGTGTCAATGTTAATCGATTACACTAGTTACACTGTTTTTATACCCCAGCTGAAAGTTGTTAATTATTGTTTATTTAGGTAAGAGTTCAATTCTTCTATTGAAACATTTGGTGTGAAACACTAAACTTGAAAAGATTTACCACTAAACACTAAGACACTTTTTTTTAACTGTTCGACGCACGTTTTGCTAACCATGTTAGCATCATCAGGAGATTAAATCATCCCCCTGATGATGCTAACATGGTTAGCGAAACGTGCATCAAACAGTTAAAAAAAGTGATTTGGTGTTTAGCGGTAAATCTCATCAAGTTTAGGTAAGAGTTATACAGAAAAAATAATAAAAAATTCTGTCACGTCTGCTTTTAGAAATATTTATTTACTTAAAAATGGAAAAACATCTTAGTATGAATAATAAAAAATAATTATTTTTATAGTTTTTTGGATCGGTTTCTCTTATAATGGACCAATAGTAATCCCCTAACATGTTTTCATTCCAAAATCCTTGATGTCGTTCTTCGAAAGTCTTTAAATCTTGGTGAAAACGTTCCCCCAGTTCGCCACTCATACCTAAGGTTTTAAGTAAAAAACTCAAATGCGAGTGCAGAAAATGAATCTTCAATTGCATGTTCACTCCCACCTCTTGAAAATTTTTCTATAAATCAGCAACAATAGCTTTATAATTTTCACTTTTTTTATTTCCCAAAAATTCTTCGACAACCATTTTGAATGACTTCCAAGCAGCTCTTTCATTAACAGATAAGAGGCTTTCAAACTAAAGATATGTTGATAGTTGTAAATATCTTCTAAGATCATTTAATTCGGTTTAGTTAATTAAATGTGGAGTGTTTCCTTGAAGAGAGAAATCGTCAAAATCACTAGATATGAATTTAACTTCAACATCACTTTCATTGTCATTTTCTAGTATATTTTGACTGGAATTACCGGGACAAATCGGATATGGAAGATCTTTCGAATGTAAAATTGGCTTATAACAGACGGAATTTCGGCATATACAATACTCGCCTTATTTTTTTTATTATATCTCTCTGGCTTCGTAACACAAAAGTAACAATCATTTTCATGATTACTAGGTTTTCTCCATAACACTGGTGAACCAAATGGAAGGTATATGTTATCTCCCGATGACCATTGGAGTAAAACGATTCTACACCTTTCACAAAACACATGAGGCACCCCCTTTTTATCTTGGTTCGCATCAGGAAATCCAAAATAATGAAGATATGGACTTTTTAGCGAATCTACAATGGGTTTTCTTTTTTTTTTGAAAATATAAACTGTTGCAAAAAAAGATCAGATCTTGATCAAAAAAACGTAGCAAAAAAGATCAGAACTTTGTTTACACTTTCTATTCGACAATAATCAATTTGAAACAAGATATTTGTTGTTTGAATCGAATAAATAAATATTAAACTGAAGTCACCAGGCAGGGTTGTTGAAAAAAATTATTTGACTGGAGAAAAAAAATGTAACGTGATAGATTTTTTATGCTAACACTTTTTGCTTTATGGAAGGTAGTTAAACTAAACATATTTATAGACATTTCTTTCGGGGTAAAAAAAGTAAAAATTTGTAAACTAGCGTTTGGTTTATTCAAAATCAATACAATTCACTAGTGATCAAACATTTTTTGACTTTTGATTATAAATTCGCGTTATTAAACTGGATGGGACTGGAATTAAATCGTTTATTAAGAGCTGTTACCTAAAAACGAGACGATTAATTCGGAAAAATATTGACAAAATTGAATGAATGAAAGCGAGCAATCGAGCAGAAGTGTCCTAAATTAGCGAACAGAAGGGGCATGACGTTTCATTGAAAAAATGCTGTATTACAATCCTTGTGCCCTCCGACAGGCATTTATTTAGATCGTTTCAAAAGACCTAAGATGGTAAAAATTTCACATTCTTAGAAAACTTGAAAAATTAGTTCTTTACCAAGAGGAAAAGGTTATCGAACAGAACGCACCCACTGTATTGATTAAAGATAAGTTTTAGTAACTATAATTTTTCTTTCATTCTCTTTTGTATCTTAATTCATGTAATGTAATTAATTAAAGTATAGTTATGGGAACAGTAAAACAAAAAAAAAGTGGATTGAGAATGAACTAAGTGTTAATTTCAATGCAATATCAAATTACGATGTTACACAAATCGATATGCCACTGGTTTTATAAGAATATCGTCTAGTAGCATATGTCTACAAAACTCTTAATTTAATTTGATATTCGATCGATCGATTTTAAAGGGTGTCATATGAACAACATTCATTATTTCAAGTTTTACTGACAGACCCGTCCATGAATCATCTCAAATGCTCTCTTTGCAATCACGAAATCTTCTCGTCTTAGTTATTTAACGTTCTTATAACTTATTACATCATTACCGTAAACAGTTTCAGTCATTTTTGTGGCACTTTTACCCAACTTTAAAAAACTTTCATGTTAGCAAATTGCTCCATTGTTTTTCTGATAGATGCTCAAAATGAACTGTTACACTTTATGTCATTATGATTAAACTAGAAATGATGTTCATTGAATAATGTCTGAATGATTGTGGCGTGTTCATATATTTTTTTCTTTATTTGGGTTTTTCACCACGATCTAAAACTCAAAAAATATCAAAAATATCTGTTCTTATGTATATATAGAATCACTGGGTAAAAACAAAAAACCAAACGGAGACAAATTTCTCAGTTATTCTTTTTTGTAATAAATTTGCCTAAAGAACAAAATTTTAAAAATATAAAAATGTTCTAAAAAAATATATAAACTTTTAACGTTAACGATTCGGGAAGTATTCTCCTTCCGTTTTCAAAACGAATCTAAAAATAAAGTATATTAATTTCTATAAATTATGAAAAGATAGAAAGTAAATATATTTTTTGTGTATGTCAATGATACTTACATTGACAATTAGTTTTTAATGACAGTGATATACTACCAAAAAAATATATATAGGTGAGGTTTACCGTGTGATTGTGATTGTTTATTTGATATATTATTGTTTATTATTGATATTTTTTGAGTTTTAGATCGTGGCGAAAAACCCAAATAAAGAAAAAATATTCTTCTTCTTCTTCTTCTTTTCGGTTTATGGCTCTGTTGTTAAGCGATTTGCCAGCTCATTTGAGGGAACCACCAGATGATCGAGCTGTGCTCCTGGCGATTCGGAATATTTATAATGGTAAGGTTAAGTATAACCTTGAATGAAACCTTATGCAGCTTTCCGGGTGTGTATTCATTCAATGACAGCCAGTATATTATTTTTATAGAATTGAGAAAGAAAAAACAAAAGAAATCTGAAGGTGTTTGAAATTCTGTTTTTTATTATTAGTGACGCATCAGCTACTAGGGCTATTAGAGACTGAACCTAAAGCTTAATGAGGGCTCCGAACCATGACCCTCAACTTCCGATTAACCCCCTTGGGCTATCAAATCTGTGTTTTGCGTTTAACATTAAGTCTCTCGAGAAGCCTACCGATTAGCGAGTTCTCTCAAAAGGCATCCGGCTTTACCCAGCTTCGAACTGGCGTGACTGAATTTACAATTCCTTGTCGAATTTTACACTGTTGCCTGTCGAAATGCAGTACGTAAGCCTGAGTTCTCTTTCGTGGGTCACCCATTCAAGTACTAACCGCAACAAGTGCATTTCTCTGTATTTCGACCTCCGAGTCGCCGGATTACCGGAGACGCCAACCTCCCGGTTTTGAAGTTCTTATTCAAAGCATTAACCTTCCCTTTGTTATGCGCCTTGAGATATTTTAAGCGGAAAAAAGACATACATTTTTTCCGTTGAAATTTATATGTACAGTATGTCGCATTTAAGATGAAGACACCCCCATATTTTCGCTATTTGAATGAATACAGATTTGAATTCTTACAGAGTCATACAGATTGATCGGTCACATTTTTTACGATACTCAACTGAAATGTGAACTTTAAACTAGCTTACTACGAATTCGCAAACAGAGTTAATTCCCTATAGTTCGCTTCGCGTTAGAGATATCGAAAAAAGTTGTTCAGAACATTATTTTAATCCTACATACCGTGTTTCATGACAAAATTAACATTTTTAATTTTTTCATTATTTTGATTTATTTTTTAGTTTGATAATTAGTCTGCCATGGAAAGTAAAACCTTGACACATTGCCAATTTAACAGTATTCAAATATTTCAGTGAAATAAATAACAGAAAGAAATAATTATTTCATTCTTATGGAAAAACAATTTTTGGTAATTGATTAAATTTAGGAAAAAGTATACAACAATAACTTTCATAACACAAATAATTAATTATCAAATGTGATCTCTCTCGACTAGTCCTCCGTCTATTCCAATACATTTTTCAATTCTTTTATGATTCGGTTTAGCTACTGGTCTAAGTTCCGGGATGCTGATTTCTTGATTTCTTGCCTTATTCTGGTACAAAGTTCATCTCGATTTCTGGGCCTTGTTTTATAAACTTTATTTTTGGCCATTCCCAAAAATAAAAATCGTGGAGTGTAATATCGAAATATCTCGGAGGCCACAGTTCAAAAGGAATGTTTCTTCCTATTCAGGGCATAGGAAATTTTTGGTTCAACCATTGAATTCATCCTTAAATTGTGGATGGAAGCACCATCTAGCTGTAAATATATATCCTGTTGCACATTAAGAGGAAGATTTTCAATTGCATTCCAAAATTCCCCATCAAAAAAGTTAACTAAATGACCAGCATTCAATATTTCATTATAAAAAAAGGACCAATTATTCGGTTCTAAAATCCCACACCAGACATTGACTTTTTGGGATGTATGTAAAAACTTCGGTTTATAGGGCTTGATTTTGTGACGAACGAAACATTTTCTGATTTTATTCATGCTAATATTCAGTTTAAACAATAAATCTCGAAAGCTCATGCATGGATTTGCTCGATTTGCTGCCAATACATCGTTAGCGTCAGGATACGGATGTATTCGACGAGGCTGACATTTCTGATGGATTTTAATAACACTGCAAGTTTCATTGAAAAGAATATTTTCAGCGGCAGCTTTTCAACAAGTAATGGGAGCACGTTGGGGATGTCGCATGTTAAATTGCAACTTGAACTTCTCAGCTACTACGAGCAAAATCACCAAACAATCGGATTATTTAGATTTTTTCTTTTAAAGTCAATAGCATTTTAATTCTGTGATCACTGACTAGAACGTAACGCAATAAACTCAAAGTTTAATCTGAGTGACATTTAGCACTAGTGTCAAATTATTACTTTCCATGTCACACTAATTATCAAATTAAAAAATAAGTTTGTGTATAGACCAAAATAATGGAAACATTAGAAATGCGAATTTTGCCATGAAACTCAGTATGTGTGGTTATTCTGAACAACTTTTTCTAATAACTTTTTTTCGATATCTCTAACGTGAAGCAAAATATCGGGAATGGACCCTGTTTGTGAATTCGAAGTAGGCTGAGTTTAAGTTCAGATGCCAGTTAAGTATTTTAAGTTAGTTATTCAAATCTGTATTCCTTCAAACAGCGAAAATATGGAGTTGTCTTCATCTTAAATGCGACAAAGTATATAAAGTCTCATTAACTCACCTTTAGCCCAACCAGTAACCACATTTCCAAGATAAGCCACTCTGTATGTCGAATCTGGCCTGGAAATCGTTACACTTCCGTATCTTTTTAATCGAATTCGGTTGAATAAATATCTAAGCGTGTTCTTCCTTTTCCCTTTCTGAAGGACTTTGTAAGGCATGTCATTTCCAAATCCAGGAAATGGCAACTTTTTCAGCAGTTTATTTTCCTGCATTATGAATGCCTTATCTACAGTGTCTTGAGACATTTTTCCCCCATTCATGACGATTCCGTGATGCTATGATACATTATGATTGTTTCCGGATTGAATATTGTCTATTGTAGATAAATCAGTCTTCATTTTCTAACAGTTCAACTGCCAACTCTGAAATCTGAAAAAGAAAACAAAAATTAATAAAACGTCTTCTTACTGCCAATATATTAAATGTACACGGGTGTAATAGAAGCGTTTTTTTATAAGGATTATATTTCACTCCTCAAAGCTTTAATCCGATATCAACTTTTTGCTCCGACCAAGCAATATGCCTTCTTCACTATGAAACATATTCACTGTGAAATTAGACTCAAATTAAAGACATCATTTTAAAAAAGCTTCAAAGCGACTGATGCCACTCGTGAGATTTGCTGAGTAGAGGGGAGAGGTATCGGCACCGCTCAACTAGGGTTCAAAAAGTTCCTTTTTTATTTTTATTTTTATATTTTAACAAATGCCACGCGATGTGTAATAAATTTTAACCAGTATGAAACAATAATAATGTACAAATATGTTTCTTTAGCTGGTTGGGTCCTTGGAGGCTTCGTGTTTGCCTCCTGTTTATACAGCTGGTCTTTGTGATTTTGTTGACCTGGCTGATTTTTATTGAGGGTAGTTTTTTGGCATCTACCCTCATTGATAAAAAATTCCGAGAAGGAATATACAAGGGTTTTCATTTATGTATCCGGAATAATAAATAAAAAGAAATATTTATCATTGAAAATGTTTTTTTTTAAACTATTCTCCGCGATGATCGATACATTTTTGCATACGTTTGAACCAATTTTCATAACACTTTTTCACAAAGACTTCTGGCAAACAAATAGTTGTGAACCATTCATAATTAACCGTTCTTCTATTATCTAGTGGCACTGTAGCCACATGCCCATTTATCCCAAAAAAAACAGGCCACCATTTGCTTTAATTTTAATTTATACAAAAGTGCTGGAGGTAAAGCTTTCCTACTGACAAAACCCGTACTGATTTACGATTCATCAAACGGATTTTTACCTGTGATGAAAAATTAGTTTATTTCAGAAATTGTAATGAGGGGAAGCAGTGAGTTAGGCCCAAGCAAGCAACTCTTCTGGTACCAATATGAGAAAGATTTGTCAAAAAGACGATGCTTTGTGTTTGGTAGAGTTAGAGGAATAATTCACTTTGAGTTGGTTCCTAATGGCAGAGCGATAACTTTAGAACTGCATTTAGTTCAACTTGAGAAAGACACACCGTCCTGGCCAAAAAATATCCGGCTTTAGCCAATCGTAAAAAGTCCTACTGCAGCAAGATAATACAAGACCACACGTTTCACATCTGACCACCTCAAAAATTAACGAATTGGACTTAGAACTTCTTCCTCACCCAGCACTCCCGACCTCGCTCCGTCGGATTACCACCTAGATTTACGTTTTGCTAGAAAAAAATTCAGAATTGAAGAAGAGGTAAAAAGTTGCTGCATTGAGTTTTTCGCGTCCAAAGACTCATCGTAGTACTCAATAGGAATAGAATTACTGGCTCAAAGATAGAATGAGGTCATCGAAAACAATGGCCTATATTTCGAAGAATGACCTCTAGGTATACATTTTTTAAACAGTGAATAACTATTACATCCTAGCATCTCTCGATTATTAAACATCACTAAGCATATTAGGATTTTAAATGATACATTTGTAGCTCTTTAATGTTTCAACGTTTATTACAGATTTTGCTCTACATACGTTTCGCTTTGTCAGGGCCTTCTCAGGAGTAGCTTGAACTAATACTAATAGTCAAACACAGTGTTTCCAAATATATAGGTAAAATTATTTATTTTTTATTTATTGTTATTTTAACGTCTAGTCTAATTATCCCCAATATCGGCTCTGGTAAAAACTGCCACTCGTGAGATTTGCTGAGTTGAGGGGAGAGGTATCGGCACCGCTCAACTAGGGTTCAAAAAGTTCCTTTTTTATTTTTATTTTTATATTTTAACAAATGCCACGCGATGTGTAATAAATTGTAACCAGTATGAAACAATAATAATGTACAAATATGTTTCTTTAGCTGGTTGGGTCCTCGGAGGCTTCGTGTTTGCCTCCCAATATCGACTGGTAAAAACTGGCTATTTTATTAAAATATGATCTTATCTAATACCGAGGTGTTTTGGAAATTTAGCTGGTCATTCGTGATTATTATATGACTATTTTTTAAAGATTTTTTTTATTTCCAATATTTCTAGTAGGTCTACTGTTTTGCTTTTCTTTTCTTTCAATACAATGTGTAGACATTCCGGTGATTTTTGTATTATTTAAGATATCTTTTTTGTGTTCTTTTATTCTACAATCTATACTTTTACCACTTTGACCGATATATACTCCTTCACAATCCTTACAATTAATTTTATATACACCCGATTTATATAAAGTGTCTATTTTATCCTTATTATTAATTAATTCTACCTAAATTCTACCTAAATTAAGTTTATTTACACAAACAGTCTTACAACCTAGTTTATTTAATATATTACACACTCTATTACTACGTAGAAACGTAATTAAAAAAAGTGTAATAATAACAAAAATACTGTCTTCCAATGGGCTCACCTACTGTTATCTGAAATTCTTATGGCTGATTTCGAAAATGTTATTTTTAACTCTAAAAATCAATCAATTAACAATATATCACTCTGGCACAGATACGTAGACGATGTTTTTTGCATTTGGTATACTACAGAAAGAAATTTACACACGTGTTTAGGCCATTTGAATTCCATAAACAAAAATATTTAATTCACTAAGGAGATTGGACTTAATGATGAAATTAACATCCTAGACCTAAAGATAAAGAAAATATCTAATAAACTACAATTTGATAAACAATCTTGGGAAGTCAAATTATCTCCTTTTCATAGTCTAATACATAAGTTAGTTAGTTCATTTTTAATAATGAGCTCTATACCATTAAATAGATACCAAAAAACAACGATTACAGAGAAGGATTAATTGAAAATTGTTAAAAAATAAACACAGAAAGTTGAATTTACAAGAATTCTATAACATTAAAAAGCAAAAAGACAAATCGTTTAAATTTAATAATTACACTTCTAAACTTAGTAATACAGTGTGTAAAAGATTAAAAAAACTAAGTTGTAAGTCTATTTGTATAAATAAACTTAATGTGGGTAGAATGTTAGTTAATAATATGGATAAAACGAATACTTTAGATAAATCGGATTAGATAAAGATTCTGAAGTAGTATCTATCACAGTGGTAGAAGTATATCAAAAGATACACAAAACAGATATCTTAAATAATATAGAAAGCTCCGGAATGTGTACACATTGTATTGAAAACAATCATTTTATATATATATATATATATATATATATATATATATATATATATATATATATATATATATATATATATATATATATATATATAACAATATTAAATTATTACACTCAGAAAAGAAAAATAATAAATTAGACCCACTAGAAATATTGGAAATAAAAAAAATCCTTTAAGAAATAGTCATATATTAACCACGAACGACCAGCTAAATTTCCAAAACACCTCGGCAATAGATAAGATCAAATTCTAATTAAACCATTAAACAATCGAAACAACATTGTAAACAATTTTAATGTTGGATGTGACCACCGATGGATGATACGAGCAAAAGTTAGGATTGACTGTTGAAGAGAACGCGAAAGAATGGTAAGGTCAAAGAAGGGCACAGTGGATTTTGGGAAACTGCTGGAGAGAGGAAGCGGTGTTGAGATGGTTTGTTAAACCGGTTTGCTGTGTTACAAGATTCGGAGGAGGTGAAAATATCAGTTCAATATGAAGAAATCGCCAACAATGTGCTTCAAACGGCTGCTTCAATAGTACCAGAAGAAAAATGTCTCAAACAGACCAAAATATTTTAAATAATTTACAGCTCTGCAAAACTATAAGAAAACGTATCAGAGAGGACTCTCGCTGATTCAACATGCAGCTAGTGCAAGAAACCCTGGAAGAAAACAAAGGAATTAACACGGCTAAACAGAAGCTGAGAAACAAAAGAACGAAAATATATATCTCAGGCATGAGGATGGCACAGTGTGCAGGGCGCGTACGCAAATGTTAGAGGTTGTTAGAAAATTTTATTTCAAGCTATATGAAGATCAGAACCAATCAAAGACAACAATATCCACGGAAAAACAAATGCCAGATATCCTAGTTGAGGAAGTACTAAATGCTATAGAATCGATGAAAAACGGCAAGGCTCCAGGAAAGGACAGTGTAACTGTCGAAATGCTAAAAACTGGTGGTCGGACGTTACATAAAACACTGGCAAAATTATACTCAAAATGCCTCAAAGACCAAAAAGTACCTGACTTATGGAAAAATACAGAAGTGATCATTTTACATAAAAAAGGAGCTCAGGAAGATTTAAAGAACTACCGCACAATAAGCCTCCTATCACTAATGTACAAAGTTTTCACTAAAATAATATCTAAAAGGACATTAAGAAAACTGAATAACGCACAACCAAGAGAACAAGCGGGATTCAAAAATGGATTCACTACAATGAATCACATCCAGGTTGTACAGCAGGCCATAGAAAGACACAACGAACATACCATGCCACTGTGCTTGGCTTTTATCAACTACGAAAAAGCATTTAGCTCCATCTCAAAGCATGCCATAATGGATGCACTGCTTAGCCAAGGGGTAGATAAAGCATATGTAAACCTATTAGGATCGATATATGATGGAGCTACAGCCGCAATTCACCTTGATGATCTTGAAGTGGGAATTAATGTACAATGAGGTGTACGGCAGGGTGACGCAATCTCGCCTATTATTTTCTCGGCTGACCTTGAAGAAGTATTCCATAAACTGGATTGGGAACAGGATGGTGTAAAGATCAATGGTTCAAACTTAAACCATCTTAGATTTGCAGATGATATCGTTCTCCTTTCACAAGACCAACAGGAGTTACAAAGACACATACAAGAACTGCAAAGGCGGGCGAACCATTTGGCTTAAAAATAAATCTGAAAAAGAGTCAGGTTATGTTCAATAAATTTGCTGAGGACAGGAGAATTTCAATTTTAGGAAGGGATTTGGAGATTGTAGACCACTTTATATATATTAGGCAGAGGTTTTCAATGGAGGGGAATACCGCCCGGGAGGTGGAACGGCTGGTTAAATGTGGCTGGCAGGCATTTGGCAGGCTCAACATAGTGTTTAAGAGCAGACTCCCACTTTGCCTGAAAAGAAAAGTCTCCGATCAGTGCGTTCTACCCGTTATGACATATGGAAGTGAAACTTGGACACTCACATCGCAATCAATTCAAAAACTTCGGGTAGCACAGAGGGGAATGGAAAGATGTATGCTTGGCATTACAGTACTAGACAAAAAGTCCTGCGCATGGATCAGGGAACAAACGGAAGTCTGTGACATCATTTGAAGAGTAAAGTAATTAAAATGGAGATGGACAGGCCATATAGCGAGGCGATGGGACGACAGATGGACCAGGGCAATCCTGGAGTGGATACCGCTTGATCGCAAACGTTTGCGAAGAAGACCGAAAGCACGATGGATTGACGACATTGTTAAGTGTATTGGACCCGAGTGGCTGAGGAAAGCCCAGGATCGTGAATGTTGGAAACATGCTGAAGAGTCTTTCATCCTGCAGTGAATCGACAGGGACTGATGATGATGATGATGATGAGGATATTCTAATTATATAGCCCGTTTTTACCAGGCGATATTTAGGATAATTAGACTAGCCGTTAAAAAAAAACAAAAAAAAAAAATTACCTGTATACTTGGAAACACTGTGTTTGACCATTAGTATTAGTTCAAGCTACTCTTGGCATAGCCCTAACAAGGCAACACATGTAGAGCAAAATCTATAATAAACCTTTGAAACATTAAAAAGCTACAAGTGTATCATTTAAAATCCTAGTATTTTCAAAATGTTTCGAAAAAAACAACCGCAGAATCCATAAACATTATCACTAAGTGTGATGGTGTCTTAGAGTCAAAACCACCATTTCAAGAATATAGTTACTTTAATTTGATTATGTTTTAAATGCAGGTAAGGAGGATATAATAAAGAGGGGAAACTTTGGCATAAATAAATCCAAAGAATAGTTCAACTCCAATTTCTGTTTCCTATTTAAAAAGAAATCCTTTATTCTACAAACTTAACATTTATACAAACATTATAATTTTAACTCTGTCATTAAATTAGTCGTAGAAAAAATTTTGTAACGTAAATTTATTATTCTACTCATTTGATTCTTCAAATTTATTATCGTGTTTATATTTCGAAGTCCAAATAAATATTCCTTTGAATGTTTAATATTAATTAAAGTTAAATTATGTTACATTTATGGCATTGGAAGCCGATACCTCGCTACGGCTAAAAAGTAAAATGTTTGATGAAGAGCATGCGTCCAACTAACTTACGGCCTAATTATCGTACTAAAAAATACATTTTTGAGTAGTACATTTTTTTCTTCAATACATCAATAATGAAGCCACTGACCGGGGACTGGCATTTACAGTTGGTTGAATTTCTCAAAAAGAGTTTTGTTAACATTGTGCCTTGCTACTCGTATACCATAGAGCTATACCATGTTCATCAATGGAGGTTAGCGACCACTTTTTATAAAATATTCTCTATTCTTTAAAACATAAATATCGGGTTGTCCGAAAGGTTCGTAAAGAAAGGTTTGTTAAAAAATAGGTTATATAAATATTTATATAGTGACTATTAGGGAGCTGATTTTTGCCCAAGCTTGGACAATATTACTGCCTATCAATGTATTTAGTCATAGTCGTACACTACTGGCTCGTTTTATAGAAAAATGAATTAATATTAACTTTAGCTTTATCGTTATGTTTACTTCATTCTGTTACCTTTTTGCCATACAACATAAAATGTGAAATAATCTAATGTACTCACAAAAAATTATTGAAATAAATTTAAAAATATTTTGGCGATATACTGATAAACTGAAGTGACTGCGCACTGAATTTTGGGGGAGCCACACCTGGACTATAAGTTGGTCGGGGCAGCGTTACTACGATGTATTTAGCCAGTGTCTACCTCATAATTAGCTTCATGATGGAGCATGCAGGTATCGGCGATCTCTCTTCGGATGCGGCGATCCCTCATCCGCAAACGTTCGAGCACTTCTGCGTAAAATTTGCCGGTTACTGTTTGGAAAGCGGGCACAAACTCCTCTATACTATTGTATTCTTCATTTAGGATGGTTCTCATGCTCTCCAAGAGAGTTTGAAGTAAAGGTCGTACCGTAAACAGTTTGTCGTTCTCTGGATCAGAGCTAGGTTTTTGGTTTGTATTATATACAATGCGTATATAATTTAATAGCTTTTGACAGCGGTTCCGGGAAATAACGCCCGCTATGTGTGGGTACCTACATTCTGAATCATTTTTTAATATCTCAGTCACAATTAAACAGCTAATCCTATTGGAAAATGCAATCACTGC